>JANRFK010003679.1:8044-31835 GCA_030068395.1 Apalone spinifera | reverse complement strand
CCCCCCCCCCCCCCCACCCAGACAGTGCTCAGTCGTCCCCCTTATGCAACACCCTCCTGCCCCTTGTGCAGGGGCAGCATCCTGTGATGTCCTTACCTACAAGAGGACGGCCCTAACAGTGGATCTCCCCATCCCAAACTGGTGTGCCACTGAGCAGTAGCTGTCTAGGATGGCCAGCTTCCAGAGGGTGATGGTGACCCTCTTTTGGAGTGGGATGGCGGGCCTCAGGTGGGTGTCGCATCATTGGAGGGCGGGTGCCAGCCAGACACAGAGCTCCTGGAAGGTGGCCTACCACATGTGGAAGTTCTGCACTTATTGCTGGTCATCCCACCGCTCCATGACCAGCCGGTCCCATCACTCCAAGGTGGTGTCCCGCCTCCAGATTCTTCTGGGTATGGTGGGCTGGGGCAGCCATAGTGGAGCACTCGCAGCTAGACAGAGGTAAAGGAGGAATATCTCGGGGTCCACCTCCATGAGGAAGAGGGCCTCTGCTTGAAGCAGGCACTGCAGGGAGTGCAGCTTGGCCCTGGGGGTCCGTGGCATGCCCAGGGGCAGCTCCGGCTCCATAGCACAGGGCAGACTGGTGGAAAACTGTATGGTCCGCAAAGGGCAAACACAGAAGGCACTACTGAGGCTTAGCTTTGCCAAAGGGGCTAGCAAGCAGGTAGCAGAGACAGAGAAGCGGCCGTCCGGGGGGTCCCTTTAAGCGTGTGTCTCTGGAGGGCTCCAGCAACAGTACTCAAGAGCAACTGATGACCTCTAGCCCAGCTACAAGTGCTTCCGGGTGGCTTTAATATGCGGGAGAGCATCCAATAGCGTGGACCCTCTCTTGCACAAAAGAGCCTCACAAAAGCGAGGTGCTTTGATGTGTGGACGTGCTCTTGTGCAAGAAGCCTTTGCACAAAAAACTAGCGCTACAGACTTCTTGCGGAAGAACACTGTAGTGAAGACGTAACCTTAGTGTACACAAGGCCCAGGGTAGTTTTACCACATTAGTTGGTTGGAACAAATCTAATGGGGTGACCTAGAGTGTAACCTTGACCAGCTAACATGTTTTAAATCTATCGCTGCCTTGTCCATACTATGATTTTAATATGGGTTAGCTAACATCTATACAAGCTGAAAGGAGCTAAGGGAAATACACTCAATAAACTGTCCTTTCAAGGAACCCAACATCCCTTAGCCAGTATGTTAGGATAGCTCCTCACAGGCACCTTAAGATATCCCAGACAAGATGTAATTTGAGCCAGAAGTAAAAGTAACACATTTATTACTTCTACTGGGCTGGCTGGCCCTTTGGTCTGACCCAGTGTGGCCAGTCTTATGTTCTTATCCAAAGGGTGTTTTAATCTGAGGTTTTGGTCCAGTCTTATCTCCAGTTTTAAGGTTCTGAAATGTTTCAGTGTGTCCCTTTCTCCCTCCTTCCCACACACACATTTGTGATTTCTGACCATGAAGTCAATGGAAGCTTTGCCAGGATTATAGCTAAGTGGATTCTAAAACTGTCTTGGGGGGGAGAGGAGAAGGAGCTGTCTGGGTTTACCCTTAGAACAGTACCTCGTTCCTTAGGTGGCTGCAGCAGCAGAGCTAGGATGTCTCTTTCTTAAGAGGCACTTAAAATGGAAAAGAATGTTTATTTCCAAGACTAGGACTTTACAGCCAGCTGATAGCACTGCCCATAGGATCCTACTGGGCCATTTGTGTGAATCTGATAATTGAATTGCAGGAAGTGACACATCCCTGGATGTTGGAGATAGCCAGCTGGTTTTTGGGCTCAGGAAGATGTGGAGTAAAAGGAGCAATGATGAGAATGACTTCAGAGATGCCTATAATCTGACTGATGGTCGAGCTTTCCTGCTAATGGACACAACAATGAAAAAGGTGACTGATAAGCTAACACTCAGTGAGACTGACAAGGCTGTGATGACAGGGCTGAGACAGCAAGGGAAGCAACCATGAGCCAAATGCTAGGGGATCAAGATGGGGTTTTGGAGACTGTACAAAATTAGGGACTGAAATCCCAGGGGAGGGATGGCTCAGTGGTTTGAGCATTGGCCTGCTAAACCCAGGGTTGTGAGTTCAATCCTTGTGGAGGCCGTTTAGGGATGTGGGGCAAAAAATTGTAAGGGATGGTACTTGGTCCTGCTGTGAAGGCAGGGGACTGGACTCGATGACCTTTCGAGGTCCCTTCCAGTTCTAGGAGATAGGCAATCTCCATTATAAAATGAGAGTCACTAAGAGCTGTGGGTGCTAAGCACCAGGACTGCAGTAAAGACATCAGTACATTTGAGGTGAGGTATAGAATATGCTGGTGTAATGATTAGTCTCCAGCCCAAATGCAAACTCAACCCATGAAGCCCTTGTGAACTCAATGAAACTCTGAGTGGGTGTTTTTCTTCTCTAGTGCTTTTCCATTATTTGTGGCATATTGGCACTCAGGTTCCTGCAGGGATCAGAAGGGTTAGGGTATTGCATGAGGGGCTGTAATTGCAGTGTTACAGCTTCACAGGGGAGAGGAAGCAGTGGGAATCTGTCAGGAAAGTGTGCCTGCAGGAAGTTTCCAGCCCAGTGGTCACAGCTATATGGTTCAGATTGTTTGCATGAGCTGCGGAGGCTTGAACCTGAAAGATTCTGCAATGCTCTAGCCTGACCTAGCAAAGTATTTAAGCACAAGCTTAATTTTAAGCACATGAGGAAGCCCTGTAATTTCAGTGGACTGCAGGATCAAGCTCTCACAATTTAGGTGCCAATTGAAACAACTGTTTGGTGATCCTGCTATTATTGACATGTGGATGCCATTAAAGCACAATCAGCATTTTCCACACCATCACATTTCACCTTTCCATGGTCTCCCCAGCAATCAGAATAGGAAATGCAGCATGCTGATCTTTGGCAGTCACACAGAAGTACTCCATCCTCAATCAAAGTGAAAGTAAAGCAAAAAATCAGAGATCAGATATACTTTTGTTACTGTAGGTATGTCAGCAGGGCCTGGTGGAGCCAACGAAGATGTGCTAGGTGCTGTATACTTGAGATTACAGTCCTAATAGACATGACAAACAAAGGGTGGGTGTAAGGAAAGAGTATGATCCCCATTTTACTGATGGGGGACAGAAAGATGGATTGACTTAACAATGGTTAAGCAGGAAGCATGTGGCAGAGCTGGGGAAATGTGCCCAGGTGAGTGCCCTTTCTATAGGATCAGCCATTGGTCTGGCTAATTCTAATTTTTTTACTTTTGTTTTCAGGGGGCTGACCTTGTTAAGAGTATTCCGGTAAGTACTGGCATCGCAACGTGCATTTCCCTTCCATGTACTATTTCCAGTATCAGTATTTATTATGTGTGCTATTGATCATAGTGCCTAGCAGCCCCAGGCGTGGCTCAGGAGCCCGTGGTGGTAAGTGCCATGCACACAGAACAAAAAAAGACAATCCAAAAGTTTACAATCTAGTAATAGAGTCAATAGTGCCACAGTTCTGTCTGCTCATTGTTACCCCTTCTGAGTGTTCTTCACTGGAGTTGTCTCAGCCATCCTCCATCTTCACTACAACATAGCTGTTCAATGCATCCCTCACAAATAAAGAGATTGAGCAGTTTTTATTGGGACTTTCTCTAATGTAGACATTTTCTGAGCAGTGGCTGCCATGTACTCCCTGTTTGTACTAAGGATGTTAAATTTCGATTAAATAACTAATCGAATAGTCGATGGGATTTCCATTGACTATTCAATTAGTTGATAAGAACTAGCATGGTGTTCCACCTTTGAAATGTACAAGAGCCCGGGACTCTCATGCATTTCAAAGATTGAAATGCCATGTGAAGCTTGGGACCAATGAGGAGTCCCCCACTGACCCCAGACTCCATGCAGTGCTTCCTCTTTGAAATGTACAAGAGCCCCAGCAGGGACTCTTGTACATTTCAAAGGTGGAATGCCGCCGCTGCACACCTGCCTCCTCCCATGGAGCTGGAGCTGGGGGGAACCAGCTTTTAAGCCGGCTTCCCCCCAGTACCTCTTCTTCCCCCTCCCTTGCTGCCTCTTTCTGATAGAGGCAGCAAAGGTGGGGGGGAAGGGGGAGACTAGTCGACTAGTGTGTTGACTAGTCGCTTACATCCCTAGTTTGTACAGCTTCTGATACAATGGAACCTCAACCTAGCTGAGGTCTTCAGACCCTACTACTATATTATAATACAGAAGGTTCTTTGTGGGCTTTGCTGAGAGGGTCAAATCAGGGAAAGTTGTTTAGAGACAGGGCTACTTAAAGGCCCAAGACTGGAGAGTCCTCCATTATAAGGCTCCAGACCAGTCACAAAGAGCACTTCTGTTTGCCACATTGGCTTGCGAGAATTCATACAAGCAATCCACTTAGACACTACAGTTTTCCTGTGCTACCACCAGCACTACACCTTACACAGATACGAGGTTACAAAAATCAGTATCACTAAATCAGAACAGGTTCTTCTGATCCAAAAGACCAGCCATATTCCCTGGTCAATTTATACCTTGTATCTTACTCAAAAGAGCATGCTGTGCCAATCCTTTAGAATCTAACATCTAAAGATTTATTACTAAAAATACATACAGCGATTGTAAAGTTCTTGGTGGAGGCTTGTAGAAGAGATGGAAAGATCTGCCGTCTTAGATCACGTCTCTGGAATATATCCTCTGTTAGGATGGCTCATCAGTTCTTTCAGGCTTCAGTTGATAGCAGAGATCCATCAGAGTGATGAATCAAATTGTAGACAAAATGGAGGAACCCCTGGGCCTTCTATATACTCTTGGCCACGTGGCCAAGACTTCCATTGTTTTCGCTGTGTAAAAGTATGTCCCAAGAATCAACATGAATAGCCTTTCCCAGATATGCTGGCTATCTGTTCTGTGTTACTCTTGGGGCTTTATTTGAAATCTAGATGCACAGCTAATGTTCATATCTACAAGTACAAAAATTATATATGCACACAAGTAGTATAAACGTAATTAGCGAATCATAAGCTTTCTATAGACATCTCACCTGGCCCACTTGTACAAGATCTGGTGCAAACATATAACAGTGATTGCAACAATGATCTGTACATTCACATTATAATCCAATAACATCACAAATTACATAAATAATAATAAATATGCTGATTGGGTATTTTAGCTATTATCCTGGCCTCATTTAAGGACAGTTAACTTGGTATCACTGAAACTAATATTTCAGTCATCTGAGCCTACGATAGATGGAGATTTTTGTATGAAATTCTGTAGACCCCGAATAAGAAAAATTAATAGTTATAAAGTCTCCCCACTTAAACTTGTTGTGCAGCACTGGTATGTGCTGATGAACAGTTGACTGATTTAGGGTTAATTAACTAATCAAATAGTCGATGGGATTTCCATTGACTTCGATTAGTTTATAAGGGTGCCTCGGCCTTTGAAATGTACAAGAGCCCCGGTGGCACTTTCAAAAGCAGAATTGCAGCAGAAGCGGTGAAAGCGGAGACTGCTTCATTCCCCACTTGCGCCATTTCTGCTGTGCCTCTCCCCCACCCCCATGGAGACGGTGCTGGGGGGGAACCAGCTTTTAAGCTGGTTCCCCCCACCTTGCTGCCTCTCTCTGATAGAGGCAGCGGGGGTGGGGTGGGGGGAGTGACTAGTCGCATTACTAGTCGATTAGTCTCTTACATCCCTAGTCTGATTCCACTCCATGGGTGACTACAATTCAGTGCTTTCTCTGTTCTACTACATAGCATATTAAAGCACATCAGGAACCTTTCAATTAACATGGGAAACATTTTTCCTCTGTTCCAGAGGTTTCCTGGCAACAGCTCTGGGAATTTTACAACTAAGTGGAGTTGGATATCAAGGTGGGGTTAGGACAAGAAGCAATGGGCTGAAATTGCAACAAGGGAAAAAGCTTCATAACTGTCAGGGTGGTAAAACACTGGATAAATTGCTTAGGGGGGTTGTGGAATCTCCATCACTGGAGATATTAAAGATCAGGTTGGATGGACATCAATCAGGGATGATCTAGATGGTGCTTGTTCCTGCCAGGAGGGCAGGGGATTGGACTTGATGATCTCTTGAGGTCCCTTGCAGGTCTAGAATTCTCTATTCTATGATCAAGGATTTTGAAACAGGAGTAACAAAAGGGGTACGCCATGTGAACTTAGGATGAGTTGAGCCCCAGATGGAACTTGAGAAAACTATTAAGAAGAGGGTGTATTTGTAAAAATAAGAACCAATTGTAATTAGCATTTAGAAAGGAAGTTTTGAATTGGAGTTGGTTGTTGATATGAAAGCAAAAGCATTGTCATTTCATTTACATCAGTATGAACCAACAGCAGCTCTACGGAAACCAGCTGATTTATACCAGTGCAACCAACACTAGTGGAAATGAGATAGTAGTCAGGCTGTGATTTTTAGGATGACTTTTTTCTGAAGCATCCCTGGGTAGGTATAGGTGGACAAAGAACCAAATTTGTCTAAGTATTTTGTCTTGATATAATTAGATAAAATGTGCCTTGAGGGATCTCCTCAGCACTACCACTGCCCACCACGTATCCTATACTCTTTAAAACATTACCTGGGAAGATCTCAAATATACAAAGCAATGTAACTGGGGGAAGGGACAGTAGTATAAACTAACTGGAGTTTGCAGGAACCTCTATTTCTATGTCATGTTCCAGCCACACTACATAACTGCAGAATGAGTATTAAGGAGGGGACATGATTTGAAATCTCTATGTTTGTCCTAAACCTAGACAACTAATGTTTTCAAAGAAAGAACTGGAGACTGACAGCCCTTTATTGGCATCAAAAGGAACAAGAACTCTGATGTTCTAGCTAAGTTTGTATTTTAAGCAGAAATCTCCCCTATAAAATAAAAACCAATTGTACTTAGCAGTCATCCTGGAAACAGACTTCAGTACTATCCACAGGATGGGGAAGTTTCTCTAAGTATCAGCTTAAGTTGTACTTTGGTTTGCACTGCCCAGGATGAAAGCCACACTTGGGGCAGAATGAGAGGCCTCATGAAGAGAACCAAGCTGAGGAACCAGAGCAAGTTGGGACTCTCATCAGCAGCTCTGAAGAGGTCATGCCCACAGCTCTACAGGTAACACCTGTCAGGACTGGGATGTTCATAGGAGTCTTTGGTTTGTAATTAAGAGGGTGCAGTTAGGAAACTTAATGAAGATTTCTCTAAGAATACTTGTTTCAGGAGAGTTCTTTTCTAAACCACAGCAACTTTTTCCTCTAGCCATTGCTGTTTGCTGCTACTTTTGACAAAGATGCAAGTTTTTTGTTTCTTCTCCTATCCACCTAGCTTGTAAAGATGTCCTGCCCTGCAGAGTGAATGCCATTGGATACAACTGAAGTACAGTAAAAAAGACCCCTTTTCCTAGCATGGCAGAGCAATCTTCAGACTCTTGGATCGTTCCTCATGAGATATACAGTGTAAAACTGGCCCTGGCTAATTCAGTTCCAGCCCATACACCAATTTTTATTTCAAACCTTTTTGAGTTGTATGCTGCCTTCAGTCCCCCTATGTGTCCCTTCAAAAGGAATGATATTGATAACCCCATGTTGCACCCAACCTACTTTGAAGATGTAGGGTGGAAGAAACACAGTTGTCATAAAGGTTTTCTTTCATCTGAGGAGCAGATAATCATTTGCTGACTCTGTGTGTGTTTGGATAGTTTCTATTAATTTGTTACGACTGGATATCTGGGCAGAAAGCAGGGCATTCCACCTCTGCTAGATAACCTGTGCTGATCCCTTGGACAGACACTAATAACACATCACACTTTATATTGCATATCTCTACATAGCCCCATGCAGTTTGGGCATGACACCACTGCTGTTATCCTTGCAGATATTCCTTTCACTTTTCAAGCTCTTTCATGTGTTCCAATGAATCTCTGTAGCTTTGCATATATAACTAAGTAAGAGGAACAGCCTGGATAGTTTACTCACAAGAGGATTAGGGATGGGACTGAGCAACTCTCCCATGTTTTTTCAGATAGGAACATAGTAGTATTGACAGCAGTTGCTGAAAAGAGTGCTGGCTAGTTTCAATTTTCAGCTGGCAGAGCAGCTGTGTAATTCAGGAGTGTCCCAGAGTTACTGGAGGTAGGGTGTAACTACAATGCAAAAACATATTTGAATTAGGATACATGTAGTTACAGCTGGAAAGGCTTCTAATGGCTTTCCCAGCTGGAAAAAACTTGATCTTGGACCAAATCCATGCACCAGACAAGCTTCCTGCTATTGTTTGGGTAACTGAAACAAATACACAGCAGAAAAAAATCAAACCGCTTCAGCTAAAGTAGATGGCATGGGCAAATCAGCCTGGGAGAAAAAAACAAATCAGCCTGAACCTTCACTCTCGGCTTGAATTGGACCAAAATTGTGTTGGGGGTTCCAAAGAGTTCTGTCTCTCTCTCTCTCTGACTGGAAGATTCTACCTGGTCTTTGCCCTGCTCTATGCAGTGCCAATGATAGCACCACAAATTAGAATTATGCTGGTGTTAAATCAGCATTGCTTCAGAGGGCAATGGGAGCAGCTGAGGATTGGGCCCCAGAGATCTTAGACAATTATTATGACCCAATAGAAATTCTGGGATACCCCAAGAACAAACACTACATCTCATTTTGATGGAACTGGGATACACCAGGAATATATAGATTTTCCACTTCTGTTCTCAAACATTGTAACCTTCTTTGTCTTTCCTTCCACTAAATATCTCTTCCCACTTCAAGCCCTCTGTCGACCCCTTTCCTCCCACCTCCAGCTCCTGCTCCACTCTCATTCCTCCCACCGTCCCACATACTCACACAACTTTCCTGCACTCTTTGGGGAAGCACTCCTTGCAGCCACTGATGGAGGCGGAGACATGGCACAGCAAGAACATAAGAACATAAGAACGGCCGTACCGGGTCAGACCAAAGGTCCATCTAGCCCAGTATCCTGTCTGCCGACAGTGGCCAGCACCAGGTGCCCCGGAGGGGGTGGACCAAAGACAATGATCAAGCAATTTGTCTCCCGCCATCCCTCTCCAGCCTCTGACAAACAGAGGCCAAGGACACCATTTCATCCCCTGGCTAATAGCCTTTTATAGACCTAACCTCCATGAAATTATCTAGCTTCTCTTTAAACTCTATTATAGTCCTAGCCTTCACAGCCTCCTCTGGCAAGGAGTTCCACAGGCTGACTACACGTTGTGTAGAGATGACTAGCATTTCAACAGAGCATCCCCAGCTGAAGTGCAGGGTCTATGCCTAACCAGCATTTCTGAACAACACAAATCTTTTTATATTTTTAAACCCTGGGGCCATGGCTCTTTCACAGATGCCTGGGGTTCGGCCAGTTGTACTAGGACCACAGCTATGGGCAATGGAGCATTATACCTTTTGTAAACATAGTAAAGCTGTGATGATCTGATCTTTCCTTATCCTAACTTTCTCAACATCTGAAATACAGCCAAGTCTCCCGTGATACTGAACTGCAGCATGCTAGATTTTCCTTTCCTCTACTAATCTGTAGTTCAGGGAGATGAAGTCTGGTAGTTTTTTACATGCAGTCCCATTTGAGTTATTCAGGCAAACAGGGAAAATTGCTTTGGTTTTATTTTTCTACTTAGGTCAAAGCAAATCCCCTTTCATGGGCACGTTCTGGTTATGATGAATGATCTGCTCTGAGGTGTTTTCACATCCACAAAAGAATTCTTCTATTTGAAAAAGAGCCTGTTGCTTTCCATAGGAAGAGCTGGGCTCCTGCCAAGGCAAGCCTGTGCCCCCTATGAAGGTGGAGTGTCTCACAATGTCCAAAACAGGCAGAGTTTTGTATTTGCAGTTTTCATATTGATTTTTTACTCACATACGGTGAAATTCATCTCTGTGCACATAGCCTATTCATCACTAGGTAACTCAGATGGTGCACAGATCTTGATCTTGCCCTCAGCACAGGAGTGAAAGCATAACCTAGTCATTCATCCACTCAGGGAGAGCTCTGGCCCCCTAAGAGCTTCCTTTCTCTTTGGCTAGTTTTGGTGGTGCCCCGAATGCCCCAAATCCCTCCCCCCCCCCAGTCGCAGGGACACACATGCTTGCAGCCAGGGTGAGCGAGTGGCCAGAAGCCACTCTAACCCTGTTGTGCTGCCAACAAGCCCCCGGACATTTTAAATCACTCCAGAGCAGCAGGTGGAGTGCATAGGGTGGTGAAGGGAGGAGATCTGGGGTGGAGGATGCAGAAGGCAGGGAATGCAAGGGGTGGCATGTGTGAGTTTTGATGGAACCTAGCCCCTGTCCAGGAATATTCCTGGTGTTGGGCTCCATGGGCCGTATAACTCACTGCCTATATTATTTTGATATTTTCTGTTTGTCACTCCCACCCCCCATGTGGGGGACATATTGTCTGTTTTCCTGCAGATGGTACTTATGTTTGCCTGTTTGTTATTCGGTGACTCTTGACCAAGCAACATGTTTTATATCCTGCATTTTTTGGATGCTGCCACAAGTATATTTGACAGCATGTGTTCTGGAAACTTAGGCTGGAGCTGGAAAAAATAACAGCTCTGGATGCAGCTCAAATGTGTGTGGTGTAACATGCAAAAATACAGCCACATGTTTTGAGTCCTATCAGCATTAATAGTATTTTCCCATTGGTTTAGACCAGAAGTTATGACTTTGGATCAGAGGAAGATGGAGAGGAACTCCATGATTATTCTGGGGCAAAGCACAAGGAATGAAAACATCTGGCCTTTCTGATCATCTGAATTCAATGGACCTAGGTAAAAGAATTATCTGAGAGGAGGCTTTTTCCTTCCCCCAGCAGAGAAAGTATTTTGTGCCCATTACCAAGATTTGTTTCCAGAGGCAAAGCTTGGTGTAAGGTATGATTGCTGTAAGTAGCCCCAATAACTATGCCCATGGAACTACTTTCATTCAGTGGTGCTGGAACATTTTTAGTAGTGAAAGTTCTGTAGTACCCCCTGGATCCCTAGTCCCATGCCTGTGCCTTCATTGAGAAGAGCTATGGATCTGGCCTGTGTGCTTGTGTTTCAAAATTAAGACTAATTGGGAGTAAAAGGCCAGAAAGGAACATTCTAATCATAGTGTCTGCCCTCCTGTGCAACTCAGGCCTGAAACTCAGCCAGCAATCCCTGCATTAAACCACTAAAGTAGAGTGTGTATTTTAGAGTGATTTCCAGTCTTGCTTGAAAGATTCCCAGTGATGGAGACTCCACCACATCCCTCAGCATTTGAGAGCATCCCAGTATTCAAATGTGAATAGAATCAGGTTCAGCCCATCCTCTAGGTCTGTGATAGAAAAGCAATTGGAAAAGTCAGGGAGAAGACTGCCTCACTTGCTGATCTCCCCCATTCCACAGCCTACATTTTTGTTTTGGAAATGAATGAGCTGGGGCGCTGCTGGGCATAGCATTGCAAACCATGAAAATACATTGTGCAGATTATGTTCCACAGCAGGATCCGTGTCAAGGCAGCAGGGAGGGAGGAGAGGTAAAATAAAGATTTGCTGAAGGTAGGGTGCTCAGCTGTACAAGAGTTTGCTATTGACATGAATGTAAAAGTGAACTTAAAACAATTCTAGAAACCAGGAATGTATTTACCATCTCAGCAGTAATAACCAGTCAGGTTCAATACAACTTCATATGCAAACTATCTTAAGTCCTCCTGCTTGTGAAGTATTATTGAGCTCCTGGACTTTAGTCAGCAGAAATAGGTGAGATTGTCATAGAACACCAGTGCCGTAAGGAAAAACAAACACAGGACTACGTGTAGTAAACATTGCTGGAGATGAGCAGTAGTACAAGACTCAAGGGATTTTTTCTCTCTCTACTTTTGGGCATTACTACCCAGCAGTGACTAGTGGGGAGTTTTACGAAGCTCCCATGCAGTGACCAAGTTAATCAAAGCCACCAGCCAAGATTTTCTAAAGCTGGATTTGTTAGGTCCCAGTCTCATGCGGGTAACCCCCTAACCCCATCTGGAGCTTCACTTATTCAGTAGGTCCCCATGCAGACAGCCATGAGTGCCAGCCATGCAGAGACTATTGCAGGACATGGGGGCCTCAGTTTCACGAGGCATAAGGGAGCGGTTGACAAAGGCTTCCCTTGTCGACTGATCCGCGTCTAGACTGCCACGCTGTGCCGGATCAGCTGATTGTCGGCACAGTGTGGCGGCCATTTTTATTTTAATGAAGCGGGGATTATTTAAATCCCCGCTTCATTGACTATGTCAGGTAAACTAGTTTACATGGCTCCGTCGACAGAGCCATGTAGTCTAGACACACCCTTACAGACTAACAAAAATGTAGATTGGATCATGAGCGCAGGACTATTCCCTGTTTTTTAAGTTTTTTCAGTTATAGACTAACACGACTTCTTCTCTGAATCTCCTGGGAAAGTTAGCCTAGTAGGGAGACTGGGGATGGAAAGGAAAGTTTTAAGTCTCTATTACAAGCCACAGTAGTTCTTTACTCAGGTAAGGCCTGTAAGTCTTCTGCCTGTGATCTCCTGGATAGGCTGTGCCCAGCAGTTTGGAGGCTGCACTCTTGCCACCCATCTGTTGCCCACCTTTAACAGATACAGAGGACACAGACCATGGTTTAAAAGGCCACTGAAGCCATGACAACAGCAGTAGCTCTATGCATGTGCTATAAATCCACATTTTTGCTATGAGGACTTACCCACAAGGGGTGAAAATTCTGTCTGCTAAATTGGAGTAAGGCAGCTGAGCTCAGGGGTATTCTTATGATTTTTGGTGCCCTAAGCATCCTGAGCACCTGCAGTCTCCATCTTCTTCCGGGGGAGGGGGTGGCCATTCCTCAGAGGGCTGGGGGCTGCACTCAGGGCTGTGGGGGACAGGAGCTGGGGGGGGGGCAGGAGCAGGACAAAGAGGCTGGCAAGGGAGAGAGCAAGCGGTGCAAGTGGTGCAGCCAGCCACAGTGGCGGGCTGAGAGGTGGAGCGAGGGGTCAGGGAATTGGGGCCACTGGAACTGGCTCTGCCCACATCCTTTGGTGGCCTTAGGCATAAGCAGCATAGTGCCCTACTAACACACCACCACAGATGCTCCGAATCATAGAACTCTAGAACTGGAAGGGACCTCGAGAGATCATCAAGTCCAGTCCCCTGCCTTCACAGCAGGACCAAGCACGATCTAGATCATCCCTGACATATATCTGTCCAGCCTGCTCTTAAAAATCTCCCTAGGCAATTTACTCCAGTGTTTAACCACCCTGACAGGAAGGACATTTTTCCTAATGTCCAACCTAAACTTGCCTTGCTGCAGTTTAAGCCCCTTGCTTCTTGTCCTATTATCAGAGGCCAAGGAGAACAATTTTCCCCCTCCTTCTTGTGACACCCTTTTAGATACCTGAAAACTGCTATCAGTCTTCTCTTTTTGAAACTAAACAAGCCCAATTCCTTCAGTCTTATGTAGTGATGCCTTATGCAGCCGTGTATGCTGCATATGCCTAAGGATGGCCTTGGCTGAACTGTTTAGCAAACAAAGTTTCCAGAGTCAAGTTACTGTAAACTAAAGCTCCAACTTTGCAACTGTCCAGAACCCTAGGACAGTCTCAGAAACTACAGTAAAAAACAACAAATGGTCTGGTAGCATCTTATAGATTAACAAAACATGTAGATGGTATCATGACCTTTCGTGGGCACAGCCCATTTTTTCTAACGCGACTACCCCCCGAAGCTCCAGAAACTACGGTGTTAGACAAACTTCAGAAGAGTCAGAGTTTGAATAATTCTGCAGAAGATTGAGTGAATTTCTTCTGTTCATCTGAGCTATTGGGAACCTCTTAGTTCTACAACACTGGGCTAGAACACTCTGGAGGACAGGATCTCTCAGCATACTACCAGTATTGCTGCTCCAGTACAGTCTAAAGTGTAAATAAAGCAACCTAGCCAAGCTAAAACTGGATCCAATCTGCAAAAGTCAGATCAAGACAGGATCCAGGCTTGGAGAGGAAGAGGATCTTTAATTCAGGGATCTTATCTGGATTTAGAACCCAGTAAACACAGGTCTGGATCCAAACTTATTCCAATTTTCAGTTGGTTTTAGACCATTTCTAATGCAAACACTTGAGAACATTTTATAAAGAATTTTGTTATCATAACAATGACTTGAAGTGAAACAGCTATTATTTATCAGAACTTCTTTGGACATACAGGCCAAAAATTCCAAGCGTGCTCTCTAATTTGGGGGAAAGGAGGAGTAGCATCTTGAGACACCTTGCTCTTCAAAGGTGCTGCACCCCTACAACTCCAAGGCAACTCATATAAAGCTATGGAAGCTCAGTACCTCTAAAAATTGGATCCAAACTGTTTCAGATTGAGCATTCAGAAATGAAAACACCCAAAAGAAGGTGCTATGATAGATCTTTCAGCTGTGCAACAAACGTAGCTACCATTCTGGTTTTCAGTGAGTCAGTGTATGTCTAGCCAGCTTTATCCAGAGCTGGGGAGGTTTATATCTTGATTATTCTATGAATAATCATTGTGTCTTCATAAATGCAGTGGGCCAAACCTTACATTAATTCACACTGATCTCTCTGACTCCAGGAAGACTGCATGGAGTCTGAATCAACATCCCAGTGAGAATTGGGGCATGTGTGTTATAATAAACAGTATCATGAACTGGTAATTTTACACTTAAATGAATTTATGTATAGCTTTTATTAAATGAATTATCAATCTTTTGTTGTGAAGTTATATGAGATCTATTCCTACATTTCTAGCAATAAATAAATTTATACCCAGTAACATACTGTGTATTTCTCCTCCCAGGGTGCAATCTAATACAAAGGTAAAGAGCTTAATAAAAGCGCTATTATGGACTACAGTTGATCATCACATTTTTATTAAAAAATGTGCTTGAGTCCAGATTCTCGTCCCAGAGAGACAAATAGGAATAGGGTGAAAGCATTGGGAAGCTGCAGGATAAATTTTTAAATTCTGAGTGCCTCATCTGAAATACCCATCTTAGACCTGATTTCCAAAAATATGGATACACTATCATTTCAGTGGGAAGTATGGCACTATGCCCCGTATTCTTCATAGAGATATACGTATTATATGAATATGGTATTACTAAAATGTATTTTATGCAAGGTGAGATATCTTTGGAAAGATTATGATTTACTGAATGTGACTGTACTATTTGTATGTATGTTTCATTCCTGTATCTGAAGTTAGGAATATTGACTATGTATAAATTAAAAAAGTAATTGCACTTGGGGAACGTGCACCAGACAGTATGGAATCAGCCTGGATGGGCCATTAGGACAAACAATAGGACTCTGAAGATGTTAATCTCCCACTTTCCTGAGATACTTCCTGGGATGCAGGACCATGTGATCATGTCACATGGGATTGGATTCCATCTTGGGCTGCTAGTATTTTTCCACTAGCAGGGTTGGGGATCAAAGTAGGAAACAAAGAATTTCAATCATATGTAAATCTTATTAAGTCTGGCAGTGAATTAATCCAGGGTCTTTCTTGACTAAATAGCCACCTAGGATGATGCTAGAAACAAAATAAAAAGGGGTGGGAGGAGGAAGTACTGAGCCAGGGCTGCCCCTTGAGAGAGAGACTGGAATTTTAAGCTTCAAGCAAGAGCAATTTGTCTTCAAGATACTCTGTGACCTCCTTCAAACAACATTTAGGATAAGAAATTACTCCTTGTAATCAGTTTATTTAGTCTATTGAGTTTAGTTTGCATATTTATTTTATTTGCTTAGTGATCAGCTTTGATCTTTTTGCTATCCCTTATAATCACTTAAATTCTACTTTTTGTAGTTAAGACTTGTTTTTGTTTATTAAAAAAACAGTTTGTGGACTTCATAACTGGGGGGGGGGGGGGGGGGGGGGGGAGGTAAGGAAAGCTATTCATATGTTCCTCCACATTGAGAGGGGGGAAGATCTCACATGTTTATGCTGCATAGATATTTGTGCACTGCAAGACAATACAGTGTTGGACTTTACACTTGGGTGGGTTCTTGAGTGCCGGGCAGTTCCTAAACAGAGTCTTCCTACATAGAGCTGATCTCAATGTCTGTCTCTTTTGCAGCGTGGCGTGGTCAGTAAAGGTGTCTTCATGGGACATAGCTGAAAATACAAAATTGAGAACAAACTGCTGAGAGATAGGAAGCTGTACCCCTAAATGCGATTGATTATTCTCCTGTGAGAGATATCAAACCTGCCAGAAAAATAAACTTATGTCTCACTACACTGGCTAATAAGAAGTCATCAGTGCAGTTTCTTGAGGCATTCCAATCTTATATCACCATCAAAACCACTGGATTCAGAGATAAGTGGTTCTTTACCACTCATCATCACCTTCTGATCCAAAAGGACCAGGCACAGACCCAGGTCAATATACACCTCAAATCCTATCCTCAAATCATAAAGTTGCTAATCCTTTAGGCTACGTCTAGACTGGTATGATTTTCCGTAAATACTTTTAACGGAAAAGTTTTTCCGTTAAAAGCATTTGCGGAAAAGAGCATCTAGATTGGCACGGATGCTTTTGAGCAAAAGCACTTTTTGCGGAAAAGCATCTGTTCCAATTTAGACACGGTTTTGTGCAAGAAAGCCCCAATCGCCATTTTCGCAATCGGGGCTTTTTTGCGCAAAACAGTTTTTAGCTGTCTACACTGGCCCTCTTGTGCAAATACATTTGCGCAAGAGGGCTTTTCTCTGAATGGGAGCATCATAGTATTTGCTCAAGAACACTGACAATCTTACATTAGATCGTCAGTGTTCTTGCGCAAATTCAAGTGGCCAGTGTAGACAGCTGGCAAGTTTTTCTGCAAAAGCGGCCGCTTTTGTGGAAAAACTTGCTAGTCTAGATGCAGCCTACGTGTTTAAAATAGAAAGAAAGAAAGAAAGATTGGAGTTTAAATTGTTTAAAGGAAACAACAAGCCTGCCAATGAGAGGAAAAGAGGGAAGTTGCCCTGGGGCCCAGTGATTACAAAGGGCCCAGGGCTCCTGGCAACTACTGCGACAGTGCTGGCGGCGGGAGCCCCAAGCCCTTTAAATGGCCACCAGAATCCCAGGCAGCCCATCACTGTTGCACCCACGGGTGGTGCTATCTCCAAATTCTGTACAAAGTAGGCCATGTGAAGTGTCAAATGAAAGCTTATGCTCTACTGATTCTGTGTGCTACTCATATACTTTTGTATATTTTTGTATGTGAAGTCATGAATATGGGCTCTGTTCTTGTATTTTAAATGTTCGCTGTCTGGGAGGGAGCAATGGGCCTGGACTGCGTATTGAAAGGAATCATTATTCGGTGAAAGGCTGTGCTAACTAGCGATGCTTCATGGACAATGGCTCTCAAAGTGGCCAATACACACCAGACGAATGCATCTGGAAACCTGCAGACTAGCCAGTGCATCATGGCTACTTGCATGTGAAACACAGACAGGTCAATTGATCATGTGATCAGCTCCAGTTTGGAAAGCACAAGGAATATAAAAATGCTATGAAGCTGCCTCCATCTTGTCTTCAGTCCTGCTCCTGATTCTAGATGCATCCTTGCTATGGGGAGAGAGCAGGAAGGATTCACAGACCCATCCTGACATAGGATGTACACTAGAGACTTTTAAACAAGCAGTTTGCAACATCTCTGCTAAAAGTCTTCATCAAGAACTTGGTGATTGATGTATGAAATGTATTCTCTTTAACAATCTCACTCTCAACCTTTTTCTTTCTTTTATTAATAAACCTATAGATTTTAAATTCTAAAGGATTGGCCCAGCGTGCTCTTTTGGGTAAGATCCTGCGGTATAAATTGACCTAAGTCTGAGGCTGGTCTTTTGGGACCAGGAGAACCTGTTCGGAGTTGGTGAGATTGGGTTTTATAACCTTCACCTGTGTGTAAGGTGTAGGTCTGGTTCTGGCATAGGTAAAGCTGGGGTGTCTCAGAGGTTTTGCTTGTGAGGCTTCTTGTTGGCCAGATTAGCAGCTGATGTGCTCTGTATGACCAGTCATACAGAGCACATCAGCCCACAGAGTCATGGGCTGTAAGTAGCCCTGGTTTTGAACAATTCACCCTGAATGGACTCCCTCAGTGGTTCCCAGACCCGACCTGATATATTACAGCTAGCCCCTTCTGAAGCATGTAGCTTCCACCGCCTCCTGCCCAGGATTCCGGCAATTCTGGGAATCCAATATACACAGTAATTGCAAAGATCTTGGTTCAGGCTTGTAGATGCCGGAGACATCAGAGCAGAGAGCGACGATGGGCGAAACACCGGCCAAAAGAGGACACTGTGCTGAGGAACAGAACTAATTTCCAGATTGACTAGCAGGAGGCACTGCGCCGGTGAGTGTGCAAACTGTTACTCTGACCCACAGGTTCCCAGGAAGGTTAGACTCTTTTACAGTTCATTGTCTCTTGCTGATGGGCCTTCAGCACTGTCCAGGGTGGTAGGTTCACCCATGTAGTAGGTCAGAATTTACTGTCATGGTGTCCTGACAGGTCCTGCTCCATCAGTGATGATAACCAGAAGGCTGCATGCATGTGTACTCAGTGATGTGTGCTGTGTTGACTTGTGCAATTAGTCAACACAGCAGGCTCCAAGAGAGCCCCCAAAGACCTCAAATCAGACAAGGATTGAAGGCACTCGGCCAGGTTTATTGTTAAGCTAAGTACAATAATAGTTGTCAGTAGACTCTACTGAACCACTGCGCATATGTATCCATAACAATGGACTCCGCTCAGTCAATGGGAGATCTCCCTGCCCCCATGATGGACAGACACTACCCCTCCAAGACACCACTTTATATATAGGTACAAACAAGTTACATATCACTCCTGATGTGTCAGGTTGTCACCTGCTGATGCTACTTAGATACCACCCATCACCCTGCATCTTGTGGTTCGATTAGAACATCGCTATCCATCATGCAGTCAGTCTAAACCCTTTCCTGAACCGGGGTCTGTATTTGTGGGGAGTGTGGGTACCAAGGTCTTTTTAAATGAGCTGGTAGTACCATCCTTTTGGAATGTGCTTTCAACTTATGACCAGTACCAATTACTGTTCTACACGTGGGCCTATTACAATTAGTATTTTGCACTTTCAGCCCTGTTTGTGCCAAGTTCTGTGAGCAGGGACCTGCCTCTTGCTCACAGCTTAGCTTTGCTTTATGTTAGCCAAATTTTGTCCATTGATTGCCAGGCCTCAGGCCTCAAACCAGGCCTGTGCTACCTGAGCTTTTGTTTCAGGTCCTCATCTTACTATATCCAGCTTTTTCATTGTTGTTCCTGAAGTGCAGGTAATAGGCTTCACCCAGCAGGAACACATGTGTAATGTCAACCTATAGTCCATATTCCTAACTCCAGAAACAGAAGTTGTGTGTATAGAAATAGGATGATCATAACCTTTTCAATTATGTTACATGAATCATCTTGCATAAAGCATATCTCAGTTATGACCTGTTCAGATCAAGCATACTTTCATAAAGCATGTGGAATGCCCCATCACACCTCTTTCATACAGCACATTAGGTCTGTAATGGCATTTTTCAGAGGAGAAAAGACAAGACTGTTTACAAACACTATCTTTGAAGTATCAATATCACAAGGTCTTAACATAAAGTCCTTGGCTGGGTCTAGATTGGCATGATTTTCCGGAAATGCTTTTAACGGAAAAGTTTTCCGTTAAAAGCATTTTCGGAACAGAGCATCTAGATTGGCACGGACGCTTTTCCACAAAAAAGCCCCGATCGCCATTCTTGCGATCGGGGCTTTTTTGCGGAAAACAAATCTAAGCTGTCTACACTGGCCCTTTTGTGCAAAAGCTTTGTGCAAAAGGGACTTTTGCCCGAACAGGAGCAGCATAGTATTTCCACAAGAAGCATTGATTTCTTACAGTAGGAAGTCAGTGCTTTTGCGGAAATTCAAGCGGCCAGTGTAGACAGCTGGCAAGTTTTTCCGGAAAAGCAGCTGATTTTCCGGAAAAACTGTCCAGTCTAGATACAGCCCTTATGTATCATTTTTAACATCAGCATGGGTTTTTTTCCAAAATATCATGCACATAGTACATTTTTACAGTTTTTAGTATCAGCAACACATCAGTGACAAAAGTTAGCATTAATATTAGCATCAACTCTATCATGAGGGAGGGATAGCTCAGTGGTTTGAGCATTGGCCTGCTAAACCCAGGGTTGTGAGTTCAATCCTTGCAGAGGCCATTTAGGGATTTGGGGCAAAAATTTGTTTGGGATGGTACTTGGTCCGGCTGTGAAGGCAGGGGACTGGACTCGGTGACCTTTCAAGGTCCCTTCCAGTTCTAGGAGATAGGCAATCTCCATTAATTTAAACAGATGTACATTTTGTGATTAAGCTAATTTCATACAGTGGGTCCTGTGCTTCTGGGTCAGGGTAGGCTGCATATTCTCCCCATCAGTCTGGGGAAAATGGCAATTCCTGGTCGAATTGCTTATCTCAGTGGCTCACTATAACCCTAAGCCCACAAACTGGATCTGGCCCGCCAAACATTTCCCACAGGTCTGCCATGACTTTCTGGGCTGCTAGGAGTCCCACAGCTCAACGGGGTACTCAGGCCATGCCACTCTCAGAAATGACTGGTTGCTGCTAGCAAGTGTGGCTCAGGGCCATTCTTAGGATTTTTGGGTCCCTACGCAGAACTATTAAACTGGTGCCCCTATGCCTGATATCAGCTGGGTGGGGGAGAGGGTGATGATTTTTTAGAGTTGTGCAACATGCTAATGAAATATTTAAAACTATGATCCTGTAACAGATAATGCATATCTGGGGTTGGCAGACACCTGAAATGGCTTTCTTTACCACTTGAATGGCTCTTGCACAGATTCAATATTCTGCTAATAGATCTGGCAAGGTTTTCACTTTTAAGTTGACTAGCTCCTCATCGGAGGAAGCAGAGCCACAGAACAGGGATAGGAAGAGGCAGGTGGGTGGACATTAAAACTCTGTGGTGTCCCCCATTTGCAGGTGCCCTATGCAACTGTGTATTTTTTGTATGTTTAAGGACAGCTCTATGTGGCTCTGTGCACATGTTGGGAGGAGGTGGGCAGTAGGTCTCCACATACTACACCCAGCAAGATCCTCACAGCTCCCTGCAAGCATTCCAGGCACATCCCATTGTCCTGGCACTTAACTTAAAGCTGGGTAGGGTTTTATGATAAGAAGAAGCTGTATCCCAAATTTGGTGGTCCTAACTCTAGCCATTTAGGATGAGTTCTTGAACAGACAGAGACTTGCTTGCTCACACACAGACAAACTCTCTCAAACATATAGCAGATTTTCTTTTGATAACTACTGTTTTTGCCTGACATTTGTATTCACTTAAATGCTATCTTTGCAGTCAATACACTTCGGCTATGTCTACACTAGCGGCTTCTTGCGCAAGAACATCTTGCGCAAGGGTTCTTGTGCAAGAACTCTTGCGCAAGAAAACGTCCAACAGCTGTGCTTTTGCGCAAGAGCATCCATGGCAGTGTGGACGCTCTCTTGCGCAAGAAAGCTCTGATGGCTATTTTAGCCATAGGGCTTTCTTGCACAAGAAACCCCGGCTGAGCGTCCACATTGCCCTCTTGTGCAAGAGGGCTTACACCTGTTAAAAAAGAGCGTAGCTCTTACGCCCGAAGCCCTTTCTTACCTCGCCTTTACTGTAAATTTCCTTGCGCAAGAGTGGGCGGGCCATGTGGACGCTCTGCGGATTCTTGCGCAAGAACAGCCATATTTGCGCAAGAAGCTATGAGTGTAGACATAGCCTTCTTGTAGGCATTTACCTTTACCAGTGAGTTTGTATGAACTGTGTGACAAGTCTGTCAGATTTAACAAAACCAGGTGATGTCCACTTTCCATTGACTCAATAAAGTAGTGACTCAATAAATTAGATGGTCTATTCCTGAAGTGCTGTACTAAGAGCAAAGGGCAGATTTGGCTGGTGACTTACTCAGAGATTCATGGGTGGCTCTGGGGACATTCCTGCAATCTGTCTGGGTATTAGACTTCACATGCACCTGTGCTGAGTGATAATAGCTCCTGCAGGGGTTACTGCTGGTCCACAGCAAAGCATTGTGAGAGACAGCCCAGGCTGGGGCGTGTTAAGAGGATACAGCAGTCCCAGGATCCCATCACACCAGGCACCCGGGGGGAATCCCATCACACCATGATTAAAACTCTTAATGATCACTTTTGCTCTGTCCCCCTGCAGCTTCTCCATTAGAGTTTACTGTTATAGATACTACCATATTCTGGGCAAACTTTAGTGAATGGATTTACATCTTACTGAACTAAGTTTAATATGTTTGTGCTTCATTATATTAAAAACAAAATAGTGAGATCACATGTCACTTCTCTAAGAGGATTGAGTATACTAACTCAATGCTTCTGGCTATCTGGCCTCTGAGGCTACCCCCTAGAGATGTTCGCATGGACTAGTTCAAAGTGGATTCTCCATGGACCAAAGAATGAAGAAAGGATTTTGGATAAATTGCCTGATTTTAAATGGGCTTAAGGCCTTCTTCCTGCTCCATTCCAAGTTCCCTGTAAGCTGCACAGCCTTGCAGCTGCAGTTAGTGCTGCATAGTTAGACTGTGCATGTGCTCAAGGAATCTGCCACCTGGAAGAGGGACGCTACACCCCCAACCCAGCTCGACCTCCCCCCCCCAAACTCCCCATGGCTAAGGCTGCCTGGTGCTAGCTCAGCCCAGCATTGGCTGGAATCTGCCAGGACCAGGACTGGGGTGCCAATCCTGCAGCCTCAGCCCCAGAGCCACCCCAGCCCAAGAAGGGAAAAATCTGTTGAGAGACACACAGGTGGGAATCCTCTCTCTCCACAGTAGTCCCAAACACCCTCCTTCACCCCAAACCTGGCCCCACTCCAGATCCCACACCCCCAGCCAGAGCCCTAAAACTCCACTTGAAAGGGCCATGATTCCCTTCCTTCTCAGGTAAAGGCCAGGCTCATCTTGCCTATCAGCAGACCAGGGGTTAAAATGAAATAATAAACAGGTTTTACTCTCAGTCCCTCTAAATAATCTAAATCTGCCCAGATTTTAGCATTAAGTCCACAGTCCTCTTAACTAGCCCACCAAAAATCAAAATGTAAACAACACGTGAAGCTGCAAACAATTTATTTGAAATCCAAACATCCAGAACAATTATTTTTAACTACAAACAAATGCCATAAATCAATACTTTCAACATTTTATCAAAAAAGGATGACAAAATAACATTAGTAAACTGTACCATTAAAACCACGTAAAAAGCCTTAAAGCAATTTGAATAGAGGCCAAAGCTGTATAAAAATGCACAGAAATACATCAGAATTGATACTAAATATCAGCCATTCCAATCCAGCAAATCTCAAATTAAAAATCCACTTCTAATTAAAAAACTAATTAATCCAAAATAGCCCTAAACAACTAACCTTCACATAAGAGAAATTAAACCAGTACCAATATTGGAACAAAATATGCGATGTTCTAATTTTAACTTCTTGCTTCATGCAGGAGGAAAGAAGTTTTGTAGTCCCAGTAACCATACTACTACAGCATTTCTTTCAGTAAATAAGGTTTTTACCAAATAGAAATTGCCCTTAAAATTGCCTAACAGAATTTTTATCTTTGCAATAACATCCCAAGTATGAAAATACGGTCCTTCAGAGCAGCACCACATTCCTAGATTCCTAAACCAAGCAAATAAGTAAAATTATTTTGCTAGAATCCTAGGCTACGTCTACATTGGCGCTGTTTTGCGCCAAAGCTATGCAAATGA
>JANRFK010003594.1:8801709-8812712 GCA_030068395.1 Apalone spinifera | reverse complement strand
GTGCTACGCTGTGTCCCTGTCAACGAATAAACCTTCTGTTCTACCTGCCGGCTGAGAGTCACGTCTGGCTGTGAATGGGGGTGCAGGGCCCGGTGACTCACCCATGCTCTGTGACAGAAGGAAAAGACAGTGTGAATTATCTCTGCACCCAGGGAGCTCCAAGGACAGATGAGCAGGGGGGTAATTAAATCCTCTGTCATTTTGTCATCTCTCTCGAATGCTGATCAAAGTCTCCCTGATTGGTCCCAAATGACCACTGATGGCTATAAAATCCATGCCACTGTCCCCTGTTCTCTCTCCAATTATCAACTCTTTCTCTAGTCTCTGCCTCAGATCCTGCCCCATTTTCTCTCTAATTCCCCAGTGTCCATTTCCTATCCCCTCCAACTGGCCAGTGACAATTTGTCCTTCTTTAGGCAGGAAACTGGTGCCCTGAGTCAGTGCCCTGAGTCAAAGAGAAGTCGCTAGTCTCCCCTGTCTGAGCCCTTCCCGGCCCTGCTGTACATCCCATCTCACAGTCTGTCCTCTGGTGTAGAGCCTGGCATGGTACACGTGTACCCACGTCGGTACACAGACATCAGTGCCGCCAAGTCACAGGGGTCTACTCCCAAGGGGCACTGTGGCCAATGGAGAGGAGTGTGGTGTCGCTGCTCCCAGGAGCCAGCATCCCACGCCGGCAGCTCCTCCCTGCTGTGCGGCTGTACCATCCTCAGCTGTGGCATCTCCTGTCTGGGGTTGGATAGCTCTGCTTGGGGGAAGAGGGAGGACGTGGCTTTGGAGGTCACTGAGGAGTCTGGTGCTGTGTAGTTGGCAGCAGTCGGGCCCCACACGCACTCCCCACATCAGTAGGAGCCATAGGGAAGCAGAGCACAACAGAGCAAGTGCATTTGTCCAGTGCGGTCTGCCTCCACCACGGCTCCTGCCACCCAGGGGAATAGAGGGGGTGTGACTGCTGCCCCCTTGTGGAGCCAGCCCCCCCAGTGATCCCCAAAGCTGCATCCTAGAGTACAAGGTGCCATGGGGGGAGAGGATGGCGTGATGGTGGGAAAGGGAGGGACTTGGGGCAGTAATGGACGGAGAGTCCCAGGCCAGATTGTGCAATTGCTCCAGCTGAGGATGGCCCACAGGCCGGGGACAGTGCTGCTGAACACGATCTGGGGGTTATCCAAGATCACAAATGGGTATATGGGTATACATCTGCAAAAAAGAGTTTGTCTAAATAGGGCTCTGGTGTGTCAGACCTTGGCGGTGCCTGTCCTCCTCCACCGGTCTCAGCTGATGGACTGTTGGGTTCTGGGTGCCACACTGTAGGGAAGATGTGGGCCAGGTGGAGCGAGTCCAGAGGAGAGCCACAAAAATGATAAAACATGTAAAATACCTGACCCATGAGGAAAGCCATAGACAGTCTTGAGAAAAGAAAAGGTAGGAAGGGGCTGATAACAGGCCTTCATGTGTGTTACGGGCTCTTCTAAAGGGGCTGGTGATGAGTTGTCTCCATGTTCACTGAAGGTTGGACAATGTGTGAGGGACTTTACCTGCACCGAGGGAGAGTTAGGGGAACTTTCTGTCTCTAAGGGCAGCTAAGCTCTGAAAGAGGCTCCCAAAGGAGGCTGTGGCTGGAGGTGTTTAAAAGGAGGCTGGACAGACACCTGAGAGGAATGGTCCAGGATGACATGCTCCCCTCACAGCTCAGACTTGAGGATTTCAGGGGGTTCCTTGCCACCCTGCCCCTCCAGAGCTCTGTGCTTTCTGCCTCACTGCTCTGAACGAACTCCCCAAAAACATCCATTGAGCTGCCTTATCATCCCTTCCCTCCGTAGCACTCCCCGTCTCTATGACGCCTGCAAAGCCAGGAGAACCCTGGGGCTGATGGTGTGCTGAGACCACTGCCTCTCCTGGGGACGCTGACTCCTCGTGCTGCCCTCTTCTGTTCCGGGAGAACTTTACCTGTACCCCCTGCCCCCAGTGTGGTCCAGCGAGAGCGCCCGCTCTCAGGCTCCCCGAGCCGTCACCTGTCTTGGGCAGAAACCCACATCCCCTCCCTCCTGACCGGGACATTCCCCAGCGGCGCGGCCATTAGCCTGGGCTGCGAATCCAGGCAGACTCCCTAAGCAGGCCTGCGGTGCCGTCCTGCCTCAGAGTTTACCACACAGCCTTTCCCAAGCAAGCATTTATGCGGAAGGTAGAAGCATTATAGAGGAAACAGATTCTGAGCAACAGACCTTCACACCCTTCTGCTCACAACCCCCCAGTGCGTGTTAGCTCAGAACCAGCACCCCCAGGCCTCCAAGAGTCGCCCTCCCAGCCAGTCTGGGTGCTGAACTTTACCTGAACTCCACTTCACCGACCAGGTGCCCAGCACAGAGCAGTTCTCCTCATGGTGCAGCAAAGGGCTTGGTTGGGGGGCAAGGAGGAAAAGTTGCTTTCCCCTCCCCCACAGTGTTTCCTAAAAATTCCCCCTCACTTTGTGTGTCTAGCATCAGGGGTGAAAGCAACTTAAATTTCTTAGAGGTACTGTTGTACCGCAACCCCCTTTGTGGAGATCAAGGCAAGGGCTTGATGGACAGGAAAATACCTGTGAGAAATTTGTGTGTGTGGAATCTAGGGAGCTAAGGGCTGGGGTGTGAGGGTGTGGGGGAGCTCAGGGCAGGAGGATGGGGAGTGAGGGTGTGGGGGAGCTCAGGGCAAGGAGATGGGGTGTGTGAGAGTGTGGGGAACTCAGAGCAGGGGGATGGGGAGTGTGTGGGTGTGGGGAACTCAAGGCAGGGGTATGGGGGCTTGGGAGTGTGTGGGAAGCTCAGGGCAAGGGAATGGGGAGTGTGGGGGGGTGTAGGGAAGCTCAGGACACGGGACTCAGGAGTGGGGGGGGTGCAGTGCAGGGGAATGGGGAGTGTGTGGGTGTGGGGAGCTCAGGACAGGAGGCTCAGGAGTGGGGGAGGCACAGTGCAGGGATTGGGGTGCAGTAGTCAGGGTAGGTGTTGTGGGGTGTGCTCAGGGCAGGGGACTGGGAGTCCATGGGGCGAGTTTGGGGCTGGGAGTGCAGCCACTGCACTGCCTGGCCACCAGATCCCTGGAGTGCACTGTGGCTGCGCAGCCCAGCGTGCTAGCAGCACCCAAAGCCCCACCCCCAGCCTGCCAGGCTCTTAGTGGGGCACCCCAGAGCGGCTTCCTATCGCCCTTGTCTAGCACATCATGTCGGTTCCCACTACCATGATCTCCTAGGAGACTGAGATGCCATTCTGCCAGGACAACCCAGGCTGCTGAGGGAAATTGCCCCCCTCCACCCCGTCTGTCTGGGTCCCTCTGCCTCTGGGTTTGTTCTTCAAGGGCCAGATGTGTGGGGCTGGGACTCTCCTTGTTCTGTGTTTGCAGAGTGCCCAGCAGAATGGCTCCTGCTTCACCCCGGCCTAGAAATAACCAGAACAGGCAATTTGGGGTGGGGAGAACCAGGGTGGGGCTGGGAGGCGGCTCTGGGGGCTAAGAGGTGGGGCTGGGAGGCGGGGCTGGAGGCTAAGAGGCGGGGCTGGGGGCTAGGAGGCGGGGCTGGGGTGGAGATGCAGCTGTAGGGAGTTGGGGTGGAGTCTGGAAGAAATGGAACTCAAGGAGCTGGAAGGGTTGGTGCAGGATGGAGTAAAGGGAGGGGGGCCAGGCAGTGGGTGCTGCAGGACATGGAGGTGCCAGCGACAGGAGGGAGGAAGAGATGCTTGTTTGACAGGACCCCAGGGATTCGGGAGCAAGGAACAGTGGGAGGGGCATGGGAAACAGCTGGGGAGAGGAACCTTTGGGAGACCTGGTGGTGAGAAGGGCAGCACTCAATGGGAGGGGAGACAAAAAGAAGCAGGTGCTGCCTGGGTCCAAGGAGGTGGGGAGAGATGGGGTGTGGGTGTCATGAGTAACAGGGTTAGCTGAACCTCTGTCCTCCTCCCTACCTGGTATCTCTGCCCCCCTCCCCTCTGAGCTTTCCTTCTGCATGTCTCTGGGCCTTTCTGTCAGTCCCAGAGGGGATCCCCCCATGGCTGGATTCTTCCCTTCCCGAGACATGCAGTCACCATCTCAGTGGGGTGGGAGCCCTTTGGTGCTTCGCCTGCGTGTTCCCAGCCGAGAAGGGGCGGCTAATCCCGCTGAAGCAGAGCTCTGCACTTTTGAGTACCTGGGACCCAGGATTTTGCTGCTTTAAAGTGGGTGGGGTTAAAATAACAGAACTTCTCTTGTGGCAATTGTCCCACCAATCCCCCAGGACTCACCCCTCTTCTCTGCATTGCACAGCGTCTGGGGGATAACGCCCTGCAGGGACACTCTCATGCCCATGTCCAAGGGGCTGTCCCCCGTAGCCTGTCAGTGTGAAAAGTGTGTAAAGGAGCCTGCCCCAGAGTGAGAGCGTCTTTGGGGGGCGTTGTCCCGGGATGACTGCCGTGCTTTGTCCACACCAGAGTAGTGAGAGGCAGCCGCAGCCAGGGTTGCCAGATGGTTTCAATAAAAATACTGGACACACTTGACATTACATCACAATCTTCAGCACATCTTATTTAGAAAATACCGGACACTGATATTTTCTCAATTTATTTCCTGGACAGAAAGCTCAAATACTGGACTGTCCGGTTCAAACGGGACACCTGGCAGCCCCTGCCTGGAAGAAGTCCCAAGCTAAGGGGGCCACCTTCAAAAGTACCTGGGGGATTTAGGAGCACCAAACAGTGGGCACAAAGCACAGTCACACACTTGTGCTCCCAACTCCCTTAGGGCTTTGAAAATTCTCCACTTAGACAAGTTAGAATCAGTGTCCCTGTTTCACAGACGGGAGCTGAGGCCCAGTCAGGGGGAGTGGCAGGGCCAAGGGCTCTGCAGCAGACCTGGGACTTGAACCTCAGTCTCTCAGAAGTTCCACAACCAGCCTGCTCTGCTTTGCTAAAGGTATGGGCAGGACTGTTTGTGCAGAAGGAGGAGCTGGGCTGGCTGGGGCAGGCCATGGGAGGGCTCGGCCCTTGGCCTGGCTGGGAGCGAGCAGAGGCCTGCAGGCTGCAGGGCAGTGACTGGAGGAGCTGCCTGGGCATAGACTGTAACCCGGGGCCCACTGTGCAGCAATCATCAGCAGTGTCTGTGTCTCCCCTCTGCACCGGTCACCATCACCCTTGGTGCAAGCTGCAAAACTGTTCACTCGTTTTGTGACACTGACTAGATCTCAGTGATGCCAACTCCCCTGATTTGCTCAAAAGGCTCCTGACAACTGGGGCTTTTTCCCCCCTGGAAAGCCCCAGGCCCATTATTACATTTAAGCCAGATCTGGAAATTTCACTGTCTGATTCTGCATGCACGGCTAGCTACTGGGATTGCTCTGACTGAGCAGATCAGGCTTGCTTGTTGGTGCCTGGCATTAGAAGAGAATCCCAGATGCCTTTTTTTTTAAGGAAGATTGTAGGTCTCATGGTTTTTGGAGAACAGCTAGAAAACGTGCCCCGAGTTCAGCCAAACACCTCTAACACCAGCAGCCAAATGAAAAGATCCCACAGTGTATTTTCATCTGGGATTCCAAGAAGCCAGGCTCTTTGTGGGCAGGGAGGAGAGAGGGGCTGATTCACGAGTTCTGAACACTGGGGGCTGGCGATATAGTACATGCAAGCTGGAGCCCAGACACAGCCTACAAAAGACATGAAACTCAGTCCTCACCCTGACACCCCCAATGTCCTCCTGCTGGGATGCTCCCCCGGCTAAAATCTGCACCCCTGTACTGTGATCCTTCCTGCCCTGCCCTCCACTCTAACATCTGTGCCCCTGCGCTGTGAGCCTTCCTGCCCTGCCCTCCCCTCCCCTCTCCTCTCCTCTCCTCTAACATCTGAGCCCCTGCACTGAGATCCTGCCTGCCCTCTCCAGCCCCCACACTAATACCTGCAGCATTGTGTATCTGCAGCCGACAGGAGCTGTGATCTTCCGTACCTGCGGATGTGCAGGTAGATCTAGCAGTGGGACTCAACCAGGGGGCTAAACCTGGTGAACTGGGCATGGCCTGTGGGCTGGAATTTGCCCACCCCAGGTCTAAGACCCTTCTTCCATATACTGGCTCAGTTAGACAGGCAGATCTGCAGGGTCACCAGGCGTGGATGAGACAATGGCACAGGAAGGGGCTTTATCAGGAACTAGGGAGACTTTCAGAAGATGAAGAGACTCTACAGGAAGACTGGGCTCTGCTGAAGACTAGACTGAAATGGAGCAAACAGTCGGCATGTAAAATTAAAAAAGAGATTTTACGCTAAGAGCCAAGGGGAAAGCCAAGAGCAGCAGAGCAGCACGTGGTTCGGACAGAGACTTCCTTTGGGGGGGATTTATTAAAGGGAAGAGAATGGAAGTTGATAAAGTTCAGCTAGAAACTGAAGAGAAAGAGTTAAATGAAAAGAGCATCGTCCAATTGCATCCCATGAAAGCAGACAGCTAAGTATGGACAAATATAATACGTGTTTGTGCACGTTGAATCTCTCTAGTCTGGCACTCTCTGGTGCAGCAACAGCCATGGTCCGGCATGATTTTAATTAGCTGGATGTCCACGTATCATGGGGGGCGCCAAGTTTGCCCTGGTCCCCTAAACTTTGTTTACAGCCACTAGCCCTGGCTCTCAGGGTTCTGTGCTGTTTTGCTTTTTTGTTTGTTTTTTGTTTTTGTGACAGATGCTGGGGACACCATCCCTGCCCATCCTGGCTAGTAGCACAGTTAGTAATTCTGGAATTTCACATCTGAGTTCCTTCAGCAGTCTGGGTAAGTTCCGAAGATCTGTTTGCCAGAAGCTGGGAATGGGCAACAGGGGAAGGATCACTTCGAGATTCCCTGGTCTGTTCCCTCCCTCTGGGGAACCTGTCATTGGCCACTGTTGGCAGACAGGACCCTGGGCTAGATGGACCCAGTCTAGCCGTTCTCATGTTTCTGAGAGGTAACCTATCACTTAAATCAGCCTCTGTACAGATGACTCGAGGGTAACTAGTGTAACACCTGTCTCTTAAGATGGTGCCGGGGTGATCCTGGCGCTTGCAGGTCAGTAAGCCTAACATGACTGCCAGGCAGTGTGGCTGGGAAAGTACAGTACAGAGCAAAACTGTCAGACACGGAGACAAACACAATATGATGGGGGTGAATCAACACAACTTTCTGAAGAGCAATCGTACCTCACCACTCTATTAGAATTCATTGAGGGGGCCAAGAGACATGTAGACCAGGGCGATCCAATGGATGTAGTGCACCTGGCCTCTCAGAAAGCCTTGGACAAGGTCCCTCAAAAAAAGCTCTTAAGCCAAGAGCAGGACATGCCCTCTCGTGGGTCAGTAACTGGTTAAAAGATACAAAACAAAGGGCAGGAATAAATGGTCAGCTCTCACGTAGAAGAGAGGTAAATACCAGGGGTCTGTACCACTGATGTTCAGCATATTCATAAATTGTCTAGACCAGCGACTCTCGAACTGCAGGCTGGGACTCCACAGTGGGTCGTGTCCCTGTTTCTATGGGGTCACTGGGAACTTGGGACTGAAGCTCAAGCCTGAGCCCAACTACCTAGACATGAGACAGTGGGCTCAGACCTTGGTCCCGTCCACTCTGCACAGCGAGACTTGGACTTTGCTTCCACCCTCCTCTGAGTGGGTTCAGGCTACAGTCCTCCCACCTGGGGTCATGCAGCCATTTTTGTTGTCAGCAGATGGTTATGGTGCAATAAAGTATGAGAGCCCCTGATCCAGACAAAGAGGTAGAAAGGAGGTGGCAACATTTGCAGATGATACTAAATGACTCAAGGCAGTTAAGCCCAAAGCAGATGGCAAAGAGATACAAAGGAATCTCGCAAAACATGGCAAACTAGTTCACTGTTGGTAAATGCAAAGTAATGCACATTGGAAGGCATAACCCCATCTAGACGTATAAAATAGAGGAGACTGAATTACTCAACAAAGAGACTTTGGAGACTTCTTGGACAGTTCTTTGAAAATCTCTGTAAGTGCAAAGAACTGCACATTGCAAAACCCCATCTATCTATTCTACATAAAATAGAGGAGTCTGAATTAGCTTCTGCCATTCAGCAAAGAGATCTTGGAGACTTCGTGGACAGTTCTCTAAAAATCTCTGCTCAACATGCAGCAGCAATCAATAAAACTAACAGAAAAGGATAGCTCATGTGACGGGGCTGGCCAGCCCTGCACTGAACCTGGGGGCAGAGAGCCCACCTATTGGGTAGAAAACACCTCTCCTCTGCAGCCCTGCTGGGCATGCTCACAGTGCAGCCCAGGTATAAAAGGCTGCAGGGCTGCTCAGTTGGGGCTGGACGGTGGAAGGGAAGGAGCTCCTCTCCAGACACTGGAGCCACAGCCATTGCAGCTGGAACCAGAGGCGCTGGACCAGGTACCCCTGCTGCTGTTGTCTCTGGGTCAAGCCAGACGCAATGCTGGCTGCGTTGCGCAGCCCCCACAAAAGCCGTCACTGCCGCTGCTTTCGCCGGACCCGCATCGACAGGCGGGACTGCTGTTGGCCAGGTTGAAGGGGTAGGAAGCAACCCAGGGCGGGGACCTGGAACGGATCCAGCGGGCTCAGCGAGTTTCAGGGAGGACTCCCTGCTGAGCCAGTGTTGGGAACCACCCGCCACTGATAGGGCCCTGGGTTGGAGCCCAGTGGAGAGGGAGGGCCCGGGCCCCCCTACCCCATCCTCCCAGATCCCGGGCGACAAGGGGCCTGCGTGTGAAGGACTAGGCCGCTGGGCCTGCATTTAGAGGACTAGGCCTCTGGGCCTGTGCACAAAGGACCCGGCCTTGGGGTCGGAGGAGGCGGGGCTAGTGACCCTGACACACTCATAAAACAGAAAATACCATAATGCCACTGTGTAAGCCCATGGTACACCCTCCCCTTGAATACTGTGTGCTGCCGGGCTAGCCCCATCTCAAAAAAGATACATTAGAATTGGGAAAGGTGCAAAGAAAGGCAATGAACATGATCAGGCCTATGGAACAGCTTCCTACAAGGAAACATGAAAGAGCCGTGGCTGTTCATCTAAGAAAAGAGACAACTAAGGGGAGGTTGTGACACCCAGGATCTGGACAGATGAACAGCCGTGTCCCCTCGGCTCTCTAATCTGGGGGGCCTGTTACACTGCCCACGTGTGAGTGCTGCCAACAGCCACTCTTGAATTACACTGCAGAGAGACACCAGATTATCCCCAGAGAGGAGGTTCTTGTGCTGCCCAGCTCTCTCCCGGACAAGACAAGCTCTGATGAATTCCAGCATTTATTAATAGAAAATGGCAGGCACAGAATTCTGTTACCCCAAACGGAGTTTTCCCCAAACATTCAAACGTGCTGCTTTAGATAAAACAATAAAAGAAGTTTATTATCTACAAAAAGATGGATTCAAGTGAGTACAAATAATGAGACATACAAATCAGAATTGTTTACAAGAAAAATAAAAGTAAAATGCAGCTAACAGCCAACTTATCACAAGCTGAGTGAAATCAAAGCAAGGCCTCTCTTACCGCGGGGTTTAATATTCCTACTGGCTGAGCCTCTTGCAACCAGGATCCCTCCTCGGTCCAGTGCTGCCTTCTATGTTCTCCAGGTGTTGTGGTGCCATTGGCAGAGACAAGAGGAGAAATTATTTGTGGCATCTGCCCTTCCTTCTTATTGTCCTTTCTCTTCTTTGAGAAGCATCTCCGGGAAGGTTTAGGAAACAAAAAGTCTGTTCAGGTGGGAACCCCAACCTGTTTCTTTGTAAGATGTAGATTTTTGTGGCCGTGTCTCAGACTTCAACTATGTCTTATGAACACCCTGCAAAGGAATCCAATGTTGCAACACATATTTTGGAGTATTGTGTCCAATTCTGGGCCTCCCATTTCAGAAAGGATGCAGATACATTAGAGAGCATCCAGCAAAGGGCAATAAAAATTATTAGGGGGCTGGAGCACATGACCTACGAGGAAAGGCTGAGGGATGTGGTCTTATTTAGTCTGCAAAAGAGAAGAGTGAGGGGGGATTTGATAGCAGCCTTTAACTACCTGCAGGGGGCTTTGAAAGAGGATGGAGAGAGGCTGTTCTCAGTGGTGACAGATGACAGAATGAGGAGCAATAGTTTCAAGGTGCAATGGGGGAGGTCTAGACTGGATATTAGGGAAAACTATTTCCCTAGGTGGGTGGGGAAGCACTGGAATGGGTTACTTAGGGAGCTGGTGGACTAGCCCAATCTGGGATGATTTAGTTGGATTGGTCCTGCTTTGGGCAGGGGGCTGGACTCGATGACTCCTGAGGTCTTTGCCAGCCCTAGGATTCTATGATTTTATAATTTTTTCAGGAGAATATTGTTCAGCGAGTTATGAGTTTTCAAACAGCGTGAAAGGGGTGACTGGATGGTACAGAGCACCATTGGAATATGACAGAGGTCTGTACAATCTTGAATGGTGCAGAGAAAGCAAATAGGGAAGTGTTAACTTTTCCTGACACAAGAACGAGAGGTCACTCAATGAAATTAATTGGCAGCAGGCTTAAAACAAATAAAAGGAAACTCTTCTTCACGCAATACGCAGTCAACCTGTAAAACTCTTTGCCGGGGATGTTGTCAAGGCCAAAATTACAACTGGGTTCAAGAAAGACTCAGACAGGATCTTGAATGACAGCTCCATCAATGGCTACTAGTCAAGATCATCAGGGATATCCCTGCTGCAGTTGTCCCTAAGCCTCTGAGTGCCAGAAGCTGGGACTGGACCAGGGTCTGGCAAAATAAGGCCTGTTGGCTGGATCCAGACTGCCACACTGCTGGGTCCAGTCCGTGAGTGCAGAAGGACACTTAGGGTATGTTTAGACTACATGGCTCTGTCTTCAGAGCCATGTAGATTAGTTTACTAGACATACCCAAATGAAGCGGCGATTTAAATAATTGCCGCTTCATTTAAATTAAAATGGCTGCCGCGCTGAGCAGATCAGCTGTTTGTCGGCTCAGCGCGTTAGTCTGGACACTCCGCGGTCGACATCAAAGGCATTTGTCGACCGCCCCGTTAT
>JANRFK010003594.1:8737865-8751838 GCA_030068395.1 Apalone spinifera | reverse complement strand
CCCCCCCCCCCCAGCTGCCTTGGAAGGCTCCCCTGCTCTATCCCAGCCCCTGGCTTTCCCTGGTGGAGCTCCCAGCCCCATCCCTGAGCAGGCTGTGTGGGCCGAGTGGACAGCACAGGACCCGGGTGCTGAGGCTGCAGGGGAGGGACAATCAGGGCTCTCTCCGAGCTGCAGTGACATGGCCCCATTTGGCACAGAGCAGAGGAGCAAACAGGGGAACTCTCCGGCCAGCCTGGCATGTGGCGACGCTGCCCTGGGTGCAGAGGAACTCCTGTCTGCGGCCCAGAGTCAGGGAGGGGCAGAGCGGAGGGCAGCAGGCCGCACCCTGCGTGCTGTGCAAGTCGGACGTTTTACACCCATCACTTTGCTGGGGGCCAACGTGAAAGGCCTGTGGACGGCCTGTGTCCCCAGCGCGGAGCCCGGGGGCTGTAGGCAGGATACAGGCTGTGGGGTGGCAAGGCCCTTTCAAAGGAGCCCAGCACTTCACTCCCCCACCCTGTCCCTCAAATCCAGGCTGATATCACCCCAAGGCACCGACTCTGTGTGTGTGCCAGGGCTGCAGTGCCCCAGAAGAACAATGGGGGTGCTTAGCACCCATCAGCGGCCCCCCTATCACTGCCTTCCCCTCCCCACAGAGCTTCCTTCCTGCTGACCAATCAGCTCCTTCCCCTTTCTCCCAGTGCCTCCCACTTGCCGTGGATCAGCTGGGGCTAAGGAAGAGTTGCACAAGGGGAGTCATGCTTTTTAAAATTGTAAAACCCTTCTTCACATGAAGGTTTTGTACAATCCTGCTTCTTCCTGGGAACTTATTTTTTCACACTTTACATTCCTTAACACTGATTTTACAGGGGGTTTGCTTAGTATGCAAGTCGTTTAGACGGAAAACTCCCAAAATCCTTATTCAAGTTGTCTCACAGGAATGCTTATGTAGCTGTGGCAATTAAATCACTTTAGTTGTGTTCTGGGTTTATTTAGTTTTCATCCTTTTGTTGCTGTCAAGACTCTTCCCCACTCTGGGACTTTGAAAAATACCTTGCCTGGAGAGCAGTGTTTCTTAAACTTTTTTAAGACTGAGAAACACCGAACAATAATTTTTTTTTATGATGAACACCAAGGAGTATTTGTTGAGCAAAAAAAAAAAAAAAAGGCAGCCATTTTGAATTCTGTTTTTCTCCGCAGCACACCTCTGACTGGTGTCCTGCAGAACACAGTTTAAGAAACACTGCTGTAGAGGCTTCTGCTTGAAAACTCCCCACGGTCACAGATTCCCTGCCCTTAGGGGGGTAGCTGCCACCACACAAGTGCTCTTTCTTTTTGAACCCAAGAACTACCCACCTAGGATCTTCTTCCACAGGGGCGCCCCAAGCTCTTCTATCACAAGAGAGCTTGAAAAAAACAAACTGTAATCTTTGATAGCTGACCTCTCAGTCTTAGTCACAGACCTTCTATTACTTTCCAGGACACAAGAATCAGATCATAGTCTTTAAAAGAGTGTTCTTAGTAACAAAACAAAAAGATATACTTGATAAATCATACTTTGTTGCTAGGTGTTATAGAGCAGCTGAGAAAAGAACAGATTAAAACACAGAGAATTGCTTTCCTGGGATTCAGTTTTAGTTACAGTGTAAGGGGAATTTAACCACAACAAAGAAAATAATCTGATTGTGTCTAACTAAAAACATTCCCTATCTGCTCAAATGTTTGTACTTCCAAGGTGCAGTCCATTTCTAGACATGGGTTCATCTTCCCTGCCCCCCAGCTCAATTCTTGATTTGAACGCTGAAAAGAAAAGCAGCAGGCAGATTCCCTTTCAACCCAAATCTAACACTTTCTTCCCACTGGTTCTGCTGGCTCCCTGCCAACACTTCCTGATCACCTCCTTTCCTAGGTTTAAGCCTTTAGTTACTGAATACTGGACTGTTTTTTCAGACAAGGGTGAGAAAGACTAATCTGTACCTCCCTCCTTCACTCACTTACCAAAACATAGCTTCTCTTTTTAAGCTGTAATATTTTACTAGAAGACTTACCTGGCCTTGCTCGGGTCCTTCAGGGCAGGGGGCTGGTGGTGTGGGGAATGCAGGAGTCAGAGCTAAGTGGGATGGGCCCTGCTAGCAAGGAGGAGACAGGAAACCAGCACCTCGTACTCCTGCGAAAGGCCTGCCTGGGGGACACTCAGCTCTGGCTGGGAAGAAGGAAGCCACAGGACTGGCGCACACAGGGCTCTGTGGGCTTGTCAGATGGCTATGGGTGTCAGGCTGCGAGCCCAGCAGCAGGGCATTTAAGGCACCCAGAGTTACAGGGCAGGCGATAACGCAACACCTCACCCCCAGAACATGCACCTCAGTCTGTAGAGTGGTGCTGGTAAGGTTCAGGGGGATGTCAAAGGCTGAGGGAGCGAGCTGCAGTGGCTGGAGGCCAGGCTGACTTGGGTGCCTGGTGGGAGGGAGGACATGGCAGGTACTGCTGGCAGGGAATGGCCAAGCCAGGCAACGCTCCTCAGTCTGGTCCAGCCTGCCAGGCCGGAGCCATTCCCTCCCATGGGATCCATGAACCATGGCAGCCAGCCACTCCTGGCAACTCAGCCCCGGTTCCTTGTGGTCTCCCAGCTGCTTCAGTCCCACTGTTCATTCCCAGGGCGAGTCCTAAGGGAACTCCCCAGGGAGGCCTTCCAACTGGTCCTGGTAGATCCCGTCGAAGGCCTTGCTCTGCGCTGCTGTGAAATGGTTCTTCCAGTCCCCACAGATGCCTGTGGAAGGGGAGCGGAACTGCTCAGGACTCGCACCATGGCCATCGAGGGGGCTGGAACTCACCTCCCACCCTGCAGATCACGGGGCGCTTGCTGCTGCAAGGGGAGTTGAGCCCACCCTGCTCCCAGCGTGCAATCCTGGCTGTGCCCACAGCTCATCCCCCACGAGGGCTGCAATGGGATCTGCGAAGCTCCCCAACGATGGGTCTGACTCACAGCTGCCCCTCACTGTCACTTCGGGGGGGCCTTGTGGGGCATTGCCCCAGGGTGCCCATCTCCTCACCCTTTCTCAGGAAGGTGCCCTTCTCCTGATCCATGATGTCCGCGGGGAGCAGTGTCGAGTTGCACAGATGGTTCTCCCGCATGGCCCTGAAAGAGGTGTTGTCCATGATTGACATGAGGGCTCCCTCATCCAGCGCCTGCCCCAGGAACTGGCAGAGTCGCTGCATGCTGCCCTGCAGGTCCTGGGGGAAATAATGCCCTCAGCAACCAGAGCCCTCCACGCTGCCCGGGCAGACGGGGGCAGGGACAGAAACCGGGGCAGGGCCTGGCAGAGACCCTTACGCTGCCTAGGCAGATGGGGACAGCAACAGGGCAGAGCCTGGAAGACAGGGCCAGGGTGAAGAGGACAATTTCTATACCCCTGTGGTGTCTGCACTGAAATGCTTGAAACACAGATGTCGGTGGGACAGGCATGGAGTCAACCCACCCCTCACTCTCACTGGTTCCCATAGCGCTGCCTGCATTGCATCATGGGGAAGGAGGGGAGTCAGCTCTTCCCAACACCACTTCAGTTACTCCTGATTTCCCCGGGGGATCTGGTCGACTGACTCCGCTGCAGCTCCGGCCAGTCTACACTGGCGAGGGACGTGGCTGGCTCCCTGTACCTGCTGCAGCTCTTCGTACGTCATGAAGAAGAAATTCTCCTTGCCCTTCATTTCCATCCAGCCTCTGACATGGTCAAACCAGGACCCATGGGGCACTGCCGGGGCAGAGAGCAGAGCCGGATGGGGCTGTGAGCACCAGTCAGAGAGTCTGTGCAGAGAGGACTCTTCCAAGGGGCAGGAGCTGCATGGAGCAGGGAAAGTTCCTGCTGGAAGGAACCTGGAGCTAAAATAGCTCAGCTACAATCTTGCAGGCCTCAGCCCGCAGGCCTTGTGTTTCAAGCTTACAGAGACATCTAATACAGGATTATTCCTACATCCTGATATATACTTCTATAGCCCTACAACTTAACTCTATTTAGCATACAGTGCCAATTCATCATAACCACACAATAAATGAACCAACTACTAAAATAATTGGCTACATGGTCCTATAAAACGCTGAGAGTTGAATAGTGGGGCACTTCCAGCCATGGGTGGACATGTTGTGAGGACCGACTAGAGAGTTTCAGCTCAGAGGGGGATACCGGACCACAAGCGAATGAAGATTTGACTTCAACTTCTTTTTTATAGTCACTAGTGGTTGGAACCGATCTGGGTGCTACATTTCCTGGGCTGGATGCCGTCAGGATTCATCTCTTGTTACTCCTAGCCACAACCACTCTAGCTGAGTGACTTGTTCTCGGGTTCCTTGTGCCCCTCATTCATCAGAAAAGCCCAACCAGCTCTGCCAGGGCATGAGATCTTCAGGCCTGTCCTCAGATACCAGTGTCTCTAGACTCCCTTCCCTACCATTCTGTCTCCTCCTTTGCTACTATCTCCTCCCCTGTTTCCTCAGTGCGCTCCCCAAGCACCTACCTCCCCTCCCCACCTCTAATACTCACAAGAGCAGCAATATGTGGAGGGACTTTGAATCCCTCAGAGACCTGATTGGCAGAATCCCCTGGGATGCTAACATGAAGGGGAAAGGAGGCCAGGACAGCTGGCAGTATTTTAAAGAAGCCCTATTGAGGGCACAGAAAGAAACCATCCCGATGGGCAGCAAGAGAAGCAAATATGGTAGAAGACCAGATTGGCTTACTGGGGAAATCCTTGGTGAACTTAAGCACAAAAAGGGAGCTTACAAAAAGTAGCAACTTGGACAAATGACCAGGGAGGGGTTTAAATGTATAGCTTGAGAATGCTGGGGGGTTATCAGGAAGGCGAAAGCGCAATTGGAATGGCGACTGGCAAGGAATGTGAAGGGTAACAAGAAAGGTTTCTACTGGCATGTTAGCAATAAGAGGGTGATCAGAGAGGGTGTGGGGCCCCTACTGGATGAAGGAGGTAGCAGTGACAGATGATGTGGGGAAAGCTGAAGTACTCAATGCTTTCTTTGTTTCTGTCTTCGCAGACAAGGTCAGCTCCCAGATTAATGCTCTACGTGATGCAAGATGGGATGAAGATGGACAGCCCTTGGTGGGTAAAGAGCAGGTTAGGAACTATTTAAAAAAGCTAAACATACACAAATCCATGGGTCTGGACTTAATGCATCTGAGGGTACTGAGGGAGTTGGCAAATGTCATTGCAGAGCCTTTGGCCATTATCTTTGAAAAATTGTGGACATCAGGAGAGATCTCGGATGATTGGAAAAAGGCAAATGTAGTACCCATCTCTAAAAAAGGGAAGAAGGACAATCCAGGGATCTATAGGCAGGTCAGTCTTACCTCAGTCCCTGGAAAAATCATGGACGGGATCCTTAAGGAATCCATTTTGAGGCACTTGGAAGAGGGGAAAGTGATCAGGAATAGTCAGCATGGATTCACAAAGGCTAAGTCATGCCTGACCAATCTGATTAGCTTCCATGATGAGGTAACTGGCTCTGTGGACGTAGGAAAGTCAGTGGATGTGAGATACCTTGAGTTTAGCAAGGCTTTTGATATGGTCTCCCACAATATTCTTTCCAGCAAGATAAGGAAGTATGGATTGGATAAATGGACTATGGATTGGATAAATGGCGGGAAAGCTGGCTAGATGGTCGTGCCCAACGGGTAGTGATCAATAGCTTGATGTCTGGTAGACAGTCAATTTCAAGCAGTGTGCCCGATGATCAGTTCTAGGGCCAGTTTTATTCAACATCTTTATTAATGACCTGGATGAGGGAATGGATTGCACCCTCAGCAAGTTTGCGGATGACATTAAGCTAGGGGGAAAGGTAGATATATGCTGGAGGGCAGGGATAGGGTCCAGAGTGACTTAGATAAATTGGAGGATTGGGCCACAAGAAATCTGATGAGGTTCCACAAGGACAAGTGCAGAGTCCTGCACTTGGGACGGAAGAATCCCAGGCATTGCTATAGGCTGGGGACCGAATGGCTAAGTAGTAGTTCTGCAGAAAAGGAACTGGGGATTACAGTGGACGAGAAGCTGGATATCAGTTAACAGTGTGCCCTTGTAGCCAAGAAGGTTAATGGCATATTAGGTTTCATTAAGAGGAGCATTGCTAGCAGATGCAGAGATGTGATTATTCCTTTTTATTCGGCTCTGGTGAGTCCACATCTGTAGTCTTGTGTCCAGTTCTGGGCCCCCCACTACAGAATGGATGTGGATGCATTGGAGAGGGTCCAGTGGAGGGCAACGAAAATGATTAGGGGGCTGGAGCATATGATCTATGAGGAGAGGCAGAGGGATTTGGGTCTATTTAGTCTGCAAAAGAGAAGGGTGAGGGGGGATTTGATAGCAGCCTTCAACTTCCTGAAGGGAGGTTCCAAAGAGGCTGGAGAAAGGCTATTCACAGTAATGAGAGATGGCAGAACAAGGAGCAATGGTCTCAAGTTGCAGTGGGGGAGGTCTGGGTTGGACATTAGGAAAAACTATTTCACTAGGAGGGTGGTGAAGTACTGGGATGGGGTCCCTAGAAGTTTTTAAATCCTGGCTTGACAAAGCCCTGGCTGCGATGATTTAGTTGGGATTGGTCCTGCTTTGAGCAGGGGGCTGGACTCGATGACTCCTGAGGTCTCTTCCAGTCCTGGGATTCTCTGATTCTCTGATTTAAAAAGGCCCCGGGGCTCCTGCTGTCTGTCGTGTGGTTCGGCTTTTGGATACGAGAGGAGCCAGTAAAAACACCTCAGATAAACTCTTCTTAACTTTATTATGCACAGAATGGTAAAGGAAAGCAGTGCAAGGTTACACAGAACTGTTCAATACAGAGGATAGTTAGCACAGACAATAATATAACACCTACACCTGGCACAATACCCAAGATACTTGATTTTAAGGATGGGGATATACATGTACTTATGCCTATAACTCACACACAGTTCCACCGCTAAGACCTTACGATTGTCAGATGATTGTCAGACGGGAGGTCGTGGCCTCGTTATTTCCCCATGCACAGAGGCATCCACAATTCATCAGTAAGTAGGAACAGGCACAGCTTCTAGTTTTAGCGGGTTAGGTCATGGGGACTCCTTACCCAATCCCTCCCACCAATTACCTTTTCTACTCCTACTTTTATAGCCATAGCAAGACTTGGTCGCTCTAGTAAAATCTACCAGTTATGTATTGTTTATGCCCCTCTTTGGGACATGTCCTGCTAGTCAGACTACACGATACTTAATGGATAGTTTTATGGCTGCATGGGTGATTTTTGCTCATTAGAATTGTTATGTACCAGTACTGGGTTACTCCCAGTGCTCTCGGCACGGTATCTCTAGACCAATACTCCCAGCGCACTATTGTGTAACACACTCCTGATTCTCAAAGCTCACCCCTCCTCCCCCTTGAGCTTTCATGGACTAGGCTCTGATCAGGCCTGGTTTGCTCTGTTAGAAGCCACACTTTGGTCAAGGCAGACATGGTTAGTCCGGTCCATGCAGGGAAGGACAACACAGACATTATTATTCTGGTCAAGACGGGGTTGTCCAGGCTGCCCTACACTGTCACCACCTGCAGCAGTGGGGCTAACGTGGCTCCCAGCCTGCTCTCGCTCTGCGGTGGCTGCCGGACGTCTCTGCAGCCCCCGGGCAGCGTGTGTGTGTTTGTCTCTGCACACCGCCCCAGCCCAAGTGCGCCTGTGGCCAGTGGGAGCTGCAGAGAAGGTGCATGCAGGCAGCAGGGTACAGAACTCCTGCCCCATCCCCCTGCCTAGGAACGGATGTCAGAGGAGGACTGCTGCAGGTGAGCACAACACTGCTCACTCCCTGCCCCGTGTCTGCTCCTCTCACCCTCACCCCACCTGTATCGAATTCCTTCCCAGAACTTGCACCCTGTATCCCCTCCTCACCCCCAATCCCTGCTCCAGCCCAGAATTTGAGCCCCTCCTGCACCCTCGCTCCCTGCCCCAGCCCCAAGCCAAACTCCCTTCCAAAGTCTTAGGCAGGTGCAGGGGAGGGATGAGGGCCCATTCTGGGCACCATCATTTCTACAAACTCGCCTCCCTGGGGTGCTTATGTAGCTACTTGAGAATGCTGGGTGTTCCTGCACCACCTCTCCAGTGAGACGCTTGCTTGGCTAGCCAGTCTGGGATCTGTTGCTCTCTGGCCAGGCCAGGCCTGTTTGGTGTGACAGTGTCTGGTTCACACAGTTCGCTATGCCTACAGCTTCAGCAAGGGCCACCCCCGTCTCTCGGAGCTCTCCTTGCACATCAGATTTTTGGTTTTCTGGATATTCCACATTGTCCTTTCCTGCACATGGGGCCCAGGGGTAGCCACACGACCAGCTTCAACAGTAGCACGACCATCAGTCCCTGTATCCGTCCACTGCTGGGTTTGCTTTGCGCCTGTTGCTGTCCATGGAGCAGGGATGCCGCGGCCCCCGCCTTGCATTGACACAGGGGTGCAGGGCTCTGAGAGGAGCAGCAGCTGTGAGCTGACAGCAAAGGGTTTGTGTTTCTCCCCTGTGAACTCCCTCCCCCACTCGAGTAGACAGGACTTCCTCTTGCAGAAACCCTGCTGCCTTGAGACCTTCACATCCTGCCACTGTCATGTAGAGACCCTGCCTGCAGGTGACGTGTGGGCTGCACACGCAGCCAGGGCTGAACCTGTGCAGGCTGGGAGGCCAGTGGGACAGCGCTGCTGCTCAGCAAGGCCTCAGTGCTGCGAGATGGAGACCATCGAAGGGCTGATGCTGGAGGTGGCTGCTGGCAGGAGTGTGGGCATCAAGATAAGCAACAAGACCAGCAGCACCCTCGAAAACCCCAGGTGAGCAGATTCCCAGGCCCCCTCCTCAGGGCTTCCAACTCGTCCTATATCTGGGGTCTGTCCAGCTGGGCTAGGGTGTGGGGTACATGTCTGCTACTGAGTGTCTCTTTGTGTCTGTCCCCACACACCTCCTCTATCTGTCTGTCCATCCGTCCCCAAAGACTCTCTCTCTCTCCATGCAGTGCCCACTGCCCCGCCGACTGGGTGAGTTCTTTGTGTCTTATTGAGCCACTGCAAATCCTCCTTCCCCCGGGGCTGAATGTGCTGTTTTTAGCTCTGGAGGGGCTCAAGTTTGTAGTGGATCATTGGGCCAGGGGATTGCATGTGTCCAGGACAAGGGCTGGAGGAGTTTGGAGGGAGATGACACACTTTTGGGGGGTGGGAGGAGAAGGAAATGTTTCCGTGGACATTTGATTTGAGAGGAAACAGCTGCTGGACTGTTGAACTCTGTGTGTCGGTCCTGAGGAGTTGCACTGGGGGCAGAGCCATGGCTATTGGCCAGCGATACTTTGTGAAGGTGATCGGTGTATTTACTGTACATTGATACAAGCTCTACAGATCTGTATGTGCACGTCTGTCACATACCCTCACCCATATACACCCCCACATGGGCATCCAAACACGTACACACATATATGTGTGTGCTCACGCTCTCCTACATCACCATATGATGTGGGTGTATCTATGCCCCTGAACACTGTTGTTAATAACATAATTGTAGCGCCCCCTCTCCACCTGGTTACCTTCTTTAATGCCAATCTCCTTACAGGTTTTGATGGACAAGTCTGGGTTCTTCTGGATCCTGCCACACACTCACTTTATTTTTTCCTATGGATTTATTTGGAGGTGCCTCCACCCCCCTCACTCCTTCCTGGCAGGGTCACCAGGGCAGTTTGGGAAGAAAATTCTAACCCAGGGTAATCCCCACGTACTTGCCAGATAGTTGGAGACTCCCAGAAAATAACACAAACACATACACTATATTAAACACAAGTATATTAAACAGGAGACAAATATAACATAACAGGGTAAACCACTATTTTTAGATTCACCAGTTTCCAGCAACTGTAAGGCTACTGTCCCATTGGTAAACATATTTGTGGGGGCCCTTGATGACTTATGACCACAAAATTCTTCTCTGCAGTGGTTTAGCAGTGGGGCTGACTGGGTCCAGTTCAGCCCAAAGGACTCATGAGTGGGGGAAGGTGGTAAATCCCTCCATAGGTTTAATATGCAGCAGGTTATAAAATCCCCAAACAAATTCCCTGACTGACTAACTAAAAGATGGTGCACTCACACACTCCATGAATGAGCCTCAGGTTCAGAGATGACTCAGTCACTGCAGAAGGGCTGGTCTGTTCTGGCAGGGATCGCCTTCAGCCAGGAATCAGGCTGTTTTGGTCCCAGAATTTCCCCCTCACCACAAAGGGGTGCAGGGCTCAAGGTGCAGGTCACACAACTGCACTAAAATTCAAACTGTAATCTCCTAGCCCAGCATTCAGACACACACACAACAGGCAGCAACCCTGAACTCTCATGAGGCTACGTCTATATTGGCAAGATTTTACGCAAATACTCTTTAACACAAGAGTTTTTGCATTAGAGTAAGAGAGCATCTACACTGGCATGTGCCTTTGCGCAAGAGATGTGCTTTTGTGCAAGAGCATCCGTGCCAGTGTAGACGCTCTCTTGCGCAAGAAAGCTCTGATGGCCATTTTAAACATTGGGCTTTCTTGCGCAAGAAATTCATGTTGCCTGTCTACACTGGCCTCTTATGCAAGAACAGTTGCACAAGAGGGCTTATCCCTGAGTGGGAGCGTCAGAGAATTTGTGCAGCGCTGATTTTATACATTAGAACGTCAGTGTTCTTGCGCAAGAACTCACGGCCAGTGTAGACAGGTGGCGGCTGCTTTTGCGCAAAATCTTGCCAATGTAGACGTAGCCTCAGACAGAGCAGAGCTGATCGTGTGGTGACTGGTCTCACCTAGGGAGCTGGAGGGCTAACCCAGCCTGGCTGGGGAAGTTTCCCAGCAAACTCTACAACCTGGGAATCAACAGTGGAGAAATAAAACCCAGGTGAGGGATCTTGCTGAGGCCAGTTTTCAGGGGAACCCTGCATGCAGGCCTGGGGCTTACCAGCTCCCACACAGCCAGCTCTCCCCTTGCCCCGGCTGGATCCAGACTCCCTCAAACAATGGCTTCTCCCCCCTCCTGAACTGCCTGGGAGGGGCATCTCACTCCCTATGGGTTGCCGGGCAGACTCTGCCCCGGTAGGGAGGGGGAGCCAAGGCAAACTCAGAGTGCCTCTCCCTGAGCTGCCAGCAGAGAGAGCCCCGGGAATCTAGGGAATGTCCTTGGGGTTACATAATGTTGCCAGATTTCTACTGAATTAACAGCCCAAAGTCACTTAAATGGTAGCCCTGATCTATTTACTGAAATTAAGAGGTTTATTTATTACCCCATCGGTGTGTATAACAAATAACAAATGATGCTTTAGGTACCTAGCTCAAATTTGGCTTTGTTTTTTTTAAAGCTACAAGCCCTTGTTATAGCTACACATTAACAACAAGGCAGAGAACGATTGAATTCAAAATCAGCCCCCCCAGGGGAATGTTGACAGGAAAGTGTCACTCCACCAACCTCCCCCCAGCCATATTACATTCCCCTCGCTGGGTAGATCGCTACACATCCAGCCCGGCCCTAGAGAACCTAAAATCCTTCCCCCCCCAGGGTCTCTACACTTAAGGGAAACCAGCACCCCAATATAAGCTCTGCCACCCTGATGCCCCCTTTCTATCCTCCCAAATAAACATCCTGAAGCCGAGAGTCCGCTGCCGCCCCTTGAACCACCCTGCCACCTAGAGATCCCCCTTGTGCAGCCCTGTCAGGTACAGCCTCAGCGGGGCAGATGTGCCTGCTCCCTGCTTTAGATCCAGCCTGACTGCTGCTGCTTCACAGGCCAAGGTCTCCTTCTTGCCCATCCTGGAATTTGCTGGGCTCCACCCCCTTAGCCTAGGCTCTGCAGCCAGCACCCCGCCCCGGGCAGGCTGGTGCTGTGTGAGCGGAGGCAGTGGGGCAGGCAGAGCCGATTCTGGGCCCTGCCCCGCTAACCTTCCCTTGTGCTTTGGTCATGGAGGAGAGACCCCTCTGGCCTAGAGGCTGGCCCAGGTAGAGCCGTGCTCCTTTGTCCAATGACTGTCCCCTCTGCAGTGACCTCCGCCCCCCCCCCTCCCCCAATCCCCAGGGTCAGGTTTCTGCTGCTATCAGGATGCTGTTTTACATTATTGCCAGGTGTAAATTATTTACCCAGATGTAGAATTTGCACTCGAAAATTTGGGGCACCCCTGGGTCTTATTGTCCACCATCCTGTTTCTTCCTCTCCCTGCTCCGTGGCCCTGCTTCCTCCGGAGAGGATCTAGCTCACTGAACTGTGACAAAGCCTGCCAGGCCTGTTAGCAGAGCCTAAGAGAGAGCCATGCGAGTGGTAATGAAGCCATGTCACAGGGATTTGCCAAGCCCAGCTCTAGACTGTCAGTTGAAGTGGGCTGTGCCCACACAAGCTCATGATCCCATCTACATGTTTTGTTCGTCTATAAAGTGCTACCAGACCATTTGTTTTTTTTAAAGTTTATTCTGAATTTACTGTCAGTCGACAGGGCCTGACATTAAAATTTGCTTTAAAACTATTTCATTAGCGTGTGGCTGAAGATTATAAAATCACGATTCTGAAAATCCCCTCTCCCCACTGCCATTGGGGGACCAATTTACAGCACTACATAGGGCCCCATAACCCTTAAGGATGCCCTGTTGTCAGGGATGCCGTGTCATAAAGGAATCCTGTGTGGTTTTCCTCCAGGACGTACTGTTTCAGTGGCCAAGATCTGGTTAAGCCAGAGGACTCCATTCCCCCTGGCAAATCGGGGAGCTGTGTGTTTGTGAAAACGAGCTACTCGGCCCGCGGGAGCGTGGGGGTGCTGAGCTACGAGTCCGATGCCTTCACCCTGGCCGTCATGTTCTCCAACCCCTTCGATCGCATCCTCTACAACTCGGAGTTTGCCGTCGAGCTCTTCGCGGGCAGGAAGCACTTTGAGAGCATGGAGCGTCTTTACCAGTATATGTACAACCACGGCCCGCCCTATAAGTGCGAGTCCTTTGGGAGAGTGGAGCTCGAGATGCTGGATGGCGAGCTAGTGGTGACCAACCAGGGGATCCAGGCAACAGCCATCGTGTCCAACAAGGATAAGGCCACCATTAAAGTGGAGATTGAGGGAAAAGATGATCACACAGACGACCCAAGCAACCCAGGGAAATGGCCCATGTGATAGACCAGAGTGGTAACTAGTGACTCCCAGCCTGAGCAGGCAGTGATGTGCTAACTCTGCTCAAGTGAGTGCACTAAAAATAGCCAGAGCCATGTGGGTGCCCATGCCACAGTGCCCATGCTGCTGTTTTTAGTGCACTGGTGCATGTCTGTCTACCAATGTTCTCTCTATTTTTAAACATCCATGTGAGGAATAAAAGTTGTTGTATGCATTGCGGCATATTCACATGTGCACCATCAGTAGAAATGCAAGCCTAGCTGTGGGAGCTCTGCTAATCAGCTGGGCGGCACCTGAATCTCTCCTGGGTAACCCCTCAGTGCACAGCTTCCAGGAATCTGCTGTCTACCCAGGCTGGGAAGTCTCCAGGCATCCAGAGGTTGCCATCATTTTATAAAGGAGATTTTTTTTCTTGCTTATGCTATAACTTCAGATATAATAGGCATATGAAAACCCGAAGCTTCAGCATTGGTCATGGCTATAAGGCCCTGTAAAGCTTTGCAAAAAGGAATGTGATAAACAGTTCCATCGAATTATTTCCAAATGGGAGCTGGGCTTCTTGCTAAGTGCAAACTTAGAGTGTGACCTTGTGGTATGGCCGCGTAGGTTGTATTAGTTGCATACATGCTTGCCTAAGGAAAGTAAATTGCCGGTTACAGATTGCAATGGAAATGACAAGAAAGGCTAAGTACATGAGATCAGATCCTAAGAATGAAAGAATAACCGCACTATTGTGGCCCAACGGTCTGACTAGTGCAGTGCCACATGCATGAGAGGGAATGAACAGAACAGGGCAGCTTCGAGTGAGCCATCTCCTGTTGTCTAGTCCAGGGGTGGGCAATAA
>JANRFK010003594.1:8719374-8730337 GCA_030068395.1 Apalone spinifera | reverse complement strand
CAGAGATGGCAGCTGCCTGGGCTGTGGGACGCTGATGGACACTTCCTGGGTTGGAGCTCTGATTGGGGGTCTCAGCTCCCCCTGTGGCACCATCTCCCCCCTCTCCCCCCAGCTGCCTTGGAAGGCTCCCTGATCTGTCCCAGCCCCCGGCTTTCCCTGGTGGAGCTCCCACCCCCACCCGTGAGCAGGCTGTGTGGGCCGAGCAGACAACGCATGACCCAGGTTCTGAAGCTGCAGGGGAGGAACAATCAGGGCTCTCTTCGAGCTGCAGTGACGTGGCCCCATTTGGCACAGAGCAGAGGAGCCATGGGGGGAACTCTCCGGCCAGCCCAGCGTGTGGCGACGCTGCCCTGGGTGCAGAGGAACTCCTGTTTGTGGCCCGTAGTCAGGGCAGGACGGGGCGGAGGGCAGCAGGCCACACCCTGTGTGTTGCACGAGTAGGATGTTTTATACCCATCAGGTTGCTGGGGGCCAACGTGAAAGGCCTGTGGATGGCCTGTGTCCCCAGCGCGGAGCCCGGGGGCTGTGGGCAGGATACAGGCTGTGGGGTGGCAAGGCCCTTTCAAAAGAGCCCAGCACTCTGCTCCCCCACCCTGTCCCTCAAATCCAGGCTGATATCACCCCAAGGCACCGACTCCATGTGTGTGCCAGGGCTGCAGTGCCCCAGAAAAACAATGGGGGTGCTTAGCACCCATCAGCGGCCCCCCTATCAGCACCTTCTCCTCCCCTCAGAGCTGACCAATCAGCTGCCTGCTGGCCAATCAGCTCCTTCCCCTTTCTCCAGTGCCTCCCACCTGCTGTGGGTCAGCTGGCGTGGGGGGCTAAGGAAGAGGCATGCAAGGGGAGTCATGCTTTTTAAAATTGTAAAACCCTTCTTCACATGAAGGTTTTGTACAATCCTGCTACTTATTTCTTCACACTTTACATTCCTAAAAACTGATTTTACAGGGGGTTTGCTCACTATGCAAGTCATTCAGACACAAAACTGCCAAAATCCTTATTCAAGTTGTCTCACAGGAATGCTAGTTATGAAGCTGTGGCAATGAAATATTCTTATCTATTTCCTGCTCATGGCATTTCTTTAGGCTGTAAAAACATGTTTAAAAATGGATGAGTTTTTCGCTTTTAATCATTTTAGTTGTGTTCTGAGTTTATTTAGTTTTCATCCTTTTGTGGCCATGAAGGCTTTTCCCCACTTTGGCACTTTGAAAAATACCTTGCTGGCAGTGTGGGGAGTGCAGGAGTGAGAGCTAAGTAGGATGGGCCCTGCCAACAAGGAGGAGACAGGAAGCCAGCACCTCGTACTTGTGCGGAAGGCCTTCCTGGGGGACAGTCAGCTCTGGCTGGGAAGAAGGAAACCACAGGACTGGCTCGCACAGGGTTCTGCAGGTTTGTTGGACGGCTATGACGGTGTCAAGGCTTTTTCCCTACACTGGCATGATAAATGCAGAAGTGGGGGCCCCCAAAAGTACCCCAAAACCTTATCTTTCCAGGCTTTGGTATAAAGCTTCCCCCCAAAATCTTAAAAACCTAGATTTTGGGGATAAAAATCCATTGCCACCATCCAAGTAATGGTAAAAAAACCAGGGAAGAGAACACTTGGGAAATCTCAGTCCTAAAGTAAAACCATGTCACAAAAATTAACCAATACCAGGTTAATAAAAAAGAAAGATCTTTTATTATCACAACAATACGCCTATTACAAGCATAGTTGGATTGGCTAGTTGATAACAGCCACCAATTAATAAACTCATGGGGAATTTTCCAGTGGGGAACGTAACTTAGGGTATGTCTACACTAGCTTGGTAGTTCGAGCTAGATAGGCAAATGAGGGCAATCGGAGTTGCAAATGAAGCCCAGGATTTAAATATCCCGGGCTTCATTTTCATCTTCCCGCGCGCTGCCATTTTTAAATCCCCCTTAGTCTGAACTCCGTGCCCGCGGCTACACCTGGCATGGAGTAGGTAGTTCTAATTAGGATCTCTAATTTGAACTACCGGTACTCCTCGTGGATGATAAGAGCCACCAATTAATAAACTCATGGGGAGTTTTCTCATGGGGAACATAACTTAGTTACAGAGTAGAAGAAAACCCATTTTGAAAATGCACAGACATCAGATTTACATTCCCAAACCAGAAAACTATAAAATGGATTTATCTAGACTTTACCCTACTTACAGATAGAGTCTATTCTTGGAAAGAGAGACATGTTCGTCTCCCTCAGTATCTGCAGAGAAACTGCCCAGGGACAAAGGAGGGAACAACCCCCAAATTCCTTTGTCCCAGTTTCAGAGGACAAAGGAATAGCTGTGTTAGTCTGAATCTGCAAGAACAATGAGATGCATGTAGACTGACGAAGTGGGTCTTTGCCCACAGCCTTGCCTCCTGCTCTGCACCATAACTCTGTAAGTCTATAAAGTGACACAGGACTTATTCTTGTCCCAATTTGAAATGTCTACTTATATTTCTATTGGCTGCCTGCTATCTGGGTTAGGTACAGTTAACCCCTTAGTCCCCAGGCTGCTGGCTAGCCCTCATGGTCATGACAGGGTGTCTGACTGTGAGCCCAGCAGCAGGGCATTTAAGGCACCAAGAGTTACAGGGCAGGCAATGTCACAACACTTCACCCCCAGAACATGCACCTCAGTCTGTAGAGCAGTGCCGGTAAGGTTCAGGGGGGTGTCACAGGCCGAGGGAGCAAGCTGCAATGGCTGGAGGCTGACCTTGGAGGTGCTCCGTGTGGCAATAAGAGGCCAGGCTCACTCGGGAGCCTGGTGGGAGGGAGGATATGGCAGATAGTGTTGGCACAAAATGCCCAAGCCAGGCAATGCTCTTCAGTCTGGTCCATCCTGCCAGGCTGGAGCCATTCCCTCCCATAGGCTGTGTGAACCACGGCAGCCAGCCATCCCCAGCAACTCAGCCCTGGCTCCTTGTGGTCTCCTGGCTGCTTTATTTCCACTGTTCATTCCCAGGGCACATCCCGGGAACGCACCCAGGAGGCCTCCCATCCAGTCCCGGTAGATCCTGTCGAAGGCCTTTCTCTGCGCCACTGTGAAATGGTTCTTCCAGTCCCCACAGATGCCTGTGGAAGGGGAGCGGCGCTGCTCAGGATTTGCACCATGGCCATCGAGGGGGCTGGGACTCACCTCCCACCCTGTAGATCACGGGGCGCTTGCTGCTGCAAGGAGGGGTTGAGCCCACTCTGCTCCCAGCGCGCAATCCTGGCTCTGCCCCCGGCTCTTCCCCCATGCGGGCTGCAATGGGATCTGTGAAGCTCCTGAAGGATGGGGCTGGCTCACAGCAGCCCCCTCACTGTCACTACAGGCAGAGCCTCCCTTTCCCCCCCCCCCCAGCAGCTTTGGGGGCAGTGCCCCAGGGTGCCCATCTCCTCGCCCTTTCTCAGGAAGGTGCCCTTCTCCTGATCCATGATGTCCGCGGGGAGCAGTGTCGAGTTGCACATCTGGTTCTCGCACATGGCCCTGAAGGAGGCGTTCTCCACCACCGCCGTGAGGGCTCCCTCATCCAGCGCCTGCCCCAGGAACTTGCAGAGTCGCTGCACGCTGCCCTGCAGGTCCCGGAGGAAATAACGCCCTCAGCAACCAGAGCCCTCCATGCTGCCTGGGCAGACGGGGGAAGGGACAATAACTGGGGCAGGGCCTAGCAGACCCCCCCACGCTGCTCAGAGAGATCAGGACAGCAACAGGGCAGGGCCTGGAAGACAGGGCCAGGGTGAAGAGGACAATTTCTATACCCCGGTGGTGTCTGCACTGAAATGCCTGAAACAGACGTCGGTGGAACAGGCATGGAGCCAACCCACCCCTCACTCCCACTGGTTCCCATAGAGCTGCCTGCATTGCATCATGGGGAAGGAGGGGAGTCAGCTCTTCCCAACACCACTTCAGTTACTCCTGATTTCCCCGGGGGATCTGGTCGACTGACTCCACTGCAGCTCTGGCCAGTCTACACTGGCGAGGGACGTGGCTGGCTCCCTGTACCTGCTGCAGCTCTTCGTACGTCATGAAGAAGAAGAAATTCTCCTTGCCCTTCATTTCCATCCAGCCTCTGACATGGTCAAACCAGGACCCATGGGGCACTGCCGGGGCAGAGAGCAGAGCGGCGTGGGGCTGTGAGCACCAGCCAGAGACTCTCCGCAGAGGGGACTCTCCCAAGGGAGAGTCTGGCAGGACTGTTCCTGCTGGAAGGACCCTGGAGGGGTCGCCATGTCCATCCCTCTGTGCCAAGGCAGGGCTGAGTCACCCTAGACTCATCCTGCCAGGGGTCTGTCAGCCTGTTCTTGGAAACCTCCAATGACAAGAATCCTACAGCCTGCCTAGGTCACCTGTCCCAGAGCTTAGCTGCCCTTGTTTGTCCTTCTTTCTAACCTACAACTGCTTTGGTGCACATTGAGCGGATTCCTTCCTGTCCTCCCCTTGGTGCAGAGGTAGAACAATTGACCCCCGTCCTCTTTATAGCAACTTTCCCCATATTTGCAGACTGGTCTCCAGTCCCCGTTCAACTCCCTCCTCCCCCATGACCCAAGATGGCCGAGGTCCTGGAGCCTCACTCACCGTCTCCGTTCAGAAAGTCCCCCAAGAACTGCTCAAAGGACTCGGGGTCCTCATACGAGCTGCACATCTTGGAGAAATAGAAGTAGGAGACCAGGACGTCCTTGGGATTGCGGAGCATATAGATCACCTGGAGGGGAGTGCAGACAGGGGTCAGGCCAGTGACGTGGGCTGGGGTGAGGGGCAAGGACATGCTGCTCTGCCATTACTCCTATGGGTCAGGGAGCCCCTGACATGCCCAGCTGGCTTGTCTGTGGGCATCCAGCCAAAGTGAGCGAGGGAAACCCCCGCAGTTCTATGGGGCAGGGTCAAGAAACTCAGAATTTAGGCACATGCTTAAGGCTGCTCTTTCCTGCCTATTCCTCAAACGCTGCTTCATTGGGTCTGCACCTTCGCCCCTGCATCTTCTCCCTCACCAGATATGCACCTTATCCCCTGTATTCCCTAGCTATGCATCCTAACCCTGCCCCTCTTGGGTCTGCACCATAGCCCTGCCCCCCCTGCTCTGCACCATAGCCTTGCTCCCCCACATCCTCCAGTCTACAGCTTAGGCCCAGCACCCCTGAGCTATGCATTTTAGCCCTGCCCCCCTGCTCTGCACCATTACCCTGCCATCTTTCTGCGCACCACAGCCCTGCCCTCTTGCTCTGCTCCATAATCCGGCCCTCCTGCTCCACACCATAACCCTGTCCACTCCCAGTTCTGCACCATAATCCTGCCCCCCCAGGTCTTTAATTACCTGTGGGCTTTGGTTACCTGCCCCCTGCCCATCCTCCTCTCTCCTGGAAACCCCTCCACCAGATACTGTCCCCCACCCCGCTCTGCTCCATAGCCCTGCCTCCTGCTCTGCACCATAACTCTGCCCCCTTTCACCCACAGGGCTGCCAGTTTTGCTTGGACATATTTCTGGAGGTTTCATCACAGGACACAGTCTTTAAGGAAAGCTCCATCAGTAATTCCTGGATAACCCTGAGGGTCAGCCCCAGCCCAGCACCTTCACCTCTCTGGCTCACCTTGGCCCTGGAGCCAAAGAAAGAGGGGGGAAGAGGTGGATGGGGAGGTGGCAGGTCAGCAGGCGGGGTGGGGGATAGTTCAGCGCAGCTTCCAGCCCCAGGCGGGTGGTGAACCAGGGCATGCGAGTGGAGTTGAGAGTGGTTCAGTTCTAGGCTAGGTCCCCGCTGCTGTGGATCAGACTCAAGATCTCAGTCACCCACACGGAGCCTATGAAGAATGGGGAAGAGAGGGGGCTCTGTCAGTGGCACCTTGCATGGCATGAAGCCATCTCAGGGACCCACGGCACCAGCCACAATCCACCCTCTCCACCCCTCTGCAAGGGCTACACTGGCCATGCCCAGCCCTCCCCAGGGTTCCAGGGTAAGATATGGTCTATGCAAAATATGGTCTTTCTACTGCGCAGTTAGCTACTATTAAACTAAAAAATAAAAAGATGCAAAATAATTTCTGCATTATGGAATGCCAATGGAATCTCATCTTGGATGATGAATTGATAAAGGCCCTGGTGGTTCAAATGTCCTTTATGTGCATATTTTTTTCCTTGATATAGACATGGAAGTGCTTTATTTCCCCAGCAAGGTTAACATCAACAGCTTCAGGGCAGTTTTTCATCAGGAGCATTATTCTTTCATTTTGCTGTTTCTCCAAGGCACCTTAGACAACCAAAAGTGAAAAGTTATTTGCAACACTTTTGTATATGATTTCTCTTGTCTTCAAATTGGTTTCAAGTGCATCCATTATACTATAGCAAGGGTGGGCAAGACACAGCCCAAGGGCTGGCTCTGGCCTACCAAGCCTTTCAATCCAGCCCACAGCTCTGTCCCACAAGACCCACAGACAGGGAGCAGCCCCAGGGCTCAGAGCAGATGGCTGCTCCATCTGCTCCTCTGTGCTGGGGTTAAGGGGATTCTTCATGCACTGTGAACCCCCTCCTTCACCCAAACTCCCTCTCAGACCCCCACACTCCCTCTTGTACCTCAATCCACTAGCCCAAGCTCCCTTCTGTACCCAAGCTCCACCATAGACCCCATATGCCCTCCATACAAAAGTGCAACCTTTGACCACTTACCAAATTTTGGAGTTCCCCACCCCATCAAAAGTTATTGCCCATCCCTATAGTATAGGGATAAAGGGTTCTGCCTGAAATTTGTCTCTTGAAGAAAACATTTCATCAATATTGGGTGTGTCACCACCATTAGCTTTTTTAAACTTCCTTTCTGGTTAGCTATGGTTTGTGGTCTATGTCAGGCAGTTTTTCTTTTGCTTTATGTCTCTGGTTGTCAAAATGATTCTGGGTTTCTTTCACAAAGCAGGGCAGTGAGATGCCAAGCTTTGCCCATGTATCAAGGGTTCTCAATGCATCCGCTGGTGTCATGGAACTGATTGCACAGACGATTCCAAAGTTCTGAGCGGAGCACAAGGATCACACTCCTCCTTGCTGTCATGCCGAATACCAAACCTCTCTCCTTTTATTACTTTTTTCACTGCCATCAGTATGAAGAGGAGTAAGTGGTTCAATAATTGAACTGTAGCTATCTGCTGTAACCCTTGCCCATGCTTCCCATCTAGTATCAGAAGGAAGTTTTGATATGGGGGACTCGGGACTCAAAAACAATATGAGCGCTGTCTAGCAGTATGATGACAAAGGAAAGAATGTAGAAACTCTTCCACAATAGCAAACCAGTTAACTGCAGCTACTCAGCAATCGACTACAGCAAGGGCAGGCAATAAAATGGCAGCGATTCATCAGGGTTAGCCCCTGGTGGGCCGCTGCTGCTATATTTATCTGCACCTCTGCAGGGACGAGCAATCGCAGCTTTGCGCAGTTTTGGCCAGGAATGGTGATCCGCAGCCAATGGGAGCTGTGATCACTTGGACCTGTGGAGGCGCAGGTAAATATGGCAGAGTTGGGACCTGCCAGGGGCTACCCCTGGCACCACATCTGGCCCATGGGCCAGTGTTTGCCTATCCCTGAACTCCAGCATGGCCAACAAAAGTAAGAGAATGTCTAGCACTGCTAGCCTTCCAGCTGTTCCCAGCCAAGGGGGAGGCTATACATGCCAGCCGCAGGCTGAGTCCCATCCAAGTAGGAGCTTGACAGGATTGCGGCACGACACCACCTTCTCCGAACTCATATTTCCCCCAGTTTTATCAGCAGTGAGCTTATTTATTTATTTCAATAGGCTCTGAAGGCTCGGCCAGAATTTTACCAGGAGCAGCTGGCCAACAAGACACTGGCCTTGGGACACTGATAACGGACCTACTTGTAGAAATACCAACTTTATAAGTGCAATTATTTTTTTCAGCCCTGGCTTCCTGCCTGTCACTAATGAAGGGCGAGGGTATTTATTTTTCTAGCCAGATCTGTATATTTTTGTGATATTTGAATGGAAGTGTCTGTATTTAGAGAGAATCTTTTCCCCTTAGCTCCTTTATTTATCAACTGATTTTGATCGAATTTGAAATGGAGTTCATTTTTTTTCTTTTTTAGCAGTCCCTCATACTGCGAGGCCCTAAGCTGTAACTTAAATAGTTCATGTCTAAATACAGCACTTCCGGAAGAGCAGCAGAAATCAAAACACAGAGTAGAGCCAACAGGGCAGGCATTGTGGGATATTGGGTGGAAGCCAGTTCTGTCGTCAAAACAAACAGCAGTTCTTTATTGACAATAAAGGGAGGAGAAAGAAAAACATCTCTCATAGAGATGGAATTTTTCTGTTGCTGAAACTGGGCATTTTTCCAGACATTGCACGCTCTCACTGTTTTGTCACTATAAGGAAGTTTTTGGTGGCAAAACTTGGATGTGTAGATGTAGCCTCAGTTCCTGTAGATGAATTGCTCTCTGTGTGCATGAAAATGGTAACGTTAAAAAAACATTTGCTGTAAATAAGTTCAGTAAAACTAATTATTTTAACTTTGCAAATTCCAAATCTCACTCTTCTACTATAATTTCTAAGCAATAAAGTGTTAATGTTGCCTTCTTTCTATATGTATTGCAGCTTGACCAAGCCCTGGCCAGGTTGATTTAGTTGGGATTGGTCCTGCCTAGAGCAGGGGGCTGGACTTGATGACCTTCTGAGGTCTCTTCCAGCTTTATGGTTCTATGATTCTAGCGGGGCAGCCTTCCTATGGGCACTCTGGCTGGCACACCATCTCTGCCAGTTGAGCGTAGGGCCCCACTTTGCCCATCCAAACACCCAAAACAATGTGTTGTGCTGCTCAAATAGTTGGAGAGGAAACTATAACAGCCCCAGGGGGTTCTATTTATATGTATTACAAATGCATTGTTCAAAAGCAAATTTTTAGTTGTTATTTAAAGATGAACAGAACTGTTGATAGCCATGATCCTAATGGGAGACTAACAAATTCATTAGAGCATAAGCTTTGGTGAGCTACAGCTCACTGCCTCAGATGCTAAAGAAAGAAAGAAAGAAAGAAAGAAAGACAGCAATGTGACCTCGGTGCTATTTAAATCAGAATGGACGTGACTCATCTCCAACAACCATGAAAAGTGAGAGTACCTGAATGGGAAATTACCTGAATGGGAAATTACCTACAGTGATACAGGAACTATTCAATGTGTTTGTTCAGACCTTGGTTCAAGGTGTCAAATTTGCTTATGAATTCCAGCTCAGCAGCTTCCGCTCTGAAGTCTGTTTTTGGAAGTTTTTCTATGGCAACTTGCAAGTTTGAAACTGTGCCCAGAAAGGTGAATGACTCCCTTCCTGGTTTTTGGATGTTGCCATTCCTAATGTCTAATTTGCGTCCATTTATTCTTTTACATAGAGACAGTTGTCGCTCACAAAAGTGTATGCTCTAACATCCTAATAACATTGTTTAGTCTTGAAAGTGCCACCAGTCTCCTTCTTTTGCTGAAACAGACTATCACAGCCACCTCTCTGAAACCTGTTGATATCCTTATGTCTGATAGCCTCTTGGCAGCAAACATCAGAGTAGAGGCTTTCCTAGAGGAAGACTAGGTAATACACATTGTTCCTCCAAAGTAAATTGCTATTTCCTAGGCAGAAAACAATAACTCATTGCATTCATTAGTGTAAGGTGATTAACTGTTCAAACGATGACATAGGTGAGTTACCATAAAAACTTGAAAGAGCAATGAATATAATTATATAATTATGCCACAAGAGCCATCTAAATGCTACTGTCCCTTTTTGATCTCTGAATCAACAGAATATAGGAAGGAAATATTATAGACAGGAACAGAAGTTTAACATATTCAACATAATTAGATCACCCTGTTCAACTTCTAACAAGAGACAGACACACAGACAAATACAATTACTATTTACTTCTGATTTTCTTTTGCTTTATGTTACAAGGCTTTGGTAATTACCTATAAGGAATGCCGTTCTTTATTTTTATGCTTAAAAGTACTGCACGAGATCTTTTCAGGGGAAAAGGCAAAATGCTGCATTTATTGGTAGCACATATATCAATCAACACTTACATGCATATGATATATCACACTGATGCACTCACACACAGACCCACCAAGCACATTCCATCTTGTTGCTGTTACCAATAGTTGCTCCCCCTAACTGCACTGGCTGGATGAGTTAGGTCGGGGGGGGAGGAGCTGGGCTCCTGCCAATCGTTACCAGTGCTCTAGTGGTGACAATATGAGATCCGGGGTCCTCCTTCAAGACACCTTTGATTTATAGAAGCTCCCTCCTCTTGCAAATCTAACATCTTATGCATATGCAGTTAGTCTTCAGTGATGCCTTCTTCTGGGAGGTGTCTCAAAGCTGCCACATTCATCTTCAAAGAGGGGGCTTCCAAAAGCAGGCACTTGCTGCTGACTCCCAAGGCGTCCATATGTCCAGTCTTCTTTCAATGGGCCCACTTCAGAGATCTCATTATTCTTGGATCTGGCTTCCATCCCCTCTCCAGCTGTTGCAACTGCCCGGAAGTGCTTGTCTTTCTCACCTTATCCATTCACAGCTCATTCATTTGACAGGGCAATCAAGTAAGACTGTTCTACAAGATACAAAGCTCTCTATACCAACATCCCATATGAAGACGGATTACAAGCAATTAGAAACACTATCTGGTAGCAGACCTGTGTAACTTTGTTCTCACCCACAATTATTTCCAATTTGGTGACAACTTATACCTCCAGATCAGCGGCACAGCCATGGGTACCCGCATGGCCCCACAGTACACTAACATCTTTATGGCTGACTTAGAACAACGTTTCCTCAGATCCTGTCTCCTTTTACCCTTTCTCTATTTATGCTACATCAGTGACATCTTTATGATCTGGACCCATGACCAAGAAACACTGGATACATTCCACAGAGACTTTAACAACCTATACCTCTGCCTGGATCATTCTACATGTGAGATCCATTTCCTGGACACCA
>JANRFK010003594.1:8682635-8702816 GCA_030068395.1 Apalone spinifera | reverse complement strand
GGGGGGGTAAGGTGGGGTGGGGGAAGGGGAGGGGGCATGTCAGACTAGGAAAAAAAGGATTTATGCAAACCCTATTTAAGGGTGGATAGTGAAGTAATCTGGGTCATGAATTCTTCCAGCTACCTCACCCAAGATGATTGCTGGAAACAATTAAGGCTGAATTGGGGGAAGAAACTGGGCCCAGGCTGGAAGGATGTCTGTCCTGTGAAGAAGATAAGAACAATATTTAGGCTGAGAAATATTGATAATAGCCCATTTCTGTGGTATACTAAAATTAGCAAGTCTGTTTTATTTACTGAAGTGAGCTTCTTTGTTTGTTGCCACTTATAACAACTTAAAATCCACCCCCCTCTTTTAACTAATACATTTTTCTTTACTATAACCCAGTTTGTGGAAATTCTAACCAGGGAAGGGGGCCAAGAATCTGTGTATTCCTTCCTTCACACTGAGGAAGGAGGTAAACTTCATTTGATTTTGGGTATGTTCCCCAAAAAAGAGGGGGTGAACATCTGGGTGCTAAAGCTCAGTCTTCCCAGCGCTGATCTCAGTGTCTGTATTTTCTGCAGGTGGGTGTGCCTCTGCCTGTGTGCTTTGCTAGCGCCCGAGAATCTGGCTTAGCAAGACAGGCTTTAAGGGGGGCCCAGGCTGGCAGTGAAGCAGGGCTCAGTGATGTCTAGGGCCTTGTCTACATTGGTACATTTTATCACCAAAAATTGCCTTTGATGACAAAACAGTGAGAGCGTTTACCCTGCAATGAGACTTTTGTGGAGAAAAACACCCAGTTTTGATGACAAAAAGACTTCCAACCCTCTGAGAGACTTTTGTCTTTTCCCCTCCCTTTATTGTTGAAAAGCAGCCAGTGTGGACTCAGCTGTTTGTTTTGTTGAAGGAATTGGCTTCCACTAATATCCCACAATGCCTGCCCTGATGTGTGCTCAGTGTTCTGTGATCTCTGCTGCCCTGCAGGCATGAACCCCCCTCCCTTTTTAAAGATGGCAGCTGACAGCTGAGGGAGCTGCTTTGTTTGGGGAACAAAGACAATCTTTGGAATGCTTCTGTTCTGCCCTGCTAGGAACACAGTGACAGGCAGACTGTGGCTGCAGGGGGAGGGCTGGAGAGACGGCTGTGCTGCTTAGACATTCCTTAGCACAGAGAGCTCACTGAGCTAGGAAGGAATCCCAAGTGCAGGAATTAGCTCTGCCTTCCCACAGCAATGCACTGTGGGATGCTTACTCATATTCCATTGCTCTACCTGTAAGCTGAGTACTAATAAAGTGGCTGTGAAATGTCGACAATGGGAGGCAGAAAAACTGATTTGGCCAGTTTTCACTTTTGGCGGCTTTTGCATGTCAACAACACTTTCGTTGCCAAACCTTCCCAGTGTAGACATAGCCTTAGTGTAACCTACATACCTACTGGGTCTGGGTCACTGTCCCATGGAGTGGCACTTACACCACTGACATAGAGAATAATAAGTCTGTTTACACCCTTCCCTGAGAGCCAGTTGGCTCTTAGCTCAAGCTGTACAGGCTCATGCCCCAAGCTCCAGAGGTCCCAGGTTTGGTTCCACCTGTTGGTGTTGCAAAAGCACCTCAGGTGACATCCCAGGGGTCCTGAGGTGTCACATTAGGTGATTGCTGTGAGATCTCACCTGCAGCCCAGGGGAGCTGTGGGGAAGGGGTCAGACCTGTTACCTTCCCACCATGTCACAGAACTCAGCTCCCACCATTCCTCATGGAGGCTGTAGTGAGACAAATTCCTGTTCAAAAAAGGCACTCCAGGGAGGGCAGCCCAGTGCTGGGTTGCAGGTACAAGGGATCTGGGAGGTTCCCCAGCCTTGGAATCTTTACGCTAAGGCTATGTCTACACTCACAGTTTCTTGCGCAATAAATATGCAAATTAGGCTAAGTATGGAATATTGCCGAGCTTCATTTGCATACCTAATGGACCACCATTTTTGTGGAAGAAGCTTTTGTGCCAGAAGGAGCTGTCTACACTGCCCCTTCTTGCACAACAAAACCCCTCTTGTGCAATGCCGTTCTCCCTGAAAAATAAGCGACGGAACGGCATTGCGCAAGAGGGTTTTTGTTGTGCAAGAAGGGGCAGTGTAGACGCTCCTTCTGGCACAAAAGCCTTTTTCACAAAATGGCGGCTCATTAGGTATACAAATGAGGCTCAGCAATATTCCACGCTTAGCCTCATTTGCATATTTCTTGCGCAAGAAGCCACCAGTGTAGACATATCCCAAGACTCCAGCTTGGACCAGCAGAGAAGGACAGGAAAGTGAAAAGGTGAACAAAACCACAGACCAACCAGAGTGTCCTTCGCTCTCCTGCATCCTGGGGTGGGCTGGGAAAACAGCAAGAACATTTCAAAATGTTTCAACAATGTGTTTAATCAAATGTTGCAAATGTCCTTCAGTTTTGGAGCTGCAATTGGTTTCTCCCTTTGGTCAGCATCTAGGTCACGTCTGTCTCCTTGCCCTTTTAGAAAAGAGAAGGTTTTGGATAAGCTTTGCCTTACTGCTCCTGACAAACACCACAGGAGGATGGGAGGTGGAGACCTCTGGGCAAGCAGCCAGACCTCACCTGGAGACATCTCTCACCTCGCAGTTTACTTACAGATGGTGCGTGGGAGCATTTATTGCTCACTGAAAAGTCCAGCTTCCTCAGTCGGGCTGGGTGCCCAGTGAAAGCAGTGAGAACCCTGTGAGAGGAGGCGCTCGGCTGAGACTTGCTGACCCTCTAGTAAGTCCCTGTGCTTGGCGAGCTTTGGAGATGGACAGGGGCAGAGCCATCGAAGGGATTCTTAAAGATGTGAATCATTCCAGATGCGTGGGAGTCGAGATAACCAACAAAACGACTGTGACCCTTGCATCCCCAGGGTAGGTGGGTCTTTGTTTTATCCAGAATGTTTGTTCCAGATGCTCTCTAAATACTAGAGCTGTGTAGATTTCACTCTGTAGCTGCCGCAAATGTCAGCTCCCATTTAGTTTCTTTGTATAAAGTCTTGTTATTTTGTGTAGCTCAAAAGCTTGTCTCTGTCACTTCACCAACCTTCTCTCGCCAACGTAAGTGGGACTGGGAGCTGCTTGAATGGGAATGGTGCAAGACTGAAGAAAGTGGTGCTTAAATGGGGAAGGCTTTCATTCAGCAGGGTCCTGAAAAAGGGCTGATTAAATAAAAAAGGAAGGATAAAGGAGAGGCAAGGGCATTGTGCATATCTGCCAGGGGCAGAGTTAAGGGTATATTGTGCCATTTGGATATTTGCTACTTACTTTTTTTGTATGTGTAAATAAAGATATTGGGCAGATGCTACCATAACAAATGCCAGATAGTGTCAGGGCAAAGGTCTTCAAGTGAAAGCCCCTGGGGAATGACTGCTTAAGGGGTTAGATCTCTAAATCCACAAACATCAGCCAGACCTGGGGAAAGATTCCCGGCTAAACACAAGCACTAGAAGCTGACTTGGTTGCTCAGGGAAAGGTGTTTGGGCACAGCCATAGCCCTGAAGTGCATTAACCCATGAGGATGGAACTTCCATCTGCACTCCTGGAGTCCAATCAGCTTGCCAGTTCTCGGGATCAGTCGTCTACTTTGCCAGCCACTAGCTGATTATAGCAAACCCGCTGCTGAGGAGGCAACATAACCAGTAGATTTCCTGTCTCCCCACAGTGTGTTCTGTTACAGCGGTCACACCTTCAGTCCTCCCCCTCCATCCATTGGCCCCCAAAGCACCGAGACCTGTGTGTTTGTGAAAAGGAACTACAGCACTTGGGGGGTTGCAGGAGTCTTCACCTATGAATCCGACAGGTTCTCATTTGCTGCCATGTTCTCCAACCCCTTTGACAACAACCAGTATGAGCTTGAGTATGGACTGGAAATCTTTGAAGGCAAAAAGAACTTCAGGGAAAACGACCTGCGGATCATGTATGAAGCGATGTGCGGTGCGAGGGGTCAATCGGAAACACACGTAAGCGAGAAACTTGGCAGAAATTCAACAGCTCTTGTGGTTGTACTAGGGCCATTTAAAATTTCTGCCACCATTTCCAACCACAGCAAAGCTATCTTCAAGATCCTGATTGAAGAAATCGATTCCCCTCCCGTCTACCTTACAAATTCTAATTAGCCACAACTCTTATTTCAGAAACCAAAGCAATGAAATGCCTGCAAATGATTGAACACTGAATGCAGGAACTATTTGGGGACTTTTAATGAACAAATTCTTGAGATTTGCAAACTGTTTGAGTTTGGTCATTTTTCTCCTACTGCTTTTAATGACAATGCCTCCCCCCATGTTGTTTGTTTGATGAACTGCTTTCAATCTATTTTTTTCAATTTCCAATTGCTGACAGTTATGCTTGCTCCTTAGCTGTCCACAATGCTGTCTGCTTTTATTCCAAATCATAGTTGGAAAAAAATATTTTCCTACAAAATATTTTTAATTAAACCCATTTTTTGGATGGGAAAATGTTTTCAATAACAAAAGTTTTAATTAGTTGTCATGCGGTGGTTTGACAGACTCATCAAAATTAGAGCAGGGACTAGTTAGGTTATAAAGCATGACATTGATCAAGAAATTAATGGAAAAAAAGGGAGATTTGCTAGGGTATATGTATTGGGTAATGGCTGTTTTGTCGATAGGTTGCAAAAAATAATAATTGTATGATCCTGGACTGGACGTTTCCCATATCAATAATGGAAACAAGAAACAAATAGCCTAAGTCAAGAGAGGCTGCACACCTGCATTCTTTGGTGATGCGGACAATGCTTTGCAGTCCAGTTCCCTTTAGTTTTGTGCTTTCCTTGAAACATAGAGACAGGTTTTATTTTTAAAAAATTGGACAAGATTCAAACCTTCCTGGGTTAATCCAAACAGGCCCCTCGGTACCTTGCTAGCACTGAGTGAGAGATCAGCATAGGGTGAGGCATGGAAGGGTGCGGTGAGGAAATGGGTATTCGTCCTGTGGGGCTGGTGACTTTTTGTGCCGTGTGCAGTGAATGGAGCAGGGCATGTCCCAGCCTCTGGGAGTGATTGTCTGGCACTGGCAGGTGCTCACTTTGAGCAGTAAAATAAACCAGATGGGGAAGTGCCCTCCCCCATGAGAATGAGAGCCCAATGCACACAGCCACCTGGCATGCCCGTGCTGCTGCAGGGAAAGGTGGGGGAGGCTTTGGAGCTGCAGGCCAGGTGCCTAGCTGGGGGGACACACAGAGCAGAAGGCACCATGATGGGATGTGTGTGGAGGGTGGTGGGTCAAGGAAGCCTTTAATATCCTGAGGCTTCTTACATGGTGCTCCCAGGGGCTGTCGGTGCACAAGAGCCCCCAGCCCTTCGTGTCACATGAGTGCAGACTGAGCCCATGGAAAGCTCCGGGGGGGAGGCTACATGTCTTCATTCTCCAGGAACTGCAGCGGCAGGAGCCTCCCTCCCCGATTCCAAATTTGCAGGCACCTTGGCTGAACTGGCAGGAGAGATGAATCCTACAAGCCCACATTGGCTCATGAGGCACCAGCAGGTGGTGACAGGGCCCTGGATGTGCCCCACAGCCCTGTGCCCAGGCCTGCTGCTCATTGCTTGGCAATGGCAGAGGGACCTCCCCCCTCCCCCACTGTCTGCAGGGTCAGCAGGAGAACTGCCATAGCCCACAGCTCCTGTCTGAATGCGCCAGCCGCTGTGGGGGCAGGGAGGGTGAGACCCATGCTGAACCCTCCCAGCGTGGCCACAGTGGGAAGGGAGCAGGAAACAAAGGGTTGGCTGAAGTTGCTGGCTCCCTCCCCCTCCAGAACTCCCAGCACACTCAGACAAGACGGTCACCTTTCCAAGCCCTTCTCTCCAGCTAAAAAGACCTGAAAAATGTCGTCCAATTATCATCCCGTGGTCCCAGCAGAAGGGCCCTGGCACGTCTGTCTGTGTCGTTCTCCAGTGCTGGAGAGGGCCACGTTCCAAACACAGTCCCTGCATGTGGGCACCCACAGGGCTGATCCCGTGAAAGGTGGCTGCCGTACCGCGCGTGGATGATGCAGCTGGTGGTGCTATTTCTACAGCACAGTGTGAACCAGGTTTTGTACATGGCCGGGCCAGGGTGAAACCACAAAGAGGGGCTCGGTGGGGGGGGAACGTGGTCTTGGAGTGAAGGGTAGAAATGAGCGTCACCCCAAATGGACAGGCAGCTCCGGGGCTCAAGCACAGGCTCTGGGGTTGCAGCGCTGTGGGATGGGGCTGTGCCTAGGTCAGTGCCAAACACTGCCAGGCAAGGTGCCCCATACAGCTCTGCACAAAGCAAGGGGCAAGAGGCAGCGTCTAAGGACCGGGAACCACACTGATCCATGGCAGCGTGTTGGTTATGTGTGCACAGGGCGTCCCCTGCTGTCGGCACAGGACAATCACACAGGCTGCCTGATCTCAGCCGAGTTAAGAGTCAGCAGCTGAGGAGACCCGATGGCATTGTGTGTGGGGGGGGGGGGCAGTGAACTCCCCAGAACCCCAGACCACAAGGGACCACGGTGATTGAGCACGAGCTCCTCTATAGCACAGGCCAGAGCCCTGCCCCATGCAATGGCAGGAGGTTCCCAGTTCACAGGCCCCCTGCAAATGTGCTGGGCCCAAGGGGCAAAGCAGCAGGCACAAGCCTCTGGGGCAGCAAGATCCCACTTCCCCCAACAGCACGGAGGAGCCCTTCCCTCCCCAAAGAGCCAGGGCACCCAGCTCAGAGACAGCCATGCAATGAGTGGCCTTGGCTCAGAGCTAAGGAGACCCGGGCCCCAGTTCTCCAGGGGACGGCGCTGTGAGGCAGAAATTGGGCTCATGGGCATAGGTCTGTGGGCTGCAGGTTGGGGGCATAAGCATCCCCAAGGGAACCAGCCCCAGCAGGAAACAATCTAGCAGGAGGGAGGAGGAAGGGAAGTCTGGCTCAGCCACCAGGCCAGGACATGGCAGACCTGGGCTCTACTTCCCACCCCGCCACAAGCTCTGTGCGAGCAAAACGCTTCCCCTCAGCTCAACTGCAAAATGGGACTCACCCTGCTTTGCCTCTCTTGGCTATCTCAGCTGTGGGCTGGGGGTTGAGAAATGCTCGCACTCTCGCTCAGGCCTGTGCAGCAACTAACACAATGGGGCCCCAACTCCAGCTATGGCTTCTGGGTGTGACGTAAGACTGAGCGCCACCCACGGCAAACTGCTCTGTAAGCTTGCGGGGGTGGGCCAGTCCTGGCCCCACTAAGTCTGCAGTAAATGATGGGCACACTTGGGCTGTCTCCACTGGCGCGACCTTGCACCAGAGATATGCAAATGAGGCTAAGCGTGGAATATCGCCGAGCCTCATTTGCATTCCTAATGAGCTGCCATTTTTGCAGAAGAGGCTCTTGTGCCAGAAGGAGCTGTCTACACTGCCCCTTCTTGCGCAAGAAAAACCCTCTTGCGCAATGCCGCTATGCTGATTATTTTCAGGAATAACGGCATTGCGCAAGAGGGTTTTTCTTGCGCAAGAAGGGGCAGTGTAGACAGCTCCTTCTAGCGCAAGAGCCTCTTCCGTAAAAATGGCGGCTTATTAGGTATGCAAATGAGGCTCGGCGATATTCCACGCTTAGCCTCATTTGCATATCTCTGGCACAACAACCCTCAAGTGTAGACATAGCCCTGATGCTTACTCCTGCAATGCCCTGGGAACCCCCCGCTTTAATGCTACAACATGGCGGGCTGTGCTTGGCACACACCTGGCTGGCTCTCATCAGTGAATGTCTTGCAATTTGCTCCTCTGCTGTTTTCCTTAGTCTGCAGTAAAAGTCATGTTTGGGTGTGAGAATGTAACAGCCCTTCTCAACCCCCATTCCCAGAGAAACTTCTGCCTCCAGCAGTGACCAGCTACTTACCGCCTCTCACATTAACAGCCAGGTCCACAACGAACAGCACTGACACTTTGCGCTGCTAGCCTTACATTTCAGAGCCGGCACCCCCGAGATGAACGGGGCTGGTCCGTGCTCCTCTGGAAGGTCAGGCTGGCTGTGGACGCAGGTAGGTGACACTGCATCAGGGCACATGCAAGTCAGTTCGGCCAATGCTCAGGATCTTACGGCATTTTGTTTTTCTTGCAGCCTTTGGCATCATAGGAATGCGCCAGAATTCCAGCATTTTTAAAAGGGGCTGTAGCTCTCCTGGTCACACAGAAAAGCTTCAGAATGTGACCTCTAAAGGCTCAAAACCAGCATACACAAGAACTGCAGGTTTTCAACTGCATGAACTGTGAGCCAATCCTGTGGTTTCGGGGGACCAACCCAACCCACGACTTTCAAAGCCCTGGGATTGGCAAAACTCCATGCAGGCTTGGAGGGCTTCCTTTGCCAAATATAACAGGGTTAAGGACACATTGTTTGGCAAAGAATGCTCAGGGGTCATGGGGAGCTGCTGGGGGCATGCGTTGTATGGAATACAGGTCATTTACTTAGATACTGAACATACACCCAGGAGACTGACCTTGGGCTCCTGTTTTTGGAAGTCGGGGCCACATTTTTTCTGCATCTACCGATGTGGAACATTAATTGCAATGGACTCCCTGGCATCGGCCTTGCTTACTTACACCGCATCATGGCCGGCCAGCAGGCTCAACCTCTGGGCAGCTGGCTCATTCCCATATGGACTGGGCTGCTGGCTAGCACAGAGGGCCCTACAGAAGCCATCTCTGCTACAGAGCTGCAGTGAGTGGGTGACTCCAGCTTGACTGTGGGGCACCGGAGATCATAAAGTGGCCCAATGGGCACAGGCTGCATTTATTCCCATTCTGGCTCAACTGGGCCCAGGGGTTGGCAGGGCTGGGCCCAGTTTGTATCTATCGGATTATAGCCACTGCTGATCCAAGCAGGAGATGGGCCACGAAGGGCGACTACCAGCCGCCGAGCCCCAGGGAAACCAGTAACACAAGGAAGGCCAGCCCCCCACAGGCACAAATGGATTCAATCCAGCCTGCATGGTGTGCATAATGAGGCTGCTGGTGACCTGGCTCTGCAGTCTGTTTGGCTATCAAAGTGGGGCAGGAGCCCACCCTTGTATGTCTCACAGCCCTGGTACAGGCCCTGCTCTTCAGGAACAGCCTCATACTGCAGGAGGAAGCGTCCTGTGGGCACTGGCAGAGCAGGGGGACACGTGGCTGGAATAGGACCCGGGCTGAGAAGGGGGTTGAGACACCACTACTGCTCCGCGAGGGGGATGAGATCTCACCCCCTGCTTCTTCTCCTCCTTCCCTGCCCAACCCCCACTTCCACAGGCAGCAGGCTGGGCCCCACAAAAGCTGAGGCAGGTGACTGGCCAGCTAGGCCCAGGCCCAGCCCACGGGGCACGGAGCAGAGACGAGACAGAGACACAGTTAAATAACTGTCCTGTAATTAGTGTCGTGGGGCTGAGTGGGGGGTCCCCCGCCCCACCCTACAGTAGTGATACAAAAGGCGGGCCCGGGCAGGGAACGTCCACGCGCAGAGTCCCATGGCTTCGGTGCTGGGAACGAAGCCAGGCACCTTCAGGCCAATGAGTCGGGGTGCAGGAATGGAGGCAGCGGGGGTTGGAGGGAGGTTGCTGGCCTCCATGTAGCCCCCGGTTTGGCCTTCCCTGCGAGCCAATCCCCACCTGTTCCTGCTGACTGGCGGGCACAGCCGTGAGTCCGTGGGAACCAGAAGGGAACTTAGCAGCAGCCGGAGCCCAGATGCGCCGCCTCGCCTGTGCCCCGAGAAGCAGGCAGTGATGAGGTACCTGGTTCTTCCCGAGGCTGGATGAGTCTCTGGTGCAGGCAGGGCCCATCCCCTCCGCCCCACACACTCTCAGCTGCAGGTGATGCAGGACCTGCCCAGGAAATTGGAAATCTCCCATGACCACTTCAATAATCACCTGTGCCCAGAGGCTACCCTGCCCCTGCACAGCCTTAAGGAGGGCATGGCCCCAGCATGCTGGGATAGTGGCCCCAGCCAGGCCCTGCAGGTGCTAGCCAGATGTGACCAGGGAGGCCTGTGCAACCCGGAGACAGGGCAGGGGTAGTGTTTGAAATCCATGTGCATTGGGTGTGACTCAGCCCAAGGCTGCCAACCCATCAGGCCCCCCTCACTGCCTACAACGGAGCAGGGGACGGCCACTGCAGCCAGCAGCCCACAGGGACAGGGTGAGACTGAAGCCCTTGGGTACCCTGCGGGTGACCTGCCTGCTTTACCCAACTCCCTGGGGCAGAGCAGTGCTGCCAATCCTCCCCCTGCCCCGAGGCAGGCGGGGTGTGCCAGGAGAATAGCCCGTTGCCAGCAACAGGGCACGTCACTCCTGGCAGCAGCAGGCTCTGACTTCTACACCCCAACATCCATCCATCCGTCTGTCCCTGGGTGCCCGTTGAGCAGTGCCAGCCCCATGGGGACAGTGCCCCTGAATGAGCAGCGAGGGCTCTCACAGGCTGGGCTGGAACCGGCCAGCATGGCACACTGCTTGATCCGTGCAGTGCCTGGCACGTCAGAGCCCTTGGCACTGTCGTCACTGAGACGATACGCTCCATTGAGCTTCCTGGCACCTGCCCCGGCTCATGGGCAGCCAGTGCCCTGCTGCTGGGCAGCCAGAGTGAGCAGCCAACTCCTCCCATCACAGATGCTGGAGGATGCTCCCACCAGGCATGCAAACTCAGCCACAGCCATTGGAAATGGGGGCGGAGGGGCTGATCCCTCCCTCCCATCTCCCCACACCAGCAGTGTCCCTCCCCCAGAAACGTGGCCATCTGCTGGCCAGGCCCCTGGATACAATCAGCAGCCCCAGGAAAACCTGATTCACTCCATCCCCTGCTTCTGTGGGACCAGACTGTTAACCTTTCCCCTGCCACACAGGTGGCTCCTCTGGGCCCATCTCACGCACCCTGGCCTTTTGTGCCAGGGCATCCCGCAGAGAGGCCCTAGGCAGCAGCCTTCACCACAGGAACGCTCCCCCTTTGAGCAGAGGGGGCACAGCAGTGTGTGTGTGGGAGGGGGAGGTTGCACCGTGTTCCTGGGGGGAGCTAAGGTGGGGAAAGGGTCTGGGCTAGGTGGGCTCCCAGGACTCTCCTCTGGCCAGGAGGGAGATGACGTGGGAGCTCTCACAGGGCTGGCTGCTGGGGGGTTAACTGGGGGACCGCTCCCAGTGCTGGAAGCAGTAAAGGGGCAGCCTAATAGCCATCCTGCCCCACAGGCCCTGGCCAGTGCTAAGAGCACCGCAGCTTCAGGGACGCTGCAACTCTCCAGAGGCATTTCGGGTCCCAACATCCACTGGAATCTGCCCATTTCAGGAGCTGCCCCCTCATCTCCCAACCCCCGGAAACAGGGCTGTTCAACACGAGGGAAAGCAGCCCAGAACCCTGCCTGCACGCCCTCCGCACTAGCCCAGGGGAAGCTCACTGGAAGCTCTCACCGGACTGGCGTGCAAACGCCCAGCATGGTCCCTCAGCAAGATTTGAACCCAGGCCCTGCTGTGCCAGCAGCACTCCCTTTGCTACAGCAGTAGTAGCCTTTTATCATCAAATGCCCAGCTTCTACGGTTCCTAGGGGCACCTGCACAGTGGGTACACGGCCCATGAAGGCAAGACTGCAGCTGACCCACCTGCACAAGCAGCAGCGGTGACGCGCTGGCGGGGGCTAGGTCAGCCGCCCTGGTACCCTGGGGACTGGCTGTGCTGTGGGCCTGGTTCCCAGTCTTCACTGCTCTTATCTACACCAGCTGGATTGATGTTGTCACGGTGATGCCACAGGCAGCGGAGAGGTCTCCACAGCCAGCCTGTGGCCTACTCCACTCCCAGACAGGCCCGCCGGCTCCGGGCCAGCAGCTACCAAACCTCGTTTTCTCTAGCAAACTGGGTCCTGCTGGGATGGGAGCGGAAGGGGCCACCAGGGTGCCCAGCAGAACTCAGCGCAGGACTCCTGTTACTGGAGCCCAGCAGGGGGAAGCACCTTGGGGCCGGCGGCAGCTCATGAGAGCCCCCCCCCCAGGGTGAGGCACTGAGCACAGAGCGCCCCGGCTGCACCATAGCAAGAGGCAGCGCAAGAGCCCATGAGAGCCAGCAGGGGCGTGGGCCAGGCTAGCAGGGCTGTGAATCTCTGCAGTCAGGCACAGCAGGAATCTTTAACCCCTGCCTTCCCAGGGCAGAGGCGCCAGGAACCAGCTCAGCAAGGAGGGGGGAGCCTCCTTCGTTATCCCTTTACACTTTCTTGCATCTTGAAAGGGAAACTGAGGCGCACCCCTCTCTTGTGAGCACTGGTGCTTTGGGATGATACTTATAGGAGACCCTGCCCCACCTCTCCCTTTGTTACTGGGGTCGGGAAACGCAGGCCACCTCCCCGGCAGCACCTAGAGGTGGTCAGGCAGCCATAGTGCAAGGAGCCAGGCCTGCCCTATCACAGCAGGGGGTGGGGTTTCAATCCAGATGGTTTTCTGTTGACACCTAGGATAGTCTAGACTATACCTCTCTGTCGACAGAGAGAGGTTTACAGGGTCTGTTGAAAAAGGGTTTATTTTTCGACAGATCCCCATCTCGACTGCTGGGGTTTTTTCGAAAAAGCTCCGTGTCAAAAAAAGCGGCGGCCATGTTTATGCTAATGAAGCACGGGATATTTAAATCCCTGCATCATTAGCAATTTTGACATGCCTAATCTACATCTCTCTGTCAACAGAGAGGTGTAGTCTAGACACAGCCCTAGAGCCTAGAGTCCACCCACTCCCCAGCTCTCTGGTCCTCCAGGGAGCCCTCAAGCCCAGCTGAGAAGACAGCACATGGGGTAGGCCTCGCTCCAGCTAGCAGAGGAGTGGCCCTGGACTGTAATTCATGGTGTGCGCCAGTCCGGCAAGTGCACACTGAGCGCAAGCTCAGGGAGCCTGATCTGGATCTAGCAAAAGTTGTTTTCTTACCGCAACACCAGGAGGGGGGAAGGTTTGAGATAGTCCTGTGACCTCCACTTCTGTCCCTGCAGCTCGGTCAGACATCCCTGCACCCAGGGCTGTGGGTGCCAGACAAAAGGAGAAGCTGTAGCTCAGCTCTTGCCCTGTGGATTCTGCTCCCACCAGAAAGCAACCCAGTCCCCACCCTGGGTGGGCAGAGGCTTGGGGGGAACAAGACAGAGGTGTGCGGTGAGCGCAAGCTCAGCTCAATGCGAGCCCATTGGCTGGCTGAGAAGGAACCTGTTTCCCCCACTCAGAGCGCTCTGGCTTCGGCAGGGACCATGCTACACATGGACAGGAAATCTGGAATGCTGATAGAGCATCCCCAAGGGGCCTGGGCGGGCCTGCCCTGGCTGTGCCCAGCAATGTGTTGACCCCATTAAGAAGCTGCCATGGGGCAATGGCAGAGACGGGCTCACAAACCCCTCCCAGGCCAAGGGGATAGACTGACCTCATGTTTAGTGTTCACCAACTGCAGGTTCCTGCCAGGAGGGAGCAGGGGCCCATCCCACAGCTGGTTCTAGGGCTGTTCTGCTGAGTAAGGCTCAGGGGGCCTTTCCCGGCTGTCCTGACCTCTCTCCCGCCTGCCCTGTCAGCGACAGGCACAGAGCAAACCCCTCCCAGAGGGCATAACACTGGGAGCCAACCACTCCCCCTTCCCCCTCCAAGCTCCAGGGAGTGCCCAGAAGGACCACGGGGCCAAGTGACTTCTCGGGCCAGAGCAGCCCAGCTCTCTGCAGCCTACAGCCCACGCCCCATGCTTTCATCACCTCTGGTCGTGAGAGGGTGTGGCCTGGCTGGATGACACCTCCCAGTATGCACAAGGGACCATGCAGTGCACTCTGGGATATGTAGTCTCCACTGGACTGGAAACGTGTCCACAAGCAGCTCTCCGCCATGAGGGCCCAGGCCAGGATGGCGCCCCCTGGGAGCAGCATATGGCCTGGGCCGCACTCCCTAGCGGAGTGTGCTGGAGCAGGCGCCGGGTCAGCCGTCGCGGTGCACACGCTGGTGCTGCAGCAGGTTGGAGGGGTGGGCGAAGCCCTTGTCACAGACACTGCACTTGTAGGGGGTCTCGCCCGTGTGCACCTTCTCGTGCACTGTCAGGTAGGCCAGGTCCTTGAAGAACTTGTCACAGAAGCTGCACTTGTAGGGGCGCTCCTCGCTGTGCACCCGGTGGTGCTGCAGCAGCAGGGAGGGCCGGGCGAAGGCCTTCTGGCACACCTCGCACTTGTAGGGCCGCTCGCCCGTGTGCGAGCGCTCGTGGATCACCAGGTAGGATGACTGCTTGAAGGCCTTGCCGCAGGTCTTGCAGATGAAGGGGCGCTCGCCGGTGTGCACCCGCTCGTGTGAGGAGAGGGCGTTGGACTGCTTGAAGCCCTTGCCGCAGATGGGGCAGACGAAGGGCCGGTCGCCCGTGTGCACCCGCTCGTGCACCTTGAGGCTGTGGCCGTAGGTGAACTTCTTGCCGCAGATGCCGCAGACGTGGGGCTTGTCGTCGCAGTGCTGGCGCTGGTGCAGCAGCAGTGAGTTGGAGGTGGGGAAGTCCTTGCCGCAGTCCCCGCACTTGAAGGGCTTCTCGGTGCAGTGGGTGAGCATGTGGCGCTGCAGCTCGTAGGGCGTCTTGAAGCTCTTGTCGCAGCAGGCGCACTGGTAGGGGCGCTCGCCGGTGTGGATGCGCCGGTGCTCCTGGAGGTTGGACGAGCGCTTGAACTTCTTGCCGCACATCTCGCAGTGGAAGGGCCGCTCCTCGGTGTGCACCAGCCGGTGGCTCTTGAAGTCCGAGTGGCGCTTGAAGGAGGCCTCGCAGAGGTCGCAGTGGAAGGGCCGCTCCTCGTTGTGCACCACCTCGTGGCTGAATAGCTCCCAGGCCCGCTTGAAGGTCTTCTCGCACACGCCGCAGGCGAAGGGCTTGTCGTCCACGATCACCTCCCGGATCTCCAGCTGGGGCCCTGCCCGCCTCAGGTGCGGCGGCAGCACCGCTGCCTCGTCCAGCTCACCTGCCGCACTGCCCAGCACCAGCTTGGCGGTGGAGTAGATCCCATGCTCGTCAATCAGCTGCACGATATCCGGCTTGGGGTGGGTGGCGCCGGGCCTGGCCAGCCTGGGGGAGCTGAACCTCTTCTCCTCCTCCTCCTCCTCCTCCCACTCCAGTGCCAGGCCCTGCTCTTCCAGCTTCGGCGCCAGGCGCTGCCCCTCCTCCCCTCCCTCCCGCTTCGTGGCTGGGTCCTGCCCCTCCTCCCCACTGTGTTGGGGCTGTGGGAGGGAGAGCCCCACATCACCTGGCTCCCCCTCCTGACCGTTCTCCAAGGGGCTTTTCTTCCTCCGGAAGTTGCTGGCCTGGCCCCGTAGCAGCCGCAGCCTTTTGCCCTGGGAGGGTCCTGGCACCTCAGCAGTGGCTGGCTGCCCCCTGTCCTGCCCTGGGGACACAGCACCTGGGCCAGAGGTCAGCTTCATGAACAGCCGGTGCTTCCGCCGGAATGGCCTGTGGGGCTGCGGCTCCCTCGGCGCCGGGGACTGAGGGGGCTCCAGGCGGAGAGGGGACACTAGGTCCTTTGCTCCCCCATTCGGGTTCTGGCCTGTCCCATCCGTGGCAATGCCCTGCCCCTCTTGACACCGGTTGGGTGGGGAAGGAGAACTTCTGGTTCGCCCCAGGGAGCTCCCCACTGTCACTGGATCCTGCCTGCTCCCACTCTGCTCCCAGGCTCCCTGCTCCTCATCTGGCCCGTCTGCCTCGCCCATCTGGATGCAGCTCTGCGGGGACAAGGCCTGGCTGGCAGGGGAAGCCAGGTCATCCTCCATGACTGTGGGTCCAGCCCAAGTCCCAGGCAAGATCTGCAAGAGACCAGGAGGGAGAGTTAAGAGCCTTGCATGGCCACCTTCAACCCAGCACAGCCCATTACTCCAGCCCTAGCGCTAACCCCCAGGCCTGCCTCCTGCTCTGCCCCCACCCCGCCACACAGTTCCCTGCCCAACCCCTCGGTACATATCCCCGAGGGAGGGGTTTTCCACAGCCCAGCAGCAGCAGTGACCCTGCTCACCAAAGGCAGAGGGAATGGGGTAGCGCTTGCACCCGGCTACTAGCACTCTGCCCTAGGTGACTGGAGGCCTCAGCCATGGGGGCAGTCTGAGTCCGGCCTCACTCCAGAGGGATTCAGCCAGGCCCAGGAGCATGGGCAGCGAGAGACTGGCCCACACTGGCCCCTGCTGCACAGACAGGCAGGCCAATAGGCTTGCCCAGCGTAAGCCCCTGCCAGGCGGCTGAGGCTACATCTACACTACAGGGGGTTTTGCGCAAAAACCCACAGAGCGCCCACACCTCAAGTGCGATTTGGCACAAGAAAATGTACAGTAGAACAGCAGACCAGAGGGCTTTTGGCGATGTACGTACATCATCTTCTACGAGGAATAATTCCTTTTAGAGTTCTTGTCCAAAAAGGTGTGTGTGGAGGCTCTGCAAGGGTTTCTTGCACAAAAAGAGCCTATCAGAAAAAACACAGGTGCTCTGATGGCCATTCTGTGAATGGCCACAGAGCTCTTTTGCGCAAGCGTGTCCATGTTGTGTGGACGTGCTTTTGCGCAAAAAGCTTCCTTAAAAAGCTTCTTGTGCAAAAAGCCTTCAGTGCAGATGTAGCCTGAGGCTCCTGCCTGAGAGGCAACACATTGCTCTGTGGCAGGGAGCCTGCAGGGCCCAGACCCAAGGCTGCCAGAGGCAGACCCACCTTCTGCATTTGGGGGGTGAGGGAGGGAGGCAAGACCCTGCTCCCAGAGAGAGCCTCAAGGTCCTGCCATGACTACACCCAGCCTGTGTGGAGGGGCCAGCTCTCACTGGCAAGGCCGAGCATGAACACAGTTCACCCGCCCTGAGGGACAGACCTTGTTACCTGACACCCTGGGCAAGGTGGGATCTGACACTGCTCCTCCTGCACCTGCTGGCCCAGGGCCTTGAGGGCCTGCGCCCCTCTACCCGGGGCACTCACACCCTTGGAAGGTCTCGGATCCTCAGCAGCTGGAAAGGATCCTGCTGAGGCATGTCGGGACTGGGTTCAGTTCATGTGACATCAGACATGACAGAATGGATTGGATCTGTGTCACCCATGGCCAACCATCGCCTCCGCAGCCTCCCGGGCCTGTCTCCGCACAGCGCTGCACCAACTGTACCTCAGAACACAGGGACAGCCAGGCTGCGTTAGACCCAGCCCTGCATCCAGCCTGCCAACAGAGGCCAGAGCCAGATGCTTCAAAGGCAATGAACAGAGCAGGGCCATGTATTAAGTGATCCCTTTCCCATCATTCAGTCCCAGCTTCTGGCAGTCAGAGGTTTATGGATAGGGATATAAAAGGTTAACCAGTTCCCTGGTAAGCATTAGTCTCACCAGCATGCTTACTGGGTAACCAGTTAACTGCAAAGCCAGCCTGGCTGCAGCAAGTCTCCCGCCCACAGGACTCCAGCTCTCCATGGTTAGCCAGTTAAACATATTGTTTAACTTGTGAACTTTAAATGGGTATTTACATCCCTATTTACGGACACACTGAGCATGGAGTTCCACAGGTTAACTGTGCGTCGTGTGAAGAAGGACTTCCTTATGTTTGTTTTAAGCCTGCTGCCTATTTATTTCATTGCGTGAGCCCTAGTTCCTGTGTAATATGAAGAGGTAAACAGCACTTGCCTATCCACTTTCTCCCCACCAGTCCTGATTTTATAGACCTTGATTGCATCTCTCCTTAGTTGCTTTGTTTCTAAGCTGAAGAGGCCCAGTCGTTTTAATCTTTCCTCATATGGAAGCTGTTCCTTACCCCTAATCATTGTTGTGTTGCACTTCTCTTTACCCTTTCCAATTTTAGAATAGCTTTTTTGAGACTGGGCAACCAGCACTGCACACAGTATTCAAGGTCAAAACAACAAGGAGTTTGGAGGCATCTTAAAGATTAACAATTGTATTATGGCACAAGTTGCAACTCACGTCAGGAGATGTATGAAGTGAAAGAAAACAGATGGTAGGGATACAGAGATGGGAGTGTTACAACAGAGCTAATTCAATCGGGGTAGTTGTGGATAAGGAGGTGAGAATACCTACAGTGGAAAATTACTTATTGCAATGAGAGAGTCAATCCCAGTCCCTATTCAGCCCCAGTCTGATGGTGCCAAATTTGCACATGAATTCCAGCTCAGCAGTTTCATGTTGCAGTCTATTTTTGAAGCTTTTTTTTGCTTGAGGGTGGCAACTTTCAAGTCTGTAACTGTGTGTTCAGGGAGGTTAAAATGTTCTCCCATTGGTTTCTGTATGTTACCATTCTTGAGGTCTGATTTGTGTCCACTTCCTTTCACTTCATGCACCTGATTAAGTGAATTGCAACTCATGTAAGCTTATTCCATAATAAAATTGTTAGAATTTAAAAGGTGCCACCAGACTCTTTGTTTGAAACAGACTAACATGACTACGTCTGAAAACAGTGCTCAAGGTGGTGACATACTTTGCATTTATATAGAACCATTATAATATTTTCTCTCTCATTCTCTATCCTTTCCTAATGACTCCTAATACCGACAGCTTTTTTGACTGCCGCTATGCATTAAGTGGATGTTTTCAGAGAACTAGCCAAGATGATCTCTTTCTTGAGCGGCAACAGCTAATTTAGACCCTATCATTTTGTATGTATGGTCAGAATATTTTCCACTGTGCATTACAGGTTGAACTTCTTTAGTCCACAACTCTTGTGTCCGGAAACATCTGTTGTCCGGAATTGTGTTAGTTAGCCGGATGTCCACTTTTCATGGATGTGACCAACTTTCCCGTGGTCCCATAAAGTTTGTTTATAGTCACAAGTCCCTGCTCTCAGTGTTTTGTGCTATTATTTAGCTCCAATTTACCCCAACTGTCTTCTAAAAAGCCCAGCAAGCAGTGGAAGTGTTGGTAATGCTGCTAGACAATATTGACCTCCTGTGGTCCAGAAAATTCTCTCGTTCTGAACCAAGTCCAGAGCAGGGTTTATTAGCCAACTGAAACACAGCATGGCGGTCCTTAGTGGGCAAAGGTGGACAGTTTCAACTGGCCAGTGCCAGGGTTCCACCCACACAACCTGCCTCTTTGTCTGCATGTCCCAGGTGAGAGTATCTGTCTCTCCCCACAGCATTGCTCTTCATGCAACCACCTGACACCTGTTCTCTTTGCTCTCTAGCTCGGGGGTCTGTGCTCTACTTCCTTTTTATGCTGTTGATTGCTGGGCATGAATGTCCCAGACCCTGGAATTTCCATTGTTTTTCAGGATCTTCCACTGGTCTGGGCTGACTGCAGCCAGTCCACATTAATACCAGCCAATACAGTAACCTGGCCCAATGTCTCAGGTCTCCTGCTCTGCCCCTAAAGCAGCTTGTTAAACCTTTATATTCCATGTGCAGCAATACAAAACAGAGAGAGAAACTGAGGCGTACGCAGGAATCATAGCAAAATCCGCACATTTGTCTCATCCTACAGAAGTTGGAGCGGGGGATGATGAAGGACCTGCTGAAGAAGTGATTAGAGAAGTAGGAGGAGAACTAGGAGAGGACAGAGTCACAGAAGCACAAGAAGAATTGCACAGCTAGAAAAAGAGTATAGCTAACTGCATCAAAGGCAGGTTGGCTGGTGAAGGAGGATGAGGCTGGAGCAGTGGTTCTAGCCAACTCTCAAGCCAGAGCAATGGACATTTTAGCAAGAGCGGTGTCAGTGTAATACTGGCAGCAGAATCTGGATTGGAGAGGGTCTCAGAGAGACCTCGAGGGAAGGAATTCGACAGACATTGCAGAGAGCAGACTCAGAAGCTCACAGATGGGCAGGTAGGGTGGCAGCTGGAGAGGCATGTGGGCTTTTTTTGTTTTGTTTAAAGTGGGACTCCACATGGGGAGTATTTAACAACAGGCTGGACAGTCTAGCAGAGGAAGGTCTAACACAACCCAGTAGTGAGAAGCTACAGCTGGATAAATTCGAATAGGAGATAAGGTGCAAGTGTATAATGGGGAAGGTGATGGAACGAGGTACCTAGCGCCGTGGAAGATTCTCAGTCACTGACCAGACTGGTTGTTTTTGTAAGAGCTCTGCTCCTGGGATCGGCACGGGGCCATTCTCTGGCAGTGCCGGACATGGTGTCGGGCCAGCTGATGGGCAGAGTCCTTCTGCCTTGGAATCTAGGGCTCCCCACAAGGTGCACATGCTGGTCTTCTCCACCCCACTTGCTCTCACGTCCTAGGGTGCACCATGTTCTCCCACATCACATCCCCATCCC
>JANRFK010003594.1:8653369-8677171 GCA_030068395.1 Apalone spinifera | reverse complement strand
GGGGGCACTCAGTGCCCAGAAGTTACTGGTTTAATGTGACAAAGGGGAGGAGTTTGTTGTTTCAGAGAACAGCCCAGAGTTGGAACCATGGTGTCTGGGACCCTGCTGACCCCGGCCCTGCTCGGAGGACGGGGCGGTTCTGGGCAGATGACAGACAATGGGCTGCAGAGAGGGACCCCAGCAACCCGCCCAGCTGATCCCAGCAAGGGGAGGACAATGGACGGAGGAGAGGAGGCGGAGAAGAGAGGGGCCAGGCGACCCTGTTACCTGGGGAGAAGACAATGGACGGGGGAGGGGCTGTTGCTGGGGATATTGGAGACTCTGCTGGGAGACTGCGGGCTGTTTTTTGGGGAACTGAGAGAAAAGCAGGCAGGGCTCAGCTGTCTGCAGGAGAGACTGACGTGTGGGCTGAGGGCTGTCTCACTGCCGGTGGAGAGGAGTGGGCTCCCTGACAAGGGGCTGCCACACTGGAGAGGGGAGCCGAGGAGCCAAGTGTGAGCATGACCGGTGAGCCGTGACGCCTGCTGACTGAGTAGCACTCACTGCGGGATGAGAACACTCAGCCCTGCTACCTGCTGCATGGGCCCCACAGCACCAAACTGGGGCTCTGGGGCCAGCCTGGACTCCTAGGGAACAGCGGCCACCCCAGTGCATGGAGCACATGCCCACGAGCGCTGGGCCAGCACCGAGGCAGGGAACAGCTCGCTGCACAGAGGCTAACACCCCTCCCAGCAGTGCAGCGCACGTGGTGCTGTGCAGGAGGTGACATGGCAGAGGGTTACCTGAGCACACAACACCAGCATCTTCTTCATGGCTACAGGCCTGGTCTCCCCATGGCCGAGCCCGGCAGTCCGAGAGGGCAGCTTCTGTCCCGGTGCAGTTCACCTCAGCCAGCCAGACACTGTCACTTCCCTGCCCAAACCGAGCCCCCCCGGGGGCTGCTAGCGCCGTCCCACAGCCCAGCTGTCTGCACACGACGGCAGCATTATGCAAGTCCCAGCCGTTGTCACACACGGTTCCCCACTGCCGCTCATGCAGCACCTCGACTCTCCCGGCGCAGCGACTGGGGCCGTTGGCCAGCCGGATCTGAGCTTTACTGGGGATGGCTGAATCTGCAAACATGCCAAGGGAAGAGACACTCAGAGAGTCTTCTGCATCGGCTTGCTGCTGACGCTGGGGACCTCGCGCCTCCCGCCGAGAGACCCAGCACTGTGTCGGATGTGGCCCGGCTAAGCGCTGCCTCCTCGCCCAGCGCTGGCACCTGCACCGCCCTTAGCGTCTTAGAGGTGCAGAGATTAATTACCCGAGTGAAAACTATGTCCCAGGTCCATTCAGTGGGATCTGTGGACATGCAGCGCCTCATTGAGCTGGTGTGGGGCAGGAGTATCTGGGATGAGCCAGACGGGAGAACACCCGTCCCTGCTCCCCTCAGTGGGCCTGTCCTCCATACACACATTGCCCTGTGCCCCACACCAGGCACTGGGGGCACCAACTCCAGAGAGGGAGGAGCCCAAGGTACCCCTCCCCCACCACAGCACCTCGCCTTATCACTCGCTATCACGGCGGGGTCAGTCCTGCTCCGGGGGGAGAGCCACTCACTGCAGCAGCTGAAGCACAGACACCCCCCCACACCCTCCTGTGCCCTGAGACTACTGGGCTGCGTGGGTGAGGTCTGCCCCTGGAACGAGCACTGACTGAGGGCGACAGAGCCCTGCCTGCAGCCCCAGCGCTCGCTGGAGGGGGTGACGTGGAGGAGGATACCTGAGCACACAGCGCCGGCATCTTCTCCGTGGTGACACTTGTTGTCTCCCCACGGCCGAGCCAGGCACTCGGTGAGGGTAGCTTCTGTCCCGTTGCAGGTGACCTGGTCCAGCCAGATGGGGTTAGACCCTTGGCCAAAGTGAGCCCTGCCTGGGGCTGCCACCGCCGTCCCACAGCCCAGCTGCCTGCACACGACTCCGGCACCGTGCAAGTCCCAGCCGCCGTCACACACGGTTCCCCACTGCTGGTCGTGCAGCACCTCGACTCTCCCAGCGCAGCGACTGGGGCCGTTCACCAGCCGGAGCCGAGGTGCCTCTGGAACAGGGAAAGATACAAACAGCCACTGGTAAAAGGGTAAAAGATTCGAGTGCACCTGGTCATTACAGGCCCGGCGGATGTAGCACCCCCACTCGCAGGCAGATCAAGTGCATGTACATGATGAGATGGATAAAGATTCCCGGAGAGCCCAAGGCCTGGCTGCTGCGTTGGAGGTTTAAGACCTGGTGACCTGAGTTAAAATCACGGGGGATGATGGGGTGCAGAGTCTGACTCCTGATCAGGGACCCCAGCAGCGCTGAGCCCCAACACTATGCGGAGGCACTGAGCATCAGCGAGTGCAAGAGACTCTCCTAGTGAGCCCCCCCACGCTGCCTGCTCCCTACAGGCCAATGCCCCCCAGCACAGCCCGGGAGACTAGATCTTGGGTCCACTTCCCACCGGCTGACAACCCCCTCCCGCCTGCTGGCAGCTCTCTGGCACTGTGGTCAGCACCGCCCCGGCAAGGGAGCACGCGCAGCACTCACTGCAGGCTGGGGGAGGCTCGGCCTCCCTGTGCCTCCTGCCGCCAGAGAACGGAGCAATGGCAGATTGCTGCATCGCCTGTGCAACAGGGTCCCTACCAGTTTGGGGGGGCCTAGAAAAACCTCCCCCTGCAAGGCCCAGAGGCCGGAGGAGCTCATGCTCCCTGCTGCATCCCAGAGGCCCTGGCCAGGGTACAGAGCTTTTCTGGTCATAAGGGCCACTGCATGGAGTTTGGTGATGGAAAGAAGCGAGTGGGGGTGGGGCCAGAATAGGGCCAGCAGGGGAAGGGTTGGAAGCCATGGGCAGAATGGGGCAGTGCCGTGGAGGGAGGGGTGGAACAGGGTGGGGCTGTGGGCAGAATGGGCCATGGGGCTGCAGGGGAAGGGGCAGAGGGGGCCATGGGCAGATTGGCTGGCATGGAGGAGGGGCTCGGGGCTCCAGCCAGTGCCAACAGCTCTGCCCTGAAAGGGCTGCCGGGGGAAGCGGCACCTGCTGCTTGCGCGCGTGGGGAGACATCAGCGCCCCGCCCCACCCCCTGGGATGGGAGAAGTGCGGGTTACCTGAGCACACAACACTGGCATCTTCTTCGTGGTCGCAGATGTGCTCTCCCCATGGCCGCGCCCAGCAATCTGAGAGGGCAGTTTCTGTCCCGGTGCAGCGAACGTTGTCCAGCCAGATGGGGCCGGAGCCTCGCCCGAAGTGAGCCTCGTGTGGGGCTGACAGAGCCGCCCCGCAGCCCAGCTGCCGGCACACAACTCCAGCGTTCTGTAGGTCCCAGCCGCGATCGCACACGGTCCCCCACTGCCGGTCGTGCAGCACCTCGACTCTCCCGGCGCAGCGACTCGAGCCGTTCACCAGCCGGAGTGGGGCCATATCCGGAAGGGCTGAATCTACCAACACCCCCAGGACAGAAACATTCAGGGAGGCTCGTGTGAGTGAAATCACAAGCGATGCGGTAACGTAACCGCACCTGCTGATGGAGTTAGTCCCTCACAGGGTGTGAGATGGCTAAAGACGACCTGAGAGTGGAGGTGTTGGTCAGCCCCCTCTCCCCGCCGCCTCTGGTACACAGGACATGGGCTTAGGTGACAGCTCCCTTTTGAGGCCAGGCCAGGCCCTGCGGTACCACTCTCCTAGTGGCTCAATGCCACCTTGGGCTTGTTACTGGGTCTGAGAGCAGAGGGCTGCTACTGACACAGCTCTGCACTACATGCAGTACAGAATCCCTATGCTATGCCTCTGCCTTGAGATTTGAAGGGAGCAGGAGGGGAGAGTGACCACTGCTGGTTAATGTCCCCTCTAATCGTTTCCGTTCATGTGCGGAATAATTTTTGTCTGCAGCAAAGCATGTGGGGAAGTGTACCACCAACAGGAACAAAACCTCGCTGTGGGCGCTCTGCTGATCAGCTGGGCGGCATTGGAATAGCTGCGGCGTGGCCGCCCAAACACAGTGTCCAGGGCACACTCCTGCTGGCTCATGTGCATCCCTTTGTAACAGGCGCGGGCACTGGGACAAACACTGCGTCATAGGCAGCTCTCGCCCTGCAGAGCCACCCGCTCGTCTCCCCCACCAGCAATGCAACTCACATTGGGTCAGCACTAGGGGAGAGCCCCGCCCCCGTGTCTTGCCAAGAAAGCCCTGAACCCTCCCGGCAGCACCTCACCCGTGAGGTCTGTTGAGTAACAAAGGCAGTTGGCTCCGTGTGACTCAGATTGTCTGTGGTTCCTCTAGGAGGAGGGGGGTGAGCCAATGCAGCCCCCCTGCCTCTCAGCCCTTGGGAGCTTGGCCCTGGGGAGAGACCTTTTGGCTGGCTGCCCACCCATTCACCATCTCCTCAAAGGAGAGACCAGCATTGCCAAAAGGACTTTGGGTTAAATAACTGGCAAGAAACTGCCTTAGGAACATCTTCCTTGCTCAGCGGAGGGGCAGGCCATGCCGTGCCCTGAGGGCCCTACTCCTTAGGGCAGCGTTTGAGGGGCTGGCCTGCCCTCAGCCCTACAGGACTGAGTTCCTGCTCAGAGCAGAGCCCACTGGGTAGGGGGTGACGGGCAGCTCCTGCCCCAGCCCGTGCTGGAGGTGGGGGGATTGCTGGCCAGTTTCTGACCATGCGTGTCGGCTTGTTCATGGTTTGAATGTTTTCTCTCTCACTGTTCTACTTTACGAATAAATGTGTTTGCTTATTGTGGGGCATGTGTGTGTCAGGTAACTGGGCAGCGACACTGTGAGTCGCCTCTGAAGAGAAGGCAAGCGGACCTGAGCAGGCTGTCTTGCTGGGGAAAGTCATGTGCAGTGCACCCCTGGAAGAGGGGATTGAGACGTGGCTTTCTGCCCCAGGGCAGTGATGGCCACGAAGCTGGAAGCCTGGTGGGGGGGACCCTTTGATCCTGGAGGGGGAACGCAGGCACAAGTGCACAGACCTGTGACAAGACCACCCTCCTTCCCTGCAGTGCAGGCACGTGGCTCTGTGTAGAAGGGGAGACAGATGTGGGGACAGACCTGAGCACACAACACCAGCATCTTCTCCATGGTGGCAGTTATGGTCTCCCCACAGCCGAGCCCTGCATCTGGAAAGGGCAGCTTCCATCCCACGGCACTGAACCTCATCCAGCCAGATATAGTCAGAGCCTTGTCCAAACCAGGCCTCCCCAGGGGCTGATAGCGCCGTCCCGCAGCCCAGCTGCCGGCACACAACACTGGCATCCTGCATGTCCCAGCCGTCATCACACACGGTCCCCCACTGCCGGTCGTGCAGCACCTCGACTCTCCCAGCGCAGCGATTGGGGCCGTTCACCAGCCGGAGCGGAGGCGTGTCAGGAATGACTGAATCTGCCACCACGCCAAGGAAAGAAACACGCAGACAAAGTTTTCTAACTCTGATCATGAATAACACCAGGGAAGGTCGGGCCTGGCCGGGATGGGGTGTACAAACCCCACCCTAGACAATGAGGGGCTAAGGGATTATTTTGGGCTCTGCCAGCCACACCCTGCCACATCTGCAGCCAACGCTCTGGCTGTGGGAGGAATTAAAAGACAAGGAATTGGCTTATTTGTGTGGCTGAGCTGGAGGTGAGCAGAGCCAAGCCAAAGACTCTGACACAGCTGCCCAAAGGGGCCCTCCCTGCAGAAAGGGACCCATCCTGTAGACAACCGGAGAGGGAAGTACGCGTCGACTTCGGACTCTGGGTTTCCCCATCCTTAAGAAATCACTGAGGATGATTCTCACTGTTGATCTTAAAACTGCAGCGACAGGAGCCAGATCTACCATAGCTTAACACAGATCCATTCATTCAGTTCCGTTCACCTGAGCACACAGCGCCGGCGTCTTCTCCGTGCTGACAGTTATCGTCTGCCCAAGGCTGAGCCCCGCAAGCCGAGAAGGCAGCTTCCGTCCCGGTGCAGTTAACCTCATCCAGCCAGATGGCACCAGATCCTTTCCCAAACCGAGCCTGCCCCGGGGCTGCCACCGCTGTCCCACAGCCCAGCTGCCGGCACACAACCCCGGCGTCGGTTAAGTCCCAGTCGTGATCACACACGGTTCCCCACTGCTGGTCGCGCAGCAACTCGACTCTCCCAGCGCAGTGATTGGGGCCATCAGCCAGCCGGAGCTCTGGTGGGTCTATAACGGGGAAAGTCACAAGCCCCACACTGGTTAAACGCTCAGGCAGGTGCCTGCACATTCCATCACTGAGACACTGGGGAATGTGGTGCCCCCTGCTGAAGGATCAAGTGCCATTACACTGTGAGCGGAATAAAGGGTCCTGGGCATCAAATGTGGCACCTGCTCCACAGCTGCGGTGTGGGAGGTTTAAGGAATAGCAAAGAGATTGTCCAGTCATTGCAAATGATGGGGGTCACAAGTCTGACTGTTCGCAACAGGAGCCCGGATTTCCGCTGCTGGAGAGCAGGTGAAGGCTCCATTTGCCACTGAGCCCCACCCATGGGATCTGTAATCCTATGGTGCCCCATGGTGCTGCAGTGAGAGAGGGGGTCATCGATGGTGCATGTGAGAAAACATTTTTCACCAGGAATTAAATTCTCACAGGGTACATCTACACGGCAACATTATTTTGAGATAACATAGTCCACGTCTATACAGCAGGCAGTTATTTCAAAATAGTATCGAAATCCTGTCAAGTTGGAGGAGCTATTCCAACTCCTGTGGCCGTCATGGTACGAGGAGTAAGGGACAATGGGGGAAGAGTGCTCTGTTTCAAAATAAGGGCTGTGTAGATGCTCTCAATTTCGAAATACGCTACGCAATTGACATAGCTCAATTTGCATAGCTTATTTCTAGTTAAGCCCTGCTGTGTAAATGCACCCATAGGCTGTGTCTACATTGGCGCGATCCTGCGCCAAAGGGGCCGCTTTTGCACAAAAACATGCTGCCTGTCTACACTGGCGGGGAGTTCTTGCGCAAGAACACTGACATTCTAATGTGTGAAATCAGGGCTTCTTGCGCAAGAACTATGATGGTCCCGCTCAGGAATAAGCCCTCTTGTGCAACTGTTCTTGAGCAAGAGGCCAGTGTAGACAGGCAACATGAATTTCTTGCGCAAGAAAGCCCGATGGCGAAAATGGTCATCGGAGCTTTCTTGCACAAGAGAGTGTCTACACTGGCACGGATGCTCTTGCGCAAAAGCACATCTCTTGCGCAAAGGCACATGCCAGTGTAGACGCTCTCTTGCGCAAATACTTTAACTCAAGAACTCTTGAGTTAAAGAGTATTTGCGCAAGATCATGCCAATGTAGACGTATTGATATAGGTTATCCTGTGACCCCCAGTCTCTCCATCATGATGTAAAAACTCAGGGGAGGCTGGAAAATATTTCCTGCTGCTCCGGCTGAATTTAAGTTCCACTTTTCGCTCCAGGAAGCCCCATGCACAGAGCACCCTGGAGCATCACACTGCGGCAAGATCGGTGAGCAAATTGCCCCCTGGTTTGGCAGCAATGCCACGCCTGGCAGCACCGTGAGCCATGCCGAGGCACTGGGTCACTACGGACTGGGACAGGAGATTCCTCTAATGAGCTCCCAACATGTGATCTTGCTTCCCAAAGGCCAGTGGCCCCAGGGAGTCCTGCCCTTCCAATGGAGTTCAGAGCTGTCAGACTGACACGGGGCTTCCTGCCAGCACAGGCCTTCACGCAGATCTCTTGGGCACTGACTCAAAGAGGGGCTCCCCCTCCTCAGCCACTAGCAGCTCCCTAAAGGGCATCGCTTAATAGCAAAGCAACTGGCCACTGAGGTCAGCACACAGAGGCCCCCACCCACCCCCTGGGAGGCACCAGCTCCTCCCTGCAGCACAGCGCTCCCTCCTGCCAAGTTGATGGGATGTGAATGGGACGCACCTGAGCACATCACACTGGCATCCTTTGTGTGGTTACAGTTATTATCGCCCCACGGCCTAATGTTGCACTCGGAGAGGGCAGCTTCTTTCCCTGTGCAGTGCACGTCATCCAGCCAGATAGCGCCAGATCCTTCTCCAAAGCAAGAGCTGCAGGGGGCTGATAACGGCGACCCACAGCCCAGCTGCTGGCACACGACTCCGGCATCCTGCAAGTCCCAGCTGTCATCACACACAGTTCCCCAGTGCTGGTTATAAAACACCTCGACTCTCCCAGCACAGCGACTCGGGCCATTTACCAGTCGGATCGGAGCCGTGCCGGGATCAGCTGATTCTGCAAACACCCCCAGGGAAGACACACACAAAGAAATTACTGTGCCCCAGATCACTGGGGCTGGGCAAATACTGGCCTGTGGGCCACATCCAGTCCACCAGGGTTAGCCCCGGGCAGGCCCCCACTGCTCTCTGTACCTGGGTCACTGGGGCAAACTCTGAGTCAGGGGACAGGTTTCCTCATATTGAGTCACCCACTTGCCTCCCCTAATGTACATCGCTCGTCAGCAGCACAACGGATCATGGGGGTCGCCATGTACTCAGAGGGGAGAAAGTCCCCTAGCGAGACACCTGTGATAGTCTGACACTGTCCTGGAGATGCCTGGGCATTACACCTGGTATTGGGAGTTAAAAATCAATCGCTCCTCTCTGTGTGCAAGATTGTTGCTCCGGCAGGAGAAGGGGGATAATTAATGGGGGGGGGGGAACAAGAATTGTGACTATGGGAGTCTTTAACTTCCCAGCTACAGGCTGGAGGACAAGCCCTTTGGAACTTGGCCCTAGGGTGGGGACCCATTGGCTGACCGATCACCCATTCACCCATTTTAGCGTGAAACTTTTGAAGGGTTGCCAGCTTTTGAACCACACAAAACCAAACACCTTTGCCCTGCCCCCTGCCTTGTCCCTTCTATGTGACCTCACCTCCTGCTCACTCCACCCCCTCTGTTGCTTGTTTTCCTCCAGCCTCACTTCCACTAGGCTGGGGCAGGAGCTTGGGATGTGGAAGGGAGTGAGGGCTCCAGCTGGGGGCATGGGCAGTGGGACTGGGCCGGGGCTGGGAGGTTTGGGTGCAGGAAGGGACTGCAGGCTGTGCCAAGGGGTTTGGAATGCAGGAGGGCTGGGGCAGAAGGTTGGGAGCTATGTTTCCTCTGGCATGCAGGGCCCTGCAGCTGCCTAACAAGCCCAGTGCAGGTGCTCAGGGCTGCGACTCTGAGAGCTGCCTCTCCCCCAGCTTAGAGCACCGCCTCTGCCTGCCAGCCCCAGCACGGAGCTGCCACTGCTGTGGCGAGTGAGGGCTGGGAGGAGCCCTCTCTCATGGGAAGTCTGCACTGACCCCCCCATATCCTCAGCCCTACCCCAGAACCCACACCCATCAGCCTCCCCTTCACCCCCAGCCTGAACCCCTCCAGCACTCTGAGCCCCTCAGCCACAGATCATCCACGCTCACAATGAATTTTGTTATGTGTCCCAATGTGGAGGAGACGGAATGGACAAGGCAGCATTTGTTTGGGCCAAAATCATTCTGGTGAAGCAAGCCATCAGAGTTTCCCCTGCAGGCCTCAGGCTCGGCTCTGGACCTGGAGAGGCACCCAATGTTTAATTACATGAATAGTACTCAGAATTGTGACTATGGGAGTCTTTAACTTCCCAGCTACAGGCTGGAGGACAAATTGGGATAGTAGGACCCAGCTTTTCCTGGGTGTGACACCTGACAGATTTCTTCACCAAACAGTCACCAAACCAGCAAGAGGGGATGCCATGTTAGGGTGGGCATTGGTGAGTAGGGGGGACCTCAGAGGAGAATGGTTGGAGGAGACAAGGTTGGCTTGAGTGACCACAATCTAATTCAGTTTAAATGGAATGGAAGGCTAAACAGAAAACAGCTCTGCACCGGGGGCCCTTCGTTTCAGAATGGCAAAGTTGAGAAAATTAAGGAATGAGTGAGAGAAGTGGATTGAATGGAAGAATCAAAGGATCTGAACGTGGAGGATCCTTGGAGTTACTTTAAGTCAAAGTTGCAGAAATGATCTGAAAGCTGCACCCCAAGCAAGGGGAAAAATCGCAGGGAAGGGTTGCGGATTAAGCTGGATGAGGAAGCATCTTAGACAGGGGACTGCGGCCACGTAGCCACTTACCGGAGGATCAGTGCTCTGGCGATCAATCTTCCAGGGTTTAATTTAGCAGGTCTAGTAAAGACCTGCTAAATCGAATGCTGAGGCTGCCCCTGTTGGTGCAGGTACTCCTCTCCTCTCTGTCATGAGGAGTAAGGGAAGATGACGAGAGTGTTTCTCTTGTTAACCTCCTGCTGTGGAGATGGCGCCAAGTTCGGCCTAAGGTACTTGGACTCCAGCTACGTTATTTATATAGCTGGAGTTGTGTACCTTAAGTCGACCTTCCCCCACAGGGTAGACCTGGCCAGAGAAAGGACAAAGCCTACACGGACTAGAAACTGGGAGGCATCAGAAAGGCAAGCTACCTTTTGGAGGTCAGAAAGTGTAGGGATAAAGTAAGAACTGCCAAAAGCCAAGCAGAGTTGTCCTTTGCAAATGAAATTAAACCCAACAATAACAGGTTACACAGCCCAACACATAACAGAAAACAATGAAAGAAGAAGTGTGCCCGGTACAGGAGTGGGCAAGTGAGGTTCTTGGCCTTCATGATGGTCCTTAAAATCTGTGAGTCTGTGACATGGACGAGGCTTACCTGAGCACCTGACTCTGGCATCTTCTTTGTGGCCACATTTATTGTCTCCCATAGGGCTGGCCCTGCATTCAGAGAGGGCAGCTTCTGTCCCAGTGCAGTTAACGTCAGTCAGCCAGATGTGGTCAGATGCATACCCAAACCAGGCCTCCCCTGGGGCTGCTAATGCCATCCCACAGCCCAGCTGCCTGCACACGACAGTAGCATCATGTAAGTCCCAGCCATCGTCACACACGGTTCCCCACTGCTGGTCGTGCAGCACCTCGACTCTCCCGGCGCAGCGATTGGGGCCGTTCACCAGCCGGAGTGGAGCTGGATCTGCAAACACTCCAAGGAAAGAAACAGAGATTCCTGTGCACCAGACTGTTAGTGATGCTGGGGAACATAACACCTCCCACTGGGTCTGAACAGCCTACACACACAGCAGCTTATCAGGTTCTCTCTCCCCATCACTGCTCTGAGGTGCAACAGAGCAGCTGAGAAGCAGGTGAGAGAAATATGGCCCAGTCATTTAGGCAGGACAAGTGGGACAAGTTTCTGTCCAGTTGCAATGGTGCCAAGTGTTACAGGTTTCTGGCTTATCAGTTAAGATGCTAATTGCCTGGAGCGATGGGGTTAAGAGCCCTATGCTTGACCAAGTGACCCAGGGCCCTCCTTGTGAACAGCTTCAGGCTCTATTTGACATTGAATCTGGCCAGCAGGACTCATAGATTCCAAGGCCCAAAAGGTCCACTGTGAGCCCCGGGTCTGACCTCCATTCTGTGGTGAGAGAGGCCCTTTGGAGCTCACACAAGACCTTCTTCAGGTCAAAGCTGTGTGTGGCTGGACAGCTTGTCTCTCCCCAGGAGAAGCTAATCCAATAAAAAACATCACCCGCCTTGTCCCTCTCGTATCCTGGGACTGACATGGCTGGAACTACATGGACACAAACATGGCAGCCGTCCAAGCAGAGCACATCAAGCTGTTCCCTTAAGCAGCCAAACCTCCCATCTCATCAAATCAGGCCCCAGGTGAGTCGGACTAGAACTCAGTGGCCACAGAGCACCCACAGTGCTGTAGCTGGGTGGGGGTCACAGTGAGCAGAGGTGGAGCGGGCCTCTCACAGTGACATAGACCCTAGGAGCACGCTGGGGTCTCGGGTTCAGCGCTGACTCTGAGAGAACAGCCCCCTCCTGGGGTCCCCAAACCGCTCCCTGCAGCAAGGCCATTAGATCCAGCCTGGGGCCTTGTGGGAACACAGGAGTCTGCAGGGGGAGCTGGTACACAAGGTCAGGACTTGCTGTGCGGGGGGAGCGCCCCAGTGAGTCCCTGACAGGGGCATGACGGGGGTTACCTAAGCACACCACACCAGCATCTTCTCCATGGTGACAGTTACTCTTTCCCCACTGCCGAGCCCTGCATTCAGAGAGGGCAGCTTCGGTCCCGGTGCAGTTAACCTCGTCCAGCCAGATGGGGTCAGAACCTCTCCCAAACTGAGCGTTCCCTGGGGCTGATAGCGCCATCCCGCAGCCCAGCTGCCGGCACACGACTCCAGCATCGATTAGATCCCAGCTGTCATCACACACGGTTCCCCACTGCTGGTTGTGCAGCACCTCGACTCTCCCGGCGCAGCGACTGGGACCGTTCACCAGTCGGAGCGGACCTGGGTCCGGAATGACCGTGTCTGCAATTGCAATAAACACTCAAGAAGATTCCTGTGCATCCAGTCACAAGTGATGCTGATCATGGGCAGCGGGTGAAGGCCCAGCTGATGAAGGCAAGCCAGTTCTGCCCCTTCTGCCCGAGGTCTGCCCCTGGAGCCAAGCCCCGCCCATCCCCAGTCCAATCATTCCTGTCACTTGGGGGGCTGGGGCTGCCATGCTGCAGCCCCAGCTCCAACCCCAGCTCTCCCCAGCAGTCAGGGAGCCAGCCTGCTGTGCCATGGCCCCAGCCTTCCCCTGCCACCAGGGAGTCAGGCTGCCACACTGCAGCTCATTTTCCTGGGTGGCCCAGGCATGTAGGCAATTTTGGGAAGGCTGTGCCTCCCCTTGCCTACACTACCGGCTGCCCATGATGCTGATGAACAAATCCCCACCACGGATGGGCACAACTGGCATCCTCACACAGCCACTGCATGCCCAAGGCTCAGTCCTCTCCACTGACATGCTGCCACTGCTGGGGTGTGACAGGGAAGCTGAGGGTCAGGGCACAGAAATATGGTGACTGCACGTGACAGGAATTTGGGGGAAATGTTGCTTCCAGTCAGAGCTGTGGGGATGTCACAGGTTCAGGGCCAATTTTCTGTGGTGCAAATTGTCCCGCACAGCTGAGTTAGGAGCTCAGCTCTTGACAAAGTGCTCCCAAGTTTCTAGTCCCCAGGAGGGCCTGCAAGCAGTGTGTGACTCCAAGTGTCACAGCTGGGACCTGTCACCAGTGAGGTCTTCCCGATCGGTTCCTGACAGGTCGTCTGCACCATCAGTGATGACAAACTTTTGGCTGCGTGAGTGTGCGTGTGCTCTCCTGTCTACCAGTTTAACCAGGTGCAATTCGTCAGTAAGACAGATTCTGAGAGAACCCCTGGAGACCACAACATCAGATAAGGATTGAAGCACCAGGTCAGGTTTATTGACAAGCGAAGTTCAATAATAGTTGTCAGCAAACACACTCGCACTGAACTAGTACACGTGTACCCCGTGACAATGGACTAGCTCAGTCAATATTATGGATCCAGTGTTGCCACCTCAGCCAACGACAATCCTTTGGGGTGCACTTTATACAGGAATACAAACAAGCTACGCATCTCCCTGATGTGTGAGGTTGCCAACCTCTGACGTATTTTGTACATGGCGGGTCGATCGCTATCAAGTTGTCAGTTTAGACCCGGTCCTGAGCCTGGGTTGGTATGGCTCTTGTTATCTGTGGGGGGAGTGTTGGTACCGAGATGTTTCTTGACGAGATGTTCTGTTCCGACCCCTCTGGAACATGCTCACAGCCAGTGCCTAGTACCTCTTAGGTAGGAGTGTTTCTGTGATCTCAGCCCTGTTCCTGCCAGCTTCTGTCAGCAGGGGCCTGGCTCTTGCTCACATCTTAACTCTGCTTCATATTAGCAAAGTCTGGACCATTGCTGTCTAGGCCTCAGGCCTCAAACCTGGCCTGTGATATGTGGGCTTATGTTTCAGGCCTTCATCTTACTACAGGACCCAGCCTTCCCCAGCACAACATTGTGCCGGGGGGTCGGAACAATCAGAGCAGGGGGAAGGACTCTCACTGTGCCTCCCTGCAGCTCATGTCCACTCTAGGGAATAGAAAGCGTCACTGACTATGGGGCGAGAGCTTCCCTGTCTGAGTCCCACACCCAGTCACACAGACCTTTTATCAGGCAGCAGGAGGTCTGGGCTCAGCCCCCTACTGCATTCCCAGCCTGCTCCCATCAGAACTGCGCTGGCTCATGGGAACTCAGACGGGGAAGCAGCCGACTGGGCTGAAACCTTCCGAATCTGCTCCCTGCAGCACCCGCTGTGACCTGAGACAGGGCTCACCTGAGCACTCCACACTGGCATCTTCCACATGGTTACAGTTGTGCTCTCCCCAAGGCTTAGCCCTGCATTCGGAGAGGGCAGCTTCTGTCCCGGTGCAGTTGACCTCGTTCAGCCAGATACGGCCAGTTCCCTGTCCAAAGTGAGACTCGCGTGGGGCTGCTAGCGCCGTCCCGCAGCCCAGCTGCCGGCACACGACTCTGGCCTCGGTTAAATCCCAGCCGTCATCACACACAGTTCCCCACTGCTGGTCGTGAAGCACCTCGACTCTTCCAGCGCAGCGACTGGGGCCGTCCACCAGCCGGAGCTGAGCTAGTTCTGGGCTGCCTGAGTCTGCAACATCCAAAGGGACAGACACTCAGGGCTGGCTAGAGGGAAGGAACAAGGGGCGTTCCCCCTGCTGTTTGCTTGGGCTCCCATTCATCCCGTGTGGTGGACTGGCTGGCTGGGGCGGGGAGGGGAGGTGGTGAGAATGGGACACTTGGGGTTCCCCTCTGGAGGTCACCAGCCCTGATCCAGCCCCAGCCTGGGGGAAGGGCTGACTGGTGAGGCGGAGAATGGGACACAGGGGTTTTCCCCCCAGGGGACACTGGTCCCTAACTCTGTGTGAGGGGGATGAGCTTCTGCTATTGCCTGGAAGTGGCAGCCAGTGCAGCTCTCTGATGCCCAGTGTGTGAAATGAGCTGCTGGGGAGAATTTCCCTTGTGCCTGGGCAGGTGTGTGCCGCCCGGCCCAGCCTCAGTCTGAGTGGCTCCCAGGCAAGGGGTGAGGGACTAGCTGGTCAGGAGTGTGGGTGGTGGGTGAACCACTGACCTGGGGAGACTAGATGCCAGTCGGCCCATCTCTTCTGCTTGGGCCGCCCCCTTCTGCCACCTTTCCCCTGCCAGGGTCCAGAAGTCTCAGCCCTGCAGCATCCGAGACCCCCTCCCCCCAGCCATGAAGTGCCTGGCAGGCAGACAGGAAGCATGGCTCCCAGCCTGAGCCCTGGAGCAGCAGGTGGAAGCTGAGTGTGGCCTTCAGAGTGGTGGGCAGGCAGGCAACATGGCCTGCAGCTCTGTAGCGCCAGCTCAGGGGTGGCATGAACAGGGGGTCCTGCATCTAGGCACCCCTGCATGCAGGCCGGGCCCCAGTAAACACAGCCCAGGGCAAGGGCATGGGAACCCTCCCCAAAAGGGGGCGGGGGAGAAGAGCACTCCTGCCCAAGGTGGAGGCAAAAGCAGCCCTCTGCCTGTGTCCCAGGCCCAGGGCAGGTGAAGGGACCATGGCTCCCACAGCTGGCCGGGCAGATCTCCCCAAACGAGCTCTGATGGGAAGGAGCCATAGTGCACGCTCCACCTGCCCACGGTGCAGGGGGCCCAAGCATGTCCCCATCCCCCGGGCCCCTCATCCACCTGGGGCAGACAGAGGGTGGTCTGTAGCTTTGCGGCTCCCCACAGCTGCCTGCACCACTCTTACTATAGCTGGGCTGCAGTTCCATCCTCCCCCCACCCCTCGGCTGGAGCCAGGTTGGGGACAGTCTCACAGGCAGCTGTGGGAACCAGTGGGGAGGTATGATCCTTCCTGGGGAATGGGGACACGGGCTGGTGGAGGGTCTGCCCTGGCTCCTCCCAGCTGCCCAGGTTTCCTGGTGGGGCTCCACACTGGCCTGATTGGGAGAGCGCCTTGGGGGGAAGAGTAAGGGAAGGACGTGGGGTCTGTCCCAGTGAAAAGCAGATAGACCAGTCCCTGCCCACTTGTCTCCCCCTACCTCCTCAATTCCAGCCCAGGGCCCCGGCTGCAGAGTGTGCTGGGAAGCAGGATGGGGTCTGGGGTGGAGTGTGGGCAGGGCCAGGCAGGTGGATTGAGTAGATTTAGCCCTCCCCAGTCTTTGATACCTGCTGCCTATGGTCAGGGGACTGAAATTGCTCTTTGCCCCTGCCTGGGCTCCTCTCCCTCTGCACCCCAACATCCCTGTCTGACCAGTGATGACAATAGCAGCCTTGTGGAACTGTAGTGCTGCTCCCCCAAAAGCCCCACTTGCTCTGACTAGGGCTGACTCAGCTCCTCTGTATTCCAGCATCCAGCCAGGCAAGGCCCTTCCCCTTGATAGCTTGCACTCAGAGCTGCACTCTGCAACATGCTCCCTCCCGCCCTCACACACAGCCAGACCAACAAACCTTCTGCCTGTGTCCGTACCTACCTGCCACGGGGAATCCTGTCATGGAAGCTGAAAGAGAGCAAAGAGATGAGGTGAGTCTCTGTGGCTGGACATTGTGGGGATGTGCAAAGGCTGCCTGGTGTGCGCCGTGGCCTGAGCGAGTCTCCCCTGCCATCTCGTGATGTGCGGGAGGAAAGGCTTCAGCAGCTCACTCGCCGTATTTCAGTGACTTGGCCCCCGCCCCTCAGGGCAGTGGTTTGCCTGCACTGATGGGAAAGCCCCTCCTGCCGGCGTCGGCAGCATCTACACCAAAGCGCTGCCGCTGCCGAGCTGCCGCTGGGCCGCTGAAATGTTCCAAGTGAAGACGAGCCCGAAGCAGCTGGCAGATGGCAAGACCTGGTGAGCGGCAACAGAGCCAGTGACACGGCACCAGCCCTTCCAGGCCAAGCCACCTGCTTTCACACTGCCTGCATTGCTGAGGGGCCCACCACACCCTGCTCCCCTTAGGCCTGGCTGGGGTAAGTGTCCCCCTGCCCTGGAGTGTGACAGCCCCACATGCCTTGTAGTGGAACCCAAAAGTGTGTTATGCGGCTCAGTCACTAGGTGACAATGTGTCTAAAATACCTTACGTAAATCTATCCTCAGCCAGACCTGGCAGAGCCTTAAGGGATCGTGGTGTGTAAAAGTAAGCTCTGTGACCAGTCCATATCTGCTACAGAAGAACACAGCATGGGGTCTGGAGTAAACTATGCCTAGAAACAGAAGGGACAAAGCTACAGAGGTTACAGGATCTTGTCCCCATTCCACTCCTCAGTGCCCCAGAGACCTTCAGCTTTGACCAACTTCACCATGGCCAGAATGGAAACAAGATTGCAGAAGATTTCACATTGCTACTAAGCTGCACAAAGAAACTGGAGAGATGCAGGAATCTTCTTTAATGTAGGCTACAGGAAGCCAGCAGAACGTGTCTTTAATTTCTTTGACTTTACTGAAGAGACTCACAAAGGTGACTGTGAAAAGGGTCTGGCTGTATTTGATGCATACTTTATTCCTCACGGAAATTAGGTTTATTATACAGCTTGTTTTCACCAGAGAACTCAAGAACGAGGGGCAAGTTTTGAATGTTTTATAAGAGCTCTGCAATATATTGTCTGAAAACTGGGGCTTGGGAACACAAAGCAGAAAAATATCACAGAAATGCTGGTTCTTGGGTTAACAGAAAAAAATCTTTTCACATTAGTGATAACCGGAGAGAGATTTAACCCTAGTCACAGTCATTCAAATAGCAAACCTGTCTCAATTAGCCAAACAACAACAACAACAACAAAAAGGTAAGAGCAACTTGAAAAATCTGGATATAGTTCAGGGTATGTCTACACTAGCATCTACTGTAGTATAACTTATGTCACTCAGGGTATGTCTGCATAGCAGGGTGAAAGCTGAATTAAGCTACAAAACTTCAGCTACATCAATTGCAGAGCGTAATTAGAAATAGCTTAATTTGGCTTTTGGCGCTGTCTACACAGCAGGAAGTCGAAGGAAGAACACTCTTCCTCCAACTTCCCTTACTCTTTGTGAAATGAGGGTTACAGGAGTCGGAGTAAGAAGCTTGTTATTTCAAAATTATTTCAAAATACCGGGCTTGCTGTGTAGAAGAGCACATATTATTATGAAATACCGTCAGTTATTCTGAAATAACGCTGCTGTGTAGATGTGCCCTCATTGTCTTAAGGGAAAAACTATGTAGCACTTTAAAGACTAACAAGATGGTTTAATAGGTGATGAGCTTTCCTGGGCCAGACCCACTTCCTCAGATCACATCTTGTTAGTCTTTAAAGTGCTACATAGTTTTTCCTTTTGTTTTAGCAAGATCAGACTAACACTGGCCTAACCACTAGTATGACAATGCTATAACTTCTCCCACTGACATAGGTACCACACTTAGGGGACTGGAGTAGTCAAGCCAACTGGAGAGCTTTGTCTAATTAGCTTACAGTGGTAACATTAGAGAGCTGTAGCTGTGCTGCTATAAACTCTGTAGCATAGGGCTTTGTCTACATGGGTATTTTCACATTCAAAACACCTGAGTGACAAAAGCTTTAATGATGAAAAGTACTGGTATGGGTGCCCTATGAAGAGAGATTAAAAAGACTGGGATTTTTCAGCTTAGAAAAGAGAAAAGGCGGGATATGATCGCAGTCTATAAAATTATGGCAGGTATAAGTGAATAAGGAAAAGTTATTTACTTATTCCTATGACATAAGAACTAGGGGTCACTAAATGAAATTAATAGCAGGTTTAAAACAAACAAAAGGAAGTTTTTCTTCATGCAATACACAGTCAACCTGTGGAACTCCTTGCCAGAAGATATTGTAAAGATCAGGACTTTAACAGGGTTCAGAAAAAGAACTAGATAAATTCATGGAGGTTAGGTCCATCAAAACTTATTAGCCAGAATGGGTAAGAATGGTGTCCCTAGCCTCTATTCGCCAGGGGCTTGAAATGGATAACAGAAAAGGGATCATTTGATGACTCCCTGTTCTGTTCACTTCTTCTGGGGCATCTGACATTGGCCACTGTCAGAAGACAGGATACTGAGCTAAATGGACCTTTGGTCTGACCCAGTATGACAGTTCTTATGTTCTTAGGTACAGCACTTCATTGGCAGGACCCACGCTCCTAGCAACAAAGCTGCCACCCCTTGTTAGAGGTGGTTTTGTTTTGTCACTGGGATAGCAATGTAATGCGTGCAGTGAAGATATAGACACCTAATTGCAGCCTTAGAAGTTGTAAGCAGATAATTGAGCATTAATGCAAATAAGTCTCCTGAGGCCAGGAGAGAGAATGCCCAGGCTAAGGCTATGTCTAGACTGCAGGCTTCTTTCAAAAAAGCTTTTCCAGAAGAGATCTTCCAGAAAAACTTCTTTTGAAAGAGAGCATCTGCACAGCAAAAGCACAACAAAAAAGTGATCTGCTTTTTCTAAAGATAGCATCCACATTCATTGGATGCTATCTTGCATGAAAGTTCTGATTTCTGTGGACAGAGTGGCCACCAGGACACCTGTGCTTTTTCCTGGAGGCCTCTTCTTTCAAAAAAAAACCCTTTCTTCCTTGTCCACGTATGCCCTTTTCCAAAAGAACTCTTTTGGAAAAAGGCTTCTTCCTCATAGAAAGAGGTTTACCCTTGCATTCTTTTGAATTTGCAAAACCCTTGCATTCTTTTGAATTTCTGTTGAAAGAACACAATTACAGTGTGGACGTAAGTGAATTTTTTCTGGAAAAATGGCTGCTTTTCCAGAAAAACTCTGCAGTGTAGACATACCTTAAGAGGGATAAATCCCAGCCTACACATACAAGTTGTGGAAAAAGTCCTGGGCTATGTCTATACTAGGAAGGTCTTGTTACAAAAGTGCTGTCAACATGCCAAAGACACTAAAAGTGAAAACTGGCCAAATCAGTTTTTCTGCCTCCCATTGTCAACATTTCACAGCCGCATTATTAACACCCTGTTGACAGATAGAGAAAAGCAATGTGGATAAGCATTCCACAGTGCAGTGTTGTGTGAAGGCAGAGCTGATCCCTGCACTTCTTGGGATTCTATTGTAGCTCTGTGAGCTTTCTGTGCTAAGGAATGTCAAAGCAGCACAGCCGTCTCTCCAGCCCGCCCCCTGCAGCCACAGTCTGCCTGCCTCAAGGCAGAACAGAAGCATTCAGGTCATTTATTCTTTGTTTGTTCCCCAAACAGAGCAGCTCATTTAGCTGTCAGATACTTCCTGGAATTTCTAAAGGGGAGGGGTGCATACCTGCAGAGCAGCAGAGATCACAAAACACTGAGCACAGCCATTGAGACCAGCATTGTGGGATACTTGTGAAAGCCAATTCTCTCAACAAAACAGACAGCAGAGTCTAGACTGGCTATTTTCAACAATAAAGGGACGGGAAAAGACAAATCTCTCAGAGGGTTGGAAGTTTTTTTGCTATTGATATATGTCAGCATAGACAAGCCCTTAGCTCAAGAGAGGATGCATGTCCAGCCAGAGGCACATGGTGCAATATTTGCATGAAATATAGACATTTTGCAGCTGTTGATTACAGAGAATCAAGAGCCATTGTTTCTGAGATTTGTTGCTTGTGATGACATAGTGCTTGTGTGAAACTGAATATTCATGGCAAGACAATTGGCTATAAAATTGACTCAGAAGCTGATGTCTCATGCATTTTAGAAAGGACCTTTAACCATGCCAGAGTGGAAGTCACCTGACACAGCTGTGACTAGCCTTGGAGGTATCTGACCTGCCTCAGTCAGAAACAACTTCCTAAGATAAAAGCTTTGCATTCAGAGTGCATGTGATCAAAGAACCACAAACAACCAACTGCCTTCTCAACTGCAGTGTGGAATCCCTGATAGGTCTGATGAGAAAGACAGAAGAACTCGCTGGAGGATTTGCTGATATAACACAAAGTCAGTCAGTGGAACTTCTTGCCAATCGATGTTGGGAATGCGAAAACTATAACAGACTTCAAAAAAGAACCAGAGAAGTTTCTGGATGATAGGTCCATCAATGGCTGTTAGCTGGGACAAGCATGGATGCAACACCATACGAAGTGTTTACAATCTGGTTTTACCAGACACTGCGTGTGGATGACAAGGAATGGATCTATCACATGGTGGTTACCTTTACTATTCATTCCCTCTAAAGCACGTGGCATTAGCCAAAGAGGCTGGAGATCCAGAGAGGATGGAGAAAGGCTGTTCTCAGTAGTGACGGATGGCAGAACAAGGAGCAATGGTCTCAAGTTGCAGTCAGAGAGGTCCAGGTTGGATATTAGGAAAAACTATTTCACTAGGAGGGTGGTGAAGCACTGGGATGGGTTACCGAGGGAAGTAGTGGAGTCTCCATCCCTAGAGTCTCGGCTTGACAAAGCCCTGGCTGGGTTGATTTAGTTGGGATTGGACCTGCCTAGGGCAGGGGGCTGGACTTGATCACCTTCTGAGGTCTCTTCCAGCTCTATGGTTCTATGATTCTATGAATTGGAAGACATGATAGTGGGCTAGATGAACCACTGCTCTGATCTAATATGGCTGGTCTTATGGTCTTATGGTATTGGGCTTCTGAAATGCGAACTTAGACAATGCTGAACCATACAGTTTCCACTCCAGCTTCCAGTTCATCTGAAAAAGTGTGTTTTGCTTATGATATTATACAAGTTTTGTTAGCCTCTAAGGTGCCACAGGACTACTCATTTTTTAAAGTTACAGAGTAACACGGCTACTCCTCTGAGACTTTTTAACATACAGTGTACAAACATTCCTAACAGAGAGACTTTGAAGAGATTGGCAGCAGATTTATGGAAATTCAGACTCTGTCATTATTGACTGTTTTTCAAGGTATATAGAGACAATGCACTTGAAAAACATGTCACAATTGTTATGAAGAAACAGAAGTGAACTTTTGTTCACGTTGGTATTCCATGGTAACCAGTGACTGGACCCCAGTTCACTGAAGCAGAATTTGTCAGTCCAAGCGACCTATGATTTTGATGCTATTACAAGCAAATGGAGAGGCTGAATGAGCTGTACAGATAAGCAAGAAAATTCCACAGCAGGAAAAGCCATTCTTTGCTCTTCTGAGTTACAGATCAATGACATGGGTGGTGCGTGAACTGCCAATTTGGGAATGAGTAACATTCTCCTAATTGGGGCAATACCTTTATCCACATCTGAGCTATTAAAAAGGGTGCACACACAAAATGCCAACTTAAGCACAACAGATTTATCTCTCCCTGGAACAGCCTGGAAAGGGGAGAAAACTTGTTAGAAGGTTTCAGAACATACTAAGTAGCTGAAAGGTTTTAGAGCAATCATCATGCTCTGGCCAACACCCGGATGGGAAACATACCGACCTACTTACTCACTATGTAAAGGTACAAACCAACACACTATCAACAGTAACATTCTCTTCTCTGGAGCGCTGAGGTTTCCTTGCCCCAGATGGGGAGTGGGATGAGGGCAATGTCCCTTCCACCGGGTTATGGCTTCCCTTGACATTCCACACAAATTATCACAGCAGTGTCCAGCCTCTCCCACTTTTTTTCTCTCTTTTTGCACTAGCCCCCCACTTCTTCCCCCCAACAGAGCCTGGTTCGGAAGGTCACTAGATGTTTTTCCCCAGACGCTCTCATGAGTGGCCAAGACCCACCTCCCACACCGGTGACTGCCCCAGCCGAGTACTAGTCACCCGGCAGTGGGTTCTCAGCCCCTGTAGCCAAGAGTCAACTGAAAGGGAGAGTAATCGAGAAAAGAAAACCCCTTCATCCTCTGAGCTCCGGCCTGCCCGACCTGCTGTGAGGTGGGGCTGCCTTTGTCCAGGTCGTACACGGCTAACACAGGGTCAGGTAAACCTCTGCCGAGCCAGTTGAGGTCATCTGCCTGGCTCAGGGGCCGCTGGACCCCCCCAGGCCGGAGCAGTCACAGCTCCTTGCATGGTGGGTCTCAAGGCAGAGTGTGGGGGATGTTTCTGGGACAGCTCAGCCTAGCGCTTTCCCCATTGTGTGTGTGTGTAGGGGGGCAGGTACTGTGTTTGAACTCCCCCTGCCTGCTCAGTATATGGGGGGGGGGCATAGTTACCATAGTCCTCTTTCAGACAGGTCTGTTCAGGTCAGCAGCATCAGCACAGGGCAGTCTGAGTGCTGCTCTTTAGTGCGTTTTGCAATACATCACCCCCCCCCATTCCCACACACACACAGCTGGCTCTGTGCTCAGTACAGATGTACCCTCTACCTGGGGAATGAGCATCGTTCCAAAAATGGAGGAAATTGGGTTTGCAAATAGGACCGCTGGTATTTGCACAAAAAGCCGGGACAGTAGGTGAGTTAATAATCGGTTTGGATTTCTCTGTGGCTAGTAAGTACACAATGAATCGATGTGACTCGCTCATTCCAGGGTATGAATTCTTCACCAGGTGTGGGGTCCAGCAGTGCTGCTCTCAGATCACAGGAGAAACTTTCAATGCAAAGTGTTCCTGCAGCCTTGTGAGCTTCAATAGGCTCCGCAAAACCTGCCCAGCCCACGCACCCCACACAGGGGCAGAGGGAAAGGTTCAGTCAGTCTTCGGGGGAGTTACAGAGCCAGAGATTCCTAGGGCAAGGGGACTGCGGTCACCTCCTCTGACTGCTGCCTAGCCCAGGCCTGAGACCTACCCTAGAGCCATGGTCACCAACCCGTTGATCGCGATCGACTGGTCGATTGCGAGGCCTCAACCAGTCAATCGCAAGGCATTCGGGCAACCTCTCCCCCCATTTTTCCCCCACCCCCGAGAAGCCCCACTACCTACCTCTAGTGTAGTGCCAGCTTCCCGCGGGGTGGGCGGAAGTCCTGTCAGAAGCCTGTGTCACTTCCAGGGGTTCCGGAAGTGCACAGACTGCTCCCCCACCTACAGCTCTGTTGCGTGCTGGGGGAGGGGGCATTGGCCCTAGAGGAGGAGTGCGG
>JANRFK010003594.1:8640142-8653269 GCA_030068395.1 Apalone spinifera | reverse complement strand
TGCTTCATTTTAGATTTAAATAGCATGAATAAAAAACAGACCATTTATTTCACACCTATAAACACGTGATTTTAATTTTATATATCGCATCATTTAAAAATAAAGTGTTTATCAGAGTGTGTAAGTAAGGGCTGGGGATAGCAAGTGATGGACAGGAGGAGAATAGAGAGGGCGGGGCTTCAAGAAAGGGATGGGTCTTCAAGAAAGGGATGGGGCTTCAAGGAAGGGGCGGGGCGGTAGATCTTCGCCTGTTCTGAGATTTAAAAAGTGATCTTCGGTGTAAAAAGGTTGGAGACCACTGCCCTAGAGTATTTAGCGAAACAGCCCATCTTGAGGTAAATGGTGTCAGTGATGGAGAATCCACCATAACCTCTGGTAAAGGCTTCATTCCAGCTTGAATGTGTCTAGCTTCACCTCCCGCCCTGGATCCTGTTCCCCCCTCTGATGGAGAGAAGAGCACATTAAACCTGCGTGTTCCCCGCGCAGGTACTTAGAGACTGGGCTCAGGTCACCCTTGGCCTTCTCTTTCTTTAGCTACACCGATTAAAGTGGGTTTTCTGGTCCCCCAGTAATTCCTGGGGCTCTGCTCTGAGCCCCTCCAACTCACCAACCTCTTTTGCATACTGGGGACACCCGACCTGGGCATGGGAATCCAGCGTGTCACTTTAGTAACATCTCTAGAAAAAAATTACATGGATGGAAACCATCAGACTCTAGCAACTCTGCACTTGGGCAACAGGAAACAAAATATCTGGTGGGCCACACATAGAACTCCAGACTGCAGATTGCTCACCGCTGTGTTCGGGAATTCAGGGACATTGTCTGGGAGCTGGTGTGCAGCTCTGGCCACCCACATGCAGGCCGGATGGATTCTGATGGGCCTAGGGGCAGAGAAGGGCTGCTGGGGTTTGGGGGCTGGAGGTTGGTCGTAAGAGAGGAGCGGGTTTGGCTGGCACAACGCAGGCTGAGTGGGGCTCTGACTGCTCTGTAGGACCCCATCGGGGAACCCCGGGGAGAGAGAGGAACCACTGAAGCCAAAGGACAATGTTGGCACAAGAGCTACTGGGGACAAACTGTCCAGGAGTCACGTTAGGCTGGAAATGAGAAGGGGGGTCGGGAACAGCCTCCTAACGGGGAAGGGAAAACAGCCTAACTTGCATGAAGATGATGCTTGATAAGTGTGTGATTGCATGACGTGTCCTCCCGATGCCCCATGATCTCAAAGAAGCCAGCCCAGGGCGCTGGGAAACACCTCCAGGATTCACTGACTTCCCAGATATTTTTTTGACTCTTTTGAAACTTAACAAATTACACTTACTTTATTGTAAAATTGTACGTACACCTAGATGGGGGGGGGGAATAATCAGCCCTCTGGCCAGACATGGGTCACCAGGGTTAGCCACTGGCGAGATACCAGATGCTTTATGTATCTGTGTGTTTGCAGGTACGGCTGCTGGCAGCAACCTTTGGCCATGGTTTGCTGTTCCTAGTCAATGAGAAGCCAATGGCCCAGCCCATGCCACTTCCTGCAGCTCCCATTGGCCAGGAATGTAAAAACCCAGCCAATAGGAGCTGCCATCAGTTAATCTGCAGACATGAAGGTAAATAGAGCATTGGCAGATCTTCAGGGACTAACCCTGACAAGCTGCATACTGCCCATGGGTTGTTTACTGCCTACCCTTGCCCTAGACAGATCCTGGAACCATCTCTGTTTTAACCACTCGCTCCCGCTCCCCTTCCCACAGCAGCAATAGACCCCTGGTGTACTGGCTCCCAGCCCCCTGTTCTAACCACTAATCTCCACTCTCTTTCCGACAGCACTAATAGACCCCAGGAGTCCTGGCTCCAAGCTCCAGCCATTAGCCCTCATTCCCCTTCCCGACCCTAGAGAGATCCTGAGACCATCTCTGTTTTAACCACTCACTTCCACTCCCCTTCGGCAGCAATGGGCCCCAGGAATCTTGGCTGTTACCCCCCTGGTCTAACCACTAGCCCCAACTCTCCTTCCTATGGCAGGAATAGACCCCAGGAGTCCTGACTCTCAGCCTCTAGCTCTAACCACTGGTTCCCTTCAGCTCTTATGCCCCCAGCAGCAATGCAACCCAGGAGACCTTGCTCCTAGGACACAGCTATGCTGTGCCTGATGGGTGGGACTGGAGGAAAGCAGGTTGCCCACGGGGCTATTCAAAGCCAGAGCAAAGGAAAAAGGCCACTCACCCCACAGCCAGGCCAGGAGGATGGGGATCCTTGTGTTTCCAGCTCCAGAGCAGGCAGCTGAACTCCTGTCATGGGGGCACCCAGCTGGGAGCAGGAGATGCCTGGGAAAACCCATGTTCCCAGCAGCACAGAGCTTGTGGGGCAGCGTGGCCAGGCACTAGGGCAGGCGATGGTTCTAGCAAGAGAGGCAGGCTGAGCTCAGTGTGATGATCAGAAGCAGGGAAGATGGGGCAGGCACCCAAGGGGGCAGGGTGTGTGACAGGCCTCTCATTGCTGAGACCCCACCCTCTGCACCCTCTGGCACTGCCCCAGTGGGTGTGTGCTCATGCCCAGCGCTGTGGCCTTATTTATATCACTGGATTGTGAAATCTGCATTCTGGGAACATGCTGAGCAAACAAACTCCTCTTGGAACAGCTGGCTCTGGGACACATGGGGCAGGAGGTGCAGTTCCTGGAGCAGGTTTGCAGGGACTCAGCAGAAATGAACCACAGAGGGCTGGTGGATACGGGACAGGTTCCTGGGTTTGGCTGAGGGGGGGAGGATCAGCCCATGCCATTAAAGCCAGGCTGATGGCAGTGTGGACACCCTGTCTCCAACTGAAGGAGGCAGAGACTTGGCCTGGTTGACACCTAAAACTTGGGTGGGTGCAGCTATATTGCATCGGTGTGTGTGAAAAATTCAGAGCCCCCTGGGTCAGCCGACTGGTGTGGACAGCAGAGTAGGGACAGAAGAATTCTTCTACTGACCTGGCTAATGCCACTGGGCGGGAGAGGAGGGGGGCGGATTAACTATGGTGACAGTGAAGTCCCTTCCATTGTTGCAGCATCTGTATTACAACACTCCAGCAGCACAGTCCTGCAAGTGTAGGGTCGACATGGCCCTTGTCTGCCCAGGGAAGGGACATCACTGCACCAGCCTCACCCTGTGAGGACACCCCAGTAACTAGCCTGGCTGTGTAGCTAGAGCAGCCAGGCTAGTTACTAACTAGCTACTAATGTCTAACTAGCCAGCTGCCAACTGCAGCGACCAGTCTAGTGTGGACAGGGACAAAGAGGAGTGCCCAGCAGTGTCTCTCCCTGGCAGCAGGGAGACATGAGGCTAAGCCTGTCCTGGGAGGGGGAAGCAGGAGGAGAGAGGACGAGGGGGAAGTTTCACACATTTATTCCCCATCTTGGAGCAGGGTGGTGGTGGAAGGGCAGGTGGATGCAGGCACAGAACTGCCTCGGGTGTTCCAGGACAGGAGTGGGCTGGGTCTATTTGAAACTCTTCCAAAAGCCCCTCCCCCAGCCTTGTGAGAGGGACAACTGGACCTAGGGATCAACTGATTCCAGGGGACAAATAATGAAAAACATGGTCAGGGGGTGTGGGATGGGCATCCCAATGGTGGGGGGCCAGGAGGCTGGTATAAGGTACTCTGAGGCTGGGGGGAGCCATGTGAACCCCTCACCCACCTCTCCTGAGTCTGCATGAACCATTACAGCACATGGACAAGCCAAGAGCAGTTCCATGGAAACCAGGGCTCAGTGAGAGGCAGGGTCACTGCAGACCTGGTGCTGGGTCACAGGGGCCAGGCCGGAGCCCCTGTGAGAATGTGTCCTGATGGTGGATAGAGCCGTGGGATGCACCCCGCAGACCATGTACAGTGCCCTTCCCCCTTGCTCTCCTCGCTCTCCAGCAAGTGTTCAGCAGGAGTGAGGGCTCGGGACCAGGGAGTGCAGATGGTCAGAGCTGGGGTCAGGGGTCCTCTGTGGGGAGACTGAACAGCCAGGGCTCATTGCAGGTATGGCAGATGGGACAGAGGGACCCAGAGCATGGACTGGGAGAGAGACGAGAGGTCGGGTACGTCTCATGCAGCAGAGAAAGGGAAATGCACTGACCCTTGGTCCCTGCCAACCAGCCAGTTCCTGCATATAACCCAGCAGTCGAGGGGGGCAGTAGGGTTGCCAGATGGTTTAACCAAAAATACTGAATCCCCTCCCCCAAAAAAACGACCAGGGAAAAATTTCTGTTGAGGGGGGAAAGAAAGAAGGGGGAGGGGAACAAAGTTGTTGAGCAAAAAAATAAAAAGTAAAAAGGACTCCGAAAGTTATTAAGCATAAATAAATAAATAATAAAACAGCATTAAAACAACATGGCCCCTTTCAGAGTGCCTGCAGAGTCAGACTAGGGATAGGAAGAGGGGAGAAGTTGAGCACTAAGACCCAGGGAAGGAATTACTTCCCCTTGGTCTTTAGGCTTTTTGCCAGTGGCCATTTTGTGTTATTGATCAAGCCAAAATGCAGCTTCCCTGCGGAACTAGGTAAGCAGCGGGTCTGGGGGCTGGGCCCAGTTGCTGAGTGTGTCGTAGGGTTGCCAGGTGTCCGGTATTTTCGCTTCCTGGCAGGGAAAAAAAATCAGAAAATACCAGACATTTTAGGTGTTTTCTGAATTTTTTACCAGACCGGAGACCAAAATACCCGACTGTCTGGGTCAATACCGGACACCTGGCAACCCTAGGGGGCAGCTTCCCCAAGTACTGAATCAAGTTGTCCCAAGTCTGCCCCACTCTCTCTTCCCTGGCCAGTCCCCAATGAGCATCTTTCCTCCTGGTCTGGGCCAGGCTTGGTGACCCTGGCCAGGGCCTCACTGCTCACAGCTAACAGTGTGTGGCAGAGTGGCACTGAGCCAGGGAAATCTGGCACCGAAGCAGACAGCCTCTGGAGTAGGGTGGTGTAGGACAGACCCACGTAGACAGAGAACAGAGGATCAGGCATGGGGAGGGAGCAGGAGCCTGGGCCCCGGATTGCAGCGCCACCCACTGGCCCCGCTGCTCCTGTGTTGCATCCTGGCCTGGCCATTCTCCAAGCTGTGGGTGTGTCCAGAAAGCGATTGACTGTTTGGGAGGGGCGGGGTGTTTGGGGTCCATCAGGCAGGGCAGGGCCAGTATCAGTTTTGGAGCAGGCAGCTGAGGGCGGCTCCCTGGGGCAGATGATGCAGAGGACGGGCCATGCAGAGGCACAGGAAGGGGGTTCCAGTGTAATGTAGAAAGCTCCTACTTGAGAGATTGTGCTACTTCCAGAGCACTGAGCACACCCAGAGGGAACTGCTGCATGTAGGATTGTGCTGCCCTAGCAGCAGTTTCCTACAGTAGCACTTCCTTACGATCGTACCAATAAGAAAGTGCTACCTGTAGCACATTCCTATAAAGTAGGCGCTTTCGACATTACACCGGCTGGGACCCAGTAATCGTGGATGTCTTCCTGTGACATGCTTCAGCCCAGCCACAAGCAGGGATTAGGTGCATGGCTTGCCGCGGGAGGGTCTCCGGCCTGCGTTCTACAGGCGCTCAGACCAGGTAGTCACAAGGGTCCCTGCTGGCTTGGCAATGTAGGACTGTGACTCTTGCGAAATGGCTCAGCAGAAGAGCAGGAGAGAGGATGGGAGGAAGACACTGAGGGTTGGGAAGCAGCCCATAAGAGAAGGGACGGCAGGGCAGAATCTCATGAGCACAAGGAGGGCCTCTTCATGGTCCAGCCCTGATGGCCTGGCGCTGGCCTGGACATCCCAGTGACCCAGGCTCAGCAATGCAGACAGAGTCTCTGGAGTGAAGTGAAAGCCTTCCCCTGAGGAATCCCAGGGGTCTGCTCTCTGAGTTTGGTCCCCAAAGTCTCTCTTTTTAAAGCTCCAAACAGGCAGACGTAGGGGTGGGTGGGTGCAATTAGGAGGAACTGCACCGGTGTTCTGCTTGCTATTGTCTGGCAAGGAGACCCAGGTAGGTCTAGGCACAGGACACTCACACAAACGCAGCACCCAGACAGGATAGGCACACCCAGCCAACAGCCAACACTAGACAGAATGAATGGCTTTTATTGATTATTGATGTCTGTTAAAATGTGATGTGCCATAGCTGCGTGTTGAGTATTAGTGCAACACAATAGTGCCGTCATCACTGAGAGGGGCATGATCACAGCTTTCAAGTACCTAAGAGGTTATTACAAGTAGAGGGAGAAAATGATTCTCATTAACCTTTGAGGCTAGGACAAGAAGCAATGGGCTTAAACTGCAGCAAGGGATGGTGAGGTTGGACCATAGGAAAAACTTCCTCCCTGTCAGTTCTCTGGCCTGTGTTAGATGAGGGAAGTGGGAGGGGGACTCAGATGAGATGATCACAGTGGGCTCTTCAGGCTCGGGACACACATCTCTGCAAAGGCCAATGTCTCATTGAATGGTCTGCCCAGGCAGCTCCAGCCAGCGCAGCTCATGCTGAGGCCTAGGCCCAGTCTTCTCTGCTTCTGTCACAACCTGGCCTGGGGGCAGCTCTCAGAGAGCATCAGGTCTCCTCCAGCTGTTTGGAGGGCTCTGAGAGGGGCTCTGAGAGGGGCTGTTTCTGGGGTTGGGTGCGCTGTGGCTGGGGACAGGATCCCTTGATCACCAGCTACTTTAGATGCTCTTCACCTGCAAAAAAAGAGAATGGGTTAACACACCAGGGCCTGGTTCTCCCTAGATTTCCCTTCCCTTGCAGTACAAGGCAGTCTCTGAATGGAGCCCCTTTCCCAGAGGCAGGGCCAGCCACACTCTGGGACCATGGGCACAAACACAGTTGGGCAATCGGCCAGTCCTGAAGCAGGGACCCCGTTGGAGCCACTGGAGGAAGCGCGACCTGCACGGGAGTAGCAGGCTGTTATCTCAGAGCCTGGTGCAGCAGGTGGACACTGGGCTGGGACTCAAGGGGCCAGGGTTCCACCCAGCCTCTGCCTCAGCCTGCGGCGGGGGAGTGACTCCTGTGCTCAGCGCTGACTGCGAGAGGACAACACCCAACCCTCCTACCTGCAGCATGGACCCCACAGCACCAAACTGCATCTTTGGGGCCAGCTCGGACTGCAGGCAGGCAGTCTCACCCCACGCCATGGAGCACAGGCCCACGAGCACCACACTGCAGCCCTGTGTCAGCACTGACTGCAGGAGGACAAAGCTCCCTGCAGAATGACCAACCCCTCCCGGCAGCACACGCAGGAAGTGATGTGCAGGAAGCTCACCTGAGCACACAACGCTGGCATCTTCTCCATGGTTACAGTTGTGTTCTCCCCACGGCCGAGCCTGGCATTCTGCTAGGCCCGCTTCTGTCCCTGTACACTGAACCTCATCCAGCAAGATAATGTCAGATCCTTGCCCAAAGCGAGCCGCCCCTGGGGCTGATAGTGCTGTCCCACAGCCCAGCTGCCTGCACACGACTCCAGCATCCTGTAGGTCCCAGCTGTCATCACACACGGTTCCCCACTTGTGGTTGTGAAGCACCTCGACTCTTCCGGCACAGCGACTGGGGCCGTTCACCAGCCGGAGTGGAACAGTGTCAGGGATGACTGAATCTGCAAATACCCCATGGGAAGAGACATTCAGAGAGAGTCTTCTACATCCAATCACTAGAGTTGTGGGGGAACATGGCACCTCACTGACAGCTCTAGAGCCACGTGGGACATGACATGGATGCTCAGCACTGGTGTGTTCTCCACAGGAGATGTTTAAGAGCAGGTCAAATACTTGCCAGGCATGGTCTAGACAGAATCATAGAACTGCAAGGAATCTCAAGAGGTCCTCAAGTCCAGTCCCCTGCACTCACGGCAGGACCAAGCACCATCTAGAGCTGTGGTATCCCACCAGTTCTGAAGCAGTCTACTGCCATAGCGAACTAGCCATACTCAGCTGGCAAAATAGCCACATTGTTTAAGCCAACTAGTCACATGCAACCAGCCAAACAGCCACTAGAGACTAATGTGTTGGACACCATGGTCCCTCACAGATGTTTGTCTAACCTGCTCCAATGATGAAAGGGGAGTGGGAGCGAATGGTTAAAACAGGGATGGTCTCAGGATCTGTCTAGGGCAAGGGAAGGCAGTAAACAACCCATGGGCAGTACACAGCTTGTCAGGGATAGTCCCTGAAGGGCAGCCAATGCTCTATTTATCTTCATGCCCCCTTGGAATGAGGGTTACCTGAGCACACAACACCCACATCTTCTCCGTGGTTACAGTTGTGCTTTCCCCAAGGCTGAGCCCTGCATTCAGAGATGGCAGATTCTGTCCCTGCACAGTTAACCTCATCCAGCCAGATACTCTTAGAGCCTCGTCCAAATCGAGCTCCGCCTGGGGCTGATAATGCCGTCCCACAGCCCAGCTGCCTGCACACAACTCTGGCATCCTGCAAGTCCCAGCTGTCATCACACACAGTTCCCCACTCCTGGTTGTGTAGCACCTCAACTCTCCCAGCGCAGCGACTCGAGCCGTTCACCAGCTGGAGTGGAATCTCGCCTGGAGGGGCTGAATCTATAAGAACATCCAAATATAAAAACAGCCAAAGGTCCATCTAGCCCAGCATTCTGTCTTCCAACAATGGCCAATGTTAGATGCCCCAGAGGGAGTGAACAGAACAGGTAATCGTCAAGTGATCCCTCTCTTGTCATCCATTTTCAGCCCCGGCAAACAGAGTGTAGGGACCCCATTTCTACCTATTCTGGCTAATAAGTATTGATGGACCTAACATCCATGATTTTATCTAGTTCTTTTCTGAACTCTGTTAAAATCCTGGTCTTCACAACATCCTCTAGCGAGGAGTTCTACAGGTTGATTGTGTGCTGAAAAGCTTCCTTTTGTTTGTTTTAAACCTGCTACCTATTAATTTCATTTGGTGACTCCTAGTTCTTGTGTTATGGGAACAAATAAATACTTTTTCTGTATTCACTTTCTCCACACTTGTCATGATTTTATACACCTCTATCATATCTCCCCTTAGTCTTCTCTTTTCTAAGCTTAAAAGTCCCAGTCCTTTTATTCTCGCTTCATATTGCAGCCATTTCAAACCCCTAATCATTTTTGTTGCCCTTTTTTGAACATTTTCCAGTGCCAAGATAACGTTTTTGAGATGAGGTGACCACATCTGTATCCTTTTTAAAAAGATTCCTAACATTCTGTTTTCTTTTTTGCATGCTGCTGCATATTGAGTGGCTGTTTTCAGAGAATTATCCACAATGACTCTAAGATCTCTCTTTTGAGTGGTGTGGCTGGATCTCATGGGCAGCGGGGTGGGCTAGTGGTTAGGTCCTGGAGTTAGCTGATGCCACTGGGGCCCCAGGCCTAGGAATTCCAGCCTCTTAGATCAGAGTCTAATTCTTCAGTGGCTATAGCTAAATTAGTCCCCAACATTTTGTATGTAGAGTTGGGATTATTTTTTCCAATGTGCATTACATTGCATTTATCAACATTAAAGTTCATTTGTCATTTTATTACCCAATCACCTAGTTTTGTGAGAGCCTTTTGAAGCTCTTCACACTCTGCTTTGGTCTTAATCATCTTGAGCAGTTTAGTAGAATCTGCAAATTTTGCCACCTCATGTTTATGCCTTTCTCTAGACCATTTATAATCAGGTTAAATAGGATTGGCCTCAGGATAGACCCTGTGGGGACACCACTCATTACCTCGCTCCACTCTGAAAACTGACCATTTATTCCTACTCTTTGTTTCCTGTCTTTTAACCAGTTATCAATCCCTCAAAGGACCTTCTCTCTTATACCTTGACAACTAACTTAAGAGCCTTTGGTGAGGGATATTGTTAAAAGATTTCAACTAATTTGTCCTGTACTGACGTTAGATTTACCAGTCTGTAATTGCCAGGATCACCTCTAGAATCCTTTTAAAATATTGGTGTCATGCTAGCTACCTTCCAGTCATTAGGTACAGATGCTAATTTAAAGGATAGGTTACAAACCACAGTTAATAGCTCTGCAATTTCACATTTGAATTTTTTTAGAATTCTTAGGTGAATGCCATCAGATCCTGGTGATTGTTACTCTATTACATTTGTTCCAAAACCTCCTTTAATGACTCCTCAAATTGGGACAATTCCTCAGATTTGTCACCTAAAAAGAATGGCTATGTAGATCCAAAAGAAAAAAACATACTCAGAGAGATTCCTGTGCATCAGATCAGAAAGAACACTGGGGAACACAGGGCCTCCCTCAGATGGATCTTGTACCATGTAGGATGGACAAGGGTTACATGAGCAACCAACACTAGCATCTTCTCCAGGGCTACGTCTATGCTGGCGCGTTCTCACGCAAAAACTCTTTTGTGGAAGAGTTCTTCTGCAAAAACTCTTCCAGAAGAGAGCGTCTACACTGGCATGTGCTTTTGCACAAGAGCATCCATGCCAGTGTAGATGCTGTCTTGCACAAGAAAGCTCTGATGGCCATTTTAATCATAGGGCTTTCTTGCGCAAGAAATTCATGTTGCCTGTCTACACTGGCCTCTTCTGGAAGCGCTCTTCCGCATGTGGAGGCAGGAAAAGGGAATAAGGGAATTCGTGTGCAGCCATCTTGGTCTTGTTAGCAAGAGAGCAAGAGTCAGGCTAAGTCTGTGGCCTGACAACGCGAGAGCTGTAATAAGACACTGCCTTTGCCACTCGCCTCCATGCGGAGATAAGGATAGAATGCTGACTCTGGCAGGGACCTTGACATAAGGAGCATCTGGGTGGAACTAAAATAACTGTTAGCCATTGGTGTTTGTAATGGGAAGGAGACTAACTGTTGTTGTTATTATATCTAATGGACAGTATATAAACTGTTTCATAATTGCTTGTATTTGAAGATCTGCCTCGGGGGGCTTCCCCCCCCCCCCATCTGAACCAGTTTTTCCCTTGCTGCAGCTCGTAATAAAACTGCTTCTGGCTACTTGTTGCTTACAAATGCAGAGTGAGGACAATGTTTTCTTCCACGCACAAAAGGGCTTCTTCCTGAGTAGGAGTGTCAGAGTTCTCGCGCAAGAAGCACTGATTTTATACATTAGAACGTCAGTTTACTTGCGCAAGAACCTGCTGCCAGTGTAGACAGGCAGCAAGTTTTTGTGCAAGAGTGGCCGCTTTTGCGCAGGATCGTGCCAGTGTAGACACAGCCCAGGGTTATAGCGTTAGAGGTTCAAGGGTAAATTAGTTGAGACTAGGGATATCAATGTGTAGTTGATTACACGATTAGTCAATAAACCTGGTCTCATTGGTTAATCCTATTGACTATATGCAGGCCCCTCCCCTTTGCATGCTGATAGATGCAGGGAGGCGGCTTCCATGGAGTTGCCTTCCCCCCCACGTCCCACAGTGACAGCAGCGTGGGGTGGGGGAGGGGGGGTGCAAGAGGGAGCCAGTACTTGTGGGAAGAAAATAAAAAGAGGCAGCAGCATGGGGGGCAGGGGAGTAGGTGGGAGCCAATACATGCGAAAAGAGGCTTTCATGCTAGCCCCCTACACATATCAGCTCATGCAGAGCTATCTGCCCCCGTGCTTCTGTCTCTTTATCAGAAGTAATGGGGGAGCGTGAAGGTCCCACCTGCCTCCCGTTGTGTAATCATGTAACTGCCAAAATTTCCAGTGACTACAAATTCCCAATAGTTAAACATGCCTAGGTGAGACTCTATTCTTTAACAAAGACTGATTTAAGAGTCTGTCTCTAGCCAAATTTCACGATTCTGGGCTGCATTAACAGGAGTGCTGTAAGCAAGGCACGAAAAGTCATTCTTCCGCTCTACTCTGCGCTGATTAGGTCTCAGTTGGAGTATTGTGCCCAGTTCTGGGCACCATATTTCAAGAAGAATGTGAAGAAATTGAAGGTCCAGAGAAGAGCAACAAAAATGATGAAAGGTCTAGAAGACATGTTTTGTTAGTCTTTAAGCAGCTGCTAAACTATTCGTTGTTTTTAAATTTGTGAAATAATTTGGTTTGTTTAGCTTAGAAAAGAGAAGGCTGAGAGGGGACATAATAGCTGTTTTCAATCATCTAAAAGTGTGTTACAAGGAGGAGGGAGAAAAATTGTTCTACTTGGCCTCTGATGACAGGACAGCTGCCCGGTGGGGGATGCTGAGGCTCAGAGACATGCTGTGAGGCTGGAGGCTAACTCCGGTGCTGGGGGATGCTCACTGGGGGCCAAATCCAGGTAAGCCGGGGTGCAGACACTGCCCACAAACATTGCGGGGTCCCCATCCCGCATCCAGTGGCATCTGGTGACACAGCCCATTCTGGTGTTGTGAGCCCGGAGGATCTGGGATGACTCAGATGGCAAACCCTCTGTCACAGCTCCGCTCCTCACACACTGCACCGTGCATTCATTTCCCTCTGCCTCCACACTGGAGTACAGGGCTCACCATAGACAAAGAGATGAGAGCACCCCCCACTTTGTCACCCACCCCATGGCCTGCACAAGGACAATCTGGTGGCACACTGTGGTTTGGAGATGGTGGCCCACAGACAGAGAGAGTTAAACATCCAGCAGGATAAATGACCCACGTTCAATCTTTAATGACACTTTAATGATAATGTTGTATTTTCATGCATCTCACTAGAGGAGAACAGTACAGTCAAATGGTTCCTGTCTATACTGTATTCATCTCTCTTTGAAGTGTATAGCAAATCATCTGTGAATGGCTGGCTAACATGTTATCCTAATCCATGTAGATAATTACATAAGAATATAACATAAGAACGGCCAGACTGGGACAGACCAAAGGTGCATTTAGCCCTGTATCCTGTCTGCCAGTGCCAGATAGCCCAGAGGGACTGAACAGTACAGGGAATCACCAAGAGATCCATCCCCTGTGGACATTCCCACCTTCTGACAAACAGAGGCTAGGGACACCATTCCTATCCATCCTGGCTAATAGCCATTCATGGACCTAACCTCTATGTATTTATCTAGCTCTTTTTTTAACCCTGTTAATGTTATGGTCTTCATAACATCCTCTGGCAAGGAGTTCCACAGGTTGACTGTGTGCTATATGAAGAAATATTGCTTTTGGCTTGTTTTAAACCTGATATCTATTAATTTCATTTGCTGACCCCTAGTTCTTGTGTTATGGGAACAAGTAAATAATTTTCCTTATTTATTTTCCCTCATCAGT
>JANRFK010003594.1:8595943-8606743 GCA_030068395.1 Apalone spinifera | reverse complement strand
AACCCAAGCTGCGATAGCCAAAATCGACCTCTGAGGCCGTAAACGTTCCCCCGAGCTGCGACAGCCGATATCGACCTCCTAGGCCAAAAACGGCTCATGGGAATGGGACGGCCAAAATCGACCTCCAAGGCTGAAAATGGCCTCCCGGGCTGCGACGGCTGAAATCCACCTCCGAGGCCGAAACCCCCACCCTGGACTTAGACAGCCGAAATCAACCTTTGAGGCTGAAAATGGACCCCCGGGCTGCGATGGCTGAAATCAACCTCCGAGGCCTAAAACGGCAACGTGGGCTGCGACGGACGAAATCAACCTCCTAGGGCGAAAATGTCCCCCTGCGCTCCGATGGTCGAAATCGACCTTTGAGGCCGAATAGGCCTCCCCAACTTGCAACGGCTGAAATCGATCTCCGAGGCCGAATAGGCCTCCCCAACTTGCAATGGCTGAAATCGATCTCCGAGGCCGAATACGACCCCCCGCGCTGCGACGGCCGAAATCGACCTCCGAAGCAGAAATCAACCTCTGAGTCCAACCCCCCTCCCACCTGCGACGGCCAAAATCGACCTCCGAAGCCGAAATCGAAGTCTGAGGCCAAAAATGCCTGGATTAGGTCGCTGAAATGGACCTCGTGGCCGAAAATGGCCCCCCGAGCTGCGACGGCCAAAATCGATCTCCAAGGCCGAAAATGGGCCCCCAGGCTGCGACGACCGAAATCGAACTCCGAGGCCGAAAACAGCCCTCCGGGCTTTGATGGCCGAAATTGAACGCCGAAGACGAAAACGTGCCTCCGAGCTTCGATGGCTGAAATCAACTGCCAAGGCCGAAAATGTCTCCCTGAGCTAAGAACGCTGAAATTGATCTTCGCCCCCTGGGCTGCGATGGCCAAAATCGACCTCGAAGCCAAAAAAGTCCCTGCGAGCTGCGACAGCTGAAATCGACCTCCGAGGCTGAAAACGGTCCCCCGGGATGCGACAGCTGAGATCGACCTCTGAAGACGAAATCGACGTCTGAGGCTGAAAATGCCCGCCTGGCCTGCGATGCCCGAAATTGGACTCCGAGGACGAAAACAGCCTCCTCGGCTGCGACGGCTGAAATCAACCTCCTAGGCCAAAAATGTCCCCCTGGGCTGAGACTGCCGAAATCGACTTCTTAGGCCGAAAACGGTCCCCCGGGCTTTGAAGGCCGAAATTGATCTCCAAGGCCAAAAACGGACCCCCATGCTGCGACGACTGAAATCAACTCCCGAGGCCGAAAATGTCCCCCTGGGCTTTGACAGCTGAAATCAACCTCCGAGGCCAAAAACGGCCCCCCGCGTTGCGATGGCCGAAATCGATCTCTGAGGCCAAAGAGGCCCCCCCCTGACCTGCGACGGCCAAAATCGAACTCCGAGGCCCAAAAAGCCTCCCCGAGCTGCAACGGCCAAAATCGACCTCCGAAGCCGAAATCGATGTCTGAGGCTGAAAATGCCCTCCCAGCCTGCGGTGCCCGAAATCTAACTCCTAGGCTGAAAAGGGCCTCCTGGGCTGCGACAGCCAAAATCAATCTCTGAGGCCGAAAATCAGTCCCAGGGCTGCGATGGCCAAAATCGACGTATGAGGCTGAAAATGTCCCTCTGGGCTGAGATGGCTGAAATTGATCTCCGAGGCTGAAAACACCTCCCGGGGCTGCGACAGCCGAAATTGAACTCCGAGAGCAAAAAAGTCCCCCCGAGCTGCAACGGCTTAAATTGAACTCCAATGCCGAAAATGGCTCCCCGTGCTGCAATGAACGAAATCGACCGCCGAGGCCAAAATCGACGTCTGAGGCCGAAAAGTCACGCCCGGACTGCGATGCCCAAAATCGAATTCCGAGGCCAAAAAGTTCCCCCGGAGCTGCGACAGCCGTATTTGACCTCCGAGGCCAAAAACGGACCACAGGGATGTGACGGCCGAAATTGACCTCTTAGGCTGAAAACGTCCCCCTGGGCTCTGACGGCCAAAATCGACGTCCGAGGCCGAAAACGGCCCCCCGAGCTGAGACGACCGAAATCGATCTCCGAGGACAAATATGACCCCCCGCGCTGCGACGACTGAAATCAAACTCCAAAGCCGAAATTGACGTCTGAGGCCAAAAATGCCCGCCCGGCCCGCGGTGCCCAAAATCTAACTCCTAGGCCGAAAAGGGCCTCCTGGGCTGCAACAGCCAAAATCGATCTCTGAGGCTGAAAACCAGCTGCGACGGCCGAAATTGACCTATGAGGCCAAAAATGTCCCCCCGGGCTGAGACCGCCGAAATCGACCTCCGAGGCCAAAAGCGGCCCCCCCGGGCTGTGACAGCCGAAATCAAACTCTGAGGCCGAAAACGGCCCCCTGGAGCTTTGACGGCCAAAATCGATCTCCTAGGCAGAAAACGAGAATGCAGGTTGTGACGGCCGAAATCGATCATGAAGGCCGAAAATGGCCCCCCGGGCTGCGACGGACGAAATCAGTCTCAGAGTCCAAAAACCTCCCCCCCGAGCTGCAACGGCCAAAATGAACGTCCGAGGCCGAAATCGACGTCTGAGGCTGAAAATGCCCGCCAGGCCTCCAATGCCCAAAATCGAACTCTGAGGCCGAAAATGGCCTCCTGGGCTGCGACGTCCGAAATCGACCTCCAAGGCCGAAAATGTCCCCCTGGGCTTTGACAGCGGAAATTGACCTCCGAGGCTGAAAACGGCCCCTCGAGGTGCGACGGCTGAAATCAACCTCCAAGGCCAAAAATGCGCCCCCGAGCTGCGACGGACGAAATCGACCTCCGAGGCTGAAAAAGCCCCACCGAGCTGAGATGGCCGAAATCGACCTCCGAGGCCTAAAACGGCAATGCGCACTGCGACGGCCTAAATCGATCACAAAGGCCAAAAACGGCCCCCTGGCTGTGACGGCCAAAATCAACCTCCGAAGGTGAAAATGTCCCCCCCGAGCTCCGATGGCCGAAATCGAACCCCGAGGCTGAAGAGGCCTCCCCAACCTGCGATGGCCGAAATCGACCTCCGAAGCCAAAATCGACCTCCGAGACCAAAAACAGCCCCCTGAGCTGTGATGGCCAAAATCAAACTCGGAGGGCGAAAACGTCCCACCGAGCTGCGACGGCCAAAATCGACCTCCGAGGCTGAAAACGGCCCCCCGAGCTGCGACGGCCGAAATCGACCTCCAAAGCCGAAATCGACGTCCGAGGCCGAAAATGTTCCCCCGGGCTTAGACTGCTGAAATCAACTTCCGAGGATGAAAACGGCCCCCCGAACTGCCACGGCCGATATCGATCTCCGAGGCCGAAAATGTCCCACTGAGCTGCGATGGCCAAAATCGATCTCCGAGGCCGAAAACGGGCCCCCGGGCTGTAACAAACGAAATCGGCCTCCGAGGCTGAAAACTGCCCCCCCGGCTTTGATGGCTGAAATCGACCTCCGAGGACGAAAACGACCCTCCAAGATGTGACGGCCGAAATCGACATCCGAGGACCAAAACGTCTCCATGGCCTGCAAAGGCCGAAATCGACCTCTGAGGCTGAAAATGCACCCCTGAGCTGCGACAGTCGAAATTGACTTCCGAGGCCGAAAACAGCCCCCAGGGCTCCTACAGCCGAAATCGACCTCTGAAGTGCAAATCGAAGTCTGCAGCCGAAAATGCCCGCGCGGCATTCGATGCCCGAACTCAGACTCCAAGACGAAAAATGGCCCCTCGGGCTGCGACGGCAGAAATCGACCTCCGAGGACGAAATCGTGCCCCCGAGCTGCGATGGCCGAAATCGACCTCCAAGGCCGAAAACGGCCCCCCCGGGCTGCAACGGCCGAAATCGAGATTCAAAGACGAAATTGACGTCTCAGGAGAAAAATGCCCACCCATCATGCGATGCCCGAAATCAGACTCCGAGGCCGAAAAAGGCCCCTAGGGCTGCGACGGCTAAAATCGACCACAGAGGACGAAAACGACCAGCAGAGATGCGATGGCCGAAATTGACCTTCTGTCAGCCGATGGTCCGGGCAGTGTGTGTGTGTGTGTGTGTGTGTGTGTGTGACACCCAAGTCTTTAACTGTTAAGGCACAAGGCCCCGTTGCAGCGGGCAGTCAAGGGGAGACTGAAGGGAGCCCCGAGAAGTTTAACGTCCGAGACTTTACCGTTAGGACCGGGGTCCCATCACGGAGCGCTGACAGACACCCCAGAGTTTGCAGGGAGAGCTTATTACATCTCAGATTTCAACTGCTAGGATACAGGATCCCTTCGCAGCGGGCAGTCTAGGGAAGACTGAGAGATGCTCCAAAGGATCTGTCCCCTGGGTAGGACACGATCCAAAATGCCCAAGCTCTCCCTACACCTGTCCCTTGTGACCGGCTGAAGTTTTTTTATATTGTCTTGGTTCTATTAGAGCAACTGAAGGAGTCAGGTTAAAGCTTAAACAGTTAAAGGTTTATTGAAGAAGACTTATAAAAGCATGTGGTTACAATTGCTATTGCTCTATTTCTTAACTGATAGCAAATATAGATTTTAAAAATAAAAGTGGTTACAAAGGAAAAGGAAGATAGAAAAATAATGGTACCAAGTGACAACTTAATCTTTAAAGAGCTCTATCCTATGCATGCACTAAAACAAAAGGACACATACGGGTACAATTTTTACCCCCTTCTGCGTCACTTGGTCCCAGTGTGTCAGGCCAGGATCGGTCCCTCAATTCCTCGGAAAGACGAAAATACAAGGTTGACCTCGGGAGGCAATGCACTTAACCAGACCAGCAGGAAAAGGGGTGGATTGGCACTCAAAGTGAGTGTGCTGCTATTGGTGATGGAGCACTGGAGAGCAAGCAACAGATCCTGTAGGATCTGGTCTGATCGGAAAAGGTCAGCCTTAGCACACTGGCCAGGTAGTAGGCTATTGCTGTTTACCAGTGTGGGGTTATAGATGTGTCCAGTGCTAGGAACTATGAAGAGGGAATTACTGTACCAGGCACTGCTCTCTGGATACTTACTGAAGTTTAAGGGGACAATGGTGGCGTTGCTAATGCCAAACAAAGGTCTGTGACCAAGGGAGACATTAATAATCTTCCCCCAGCAGTTTAGTGTTTCTTGGTGGGTGTGGCTATCCTGGTGTGAGTGTGTATCCCAGGCCCCTGACTTCTTATTAAAGGTTATAATGTGGGTACATTGGTAATTTTGGAAGCTACCTAACTGAGGTCCACTGCCTTCTTTACTTTCAAAACAGATGGGATACATGTCTGTGGAGGGTCCAGTCACATACTCTACCGGCTTACCCCATACCGTCCGTTGCCACTTTCCTTGCCACCCCTCAGAGTCATTTTTAGGAATGCGGTGGTCGTCGTCATTGAACCACACCGGTCCCCATCGGAAAATGTCACTTTTGTTCCACCAGTCGTTCGGGCTGAGAGGGACAAACTCGATTCCCAGTCCAGTGGATGAATTGAGCAAGGTACACATCCAACAGTTCGTGGCCCCAGCGGCAGAGGCAATTGTCTGAATAGCACTTTTGAGCGGGTGTTCTGGCACAGCAGTGACAGTCGAGATGAGGATGGAAACCATGGCGAGTTGAAGTACCATATCTTACTTTGGCTTAGGTTTTTCCACAAAGTTTAGTCCATGTCCCACAGCAGCCATCACAAGCGTTGCAACAATGAGTGATGTGTGTACAAAAAGTTCATAGCAGCTTCCCGGATTCAAGTCAGCATTGGGAAAGGTCCATTCTACTGGAGCACAGTCCGGGATCATTGCCTCAGTTTCCTGGAATAAAACATAAGGTCAGCCGGTCTTGGATACAATCCAAGCCTCAGTAATGGTTATTGGTGTTAGTTCAGCGTCTGCAGTGGTCCAGACTCCTTTTCCTTTGTAGGAGTGCAGTATGCATGTCTGTGTCCCCAAACTGGGGTGTTTAATTACCACAGTGTCTCCAGGTGCATATTTAGGATCTTTGAGTGGTACAGTGGAGTTAGGGGGGGTTCTCCCTGTAGGAAAGAATCCCTTGCTGATCGGGCTGCCCGTAGGGGTCTGCCGGTTGTTTAGTCTCTGCACCACAGTATCCAGCCTGTTTCCCCATTTGCCATCTGTAGGCCTCAAGTGGGATTTTAACAGTCCATTCCAGCGTTCGACTATGCCATTGGACTGGGGTCGATACGAGAGGTGAAAGGTCCACTGGACTCTGTTGCGGAGGGCCCACTCATTTACCAGCTTGTTTTTAAAATGTGAGCCATTATCGATTGGATTTCCTGGGGTATTGGGACAAGGGTTATTAAGCGATTCAGTCCCATTATTGTAGACAATCCTGTTGCCACTCGAGTTGGGCAAGCAAACCCAATTCCTGAAACAATTTCTACGCCAGTTAAAACATACTTCCATCCCTGCTTACCAACAGGGGGTGGACCAATGTAATCTACTTGCCAAGTTGCCCACAGTACCTTTCCATCTCTCAGTCTGGCAAATCGTTGCCCTTCTGTTATGTGTTTCCTGAGCTCAGCACAAAGGGTGCAAGCTTGGACCAGATTTCTGGCCTGTTTGTGGGTGATAGGCCACCCCCTGACATGTGCCTGCCGCACCAGTTCGTCACTTCCTGTGTGTCCCAAGGTTTCATGCAGCCAAATGTACAGGTGGTTCCAATCCACCTGGACAGCAGAAATCTGTGCTACTGCATCTGCTAGGTTATTTAGCCATGCAGTCGGAGTGTTGTTCTTTTGGTGAGCTGCCACATGGCCTATGCTTAAGGCATGTTGGGTTGCATGCTGGTATATCCATTTCCAATATTCCAATCTCCAAACAGGCTTTCCCCCTATTTCCCAATTATTCTTTTTCCAGTTAGTGATCCACTGAGTGGCTCCAGCCCACACAGCATAGGAGTCAGTGTAAATGGAAGTGGCACCGGCCTCACAAGCTAGTTTAATTGCTGCCAGCTCTGCTAGCTGAGCTGACACCTCTATATCTGCAGTCAGGGGTGCAGTGGATGTGTCTGCTGAAACCACAGCAGCCTTCCCTGTCCACTTTCCCTTTACTATTTTGGCGCTGCCGTCTGTAAACCATACTCCCTCGAGTTGTGATGGGTTAAATGTAGCTGCGTCTTTGATAGGAGACTGCTGTGGGGGTTGGCAGTACTCCTCAGGCATTCCCACCCTCCACAGGGATTCTTTAATCATGGTGGGGTTTTAAGGGAATATCCAATTTTACTTTAACCAGGGGATAAGTTATAACAGTGCCATTTACTCCGGTAACTAGTATTTGCTTTCAGCCAGAAGGTGGCGGGCTGTGAAAGTCTTCCTGCTTAATCATTGACATTTGAGCTCCAGTATCCACTAGAAAAGAAACTGTGTGTTTATCATTTACAATTACTTGGATCCGGGGGTCGTTGCTGAGATTTTCCTCCCCTTTGAGCTCATTTATGTGGAGGGGAGGCTGACCCCCACTATTCAGTTTCTCTGGTCAAAACTGACCGGGGAAGGTGGCATCTTGTGCAGTTGCTGTCGCAGTGTCGTGTAAGGGGTGTCTGTACCAGGAGGGGCACTAGGAATTACGTCAGCCCTCTCCGAGTCAGTTTTCTTAAAGGTGGTTAGGAGCTTTAAACTTTCAGACGGTAATCCATGAATTACATCTCTGGGGTAGCCTAGGGCTAAACACTGCCTCCAGAGTTTGTTTCGGAGCTCCTTTTCTTCCGTGGTTACCTCACGCCTGGGCTTAAAGCCCTCTGGTTTACCTTTGGGGTTTCCCCTCAGTTCCCGCACCTTGGCTTTAGCTGGCGGTGCTTCACCTTCCCCAAACTCCCAGAAATACTGTATCATCATTGTCAATAATCCTTGATAGGTGGCTCTAGGTAAAACTCGGGCGGTGTCCCGGAGACTTAGAGACATAGCCTTATGGGCACCAGGTGCTCCCTTCAGGAGCGGTCTGAGTTCATCTAGTTGGGCTTTTTGTTCCCAGGGATTTCCTGCCTCCTGCTCAGAGTTGGGTTTAATCTGATTTAACAGGCTGCTATTTAAGTGGCTGCTATTTGCAGGGCTCACTTAACTTCGTCTGCATTTGACCACGGTGTAGTGGTGGGTTCACCTCTGTCTGCCCAATAGATTCCTGCAGCCCATCTACAGGCCAAAACCCAAAGGGTCTTTGGACTTCGGTCGTCTGGGCGGCCAAGAAACAGTCCAGCACCCAGACTGAGCCTACTGCACTCTGAGGAGGATAAGTATGTGTGTCCAGCTCCGCTGTCCCATATGTGGACTAGCCAATCTATTATCCCTTCCTCGGGTCTCTTAGTAAGTTCTACCTGTATTTCCCGTAACTCTGTGGGCTTGTAGGACCACATAGTCTTTTGGGTCCGGCCCCTTTTCTTTTTCCTATCAATTTTAATCTCATGATCTGTGCTTGATTCTGCCAGGAGATGGCTGGATCCCTCTTCCTTGTCTAAATCTGGGCAGTGCTTGCCCAAGCTACCAGGCTGGGAGATTTCCTCCTCCTGACTATCGGAATCCCCATCCATATCTGACATCTGGAAGGTGACAATTGGCCTCATTTGAACTGGGGTTGCTTTCCTTTCATTAGGCGAATAGGAAACTGATTCTCCGTCAGAGGAATCCCAGATGTCTCCTTCCCATTCATCTGGATCTAGCCACAGAGCTGTTTCTACTTTGGCTCTGTTAATGCTTCATGGCTTAGCTTCTAATTTCTCTCTACGTGCAATCCCTTCCTTTTCTAACATTGGAAGGAGCCGTCCCTGTAGGTGCTCCATGTCCTTAGATAGTGTTCGCACCCTGGTATCTAGATTCTGGCACTGTTTCCGCAGTTCCTCTTTCTCCCTTTTAACACTTTTCAGCTCGGTTTCTAAGTTCCAGTAGCTAGTGCAGGCTGCTTGCCAGGCACTTTTTAATAGCCAGATGCAAGCACCTTTCCCTTTCCCCTTCTTAATCTTACAAGCAGCTTGCCAGTTACAAAACTGTTCCCAGATCTCCTCTGATTGTCCCCAATCTTTCTCTAACATCTCTTTGTCCTATTTAGGGTTGCCCCATCCCACTCGGGCAAACCCTTTCTCTATACGGCTAAAATCCATGTTTATCGTGACTGGCTTCATATTGCTGTATATGAACCAATAGCACAATCCTGCCGACTACGCCAATTCTGTCAGCCGACGGTCAGGGCAGTGTGTGTGACACCCAAGTCCTTAACTGCTAAGGCACAAGGCCCCGTCACAGTGGGCAGTCTAGGGGAGACTGAAGGGAGCCCCGAGAAGTTTAACGTCCGAGACTTTACCGCTAGGACCGGGGTCCCGTCGCGGAGGGCAACCAACAGGCTGACAGACACCCCAGAGTTTGCAGGGAGAGCTTATTACATCTCAGATTTCAATTGCTAGGATACAGGATCCCTTCGCAGCAGGCAGTCTAGGGAAGACTGAGAGATGCCCCAACGGATCTGTCCCCTGGGTAGGACACGATCCAAAATGCCCAGGCTCTCCCTATACCTGTCCCTTGTGATCAGCTGAAGTTCTTTTATATTGTGCTTGGTTCTATTAGAGCAACTGAAGGAGTCAGGTTAAAGCTTAAACAGTTACAGGTTTATTGAAGAAGACTTATAAAAGCATGTGGTTACAATTGCTATTGCTCTATTTCTTAACTGATAGCAAATATAGATTTTAAAAATAAAAGTGGTGTGAAAATAGAAAGAATTATACTGTAAGAGAAAGATGAATTGTGCTGTAAAAATTGAATAAGTTGAAGGAATACTATTTGTCTTTTAAGAGGAAGAAGAAAAGTATGTTAATGTTGTTTGTAGATATGCAGATCAGAGTGCTAGCCAGGTGGGCCTGAGTTAATAGGAAAAGGAATATTAGGTGTTAGACAGAAAGCAATTGAGATAACCAGGGAGATATGGACAGGAGATTGCTGTGTGCTTGATGTGGAAATGAAGATACTTGACTAGCCTCACACTAATCATGTGAAGTTTTGCCCCCTCTTTTTGATCCTGTTAACTTGGCTTTCTTTTGACTGTATAAATCAAGGAGTTGGAACCCTTGTGGGGTACTCAAATTTTCTGGGTAAATTAGCAGAGCGGCTTTGCTAATAAACAGAGCGGTCTGACAAATCTGTGAGTCCTGTCTGACTTTGACAGTGGTTACAAAGGAAAAGGAAGATAGAAAAATAATGGTACCAAGTGACAACTTAATCTTTAAAGAGCTCTATCCTATGCATGCACTAAAACAATGCACTACTCCCTTCTGCGTCGCTCAGTCCCAGTGTGTCAGGCTAGGATCGGTCCCTCAATTCCTCAGAAAGACTAAAATACGAGGTGGGCATCCCCGTGGACCTCGGGAGGCAATGTACTTAACCTGACCAGCAGGAAAAGGGGTGAATTGGCACTCAAAGTGAGTGTGCTGCTGGACCTATCTTTATACCCATGGGGGCACGTATTTCTCTTTCTTATCTATGATGCTAAATGGTTCTGGCCTGTCTTTTCTGATGCCAGTTCTTACAAGGGAGTTGTGAACTTAATTTACACTTGTAAGAGAGATAACTAAATTGGGGAGTACTGGACATTCTTTTCTCAATGGGAGATTCCTCTCCCAGGGACGGTTGTGTGTGATCGTATCAACATAGGTGCCAGCCCCGGCAGTTCTCGCAGCCTCAAGGTCAGTTTATTGGTTCTGATCACTCTCTCATGTCTATGTTTTTCAGCTTACTCAGGGTCAGAATTGAGCCAGCATATCTGGGCCTCTGTCAAGGCCTTCAAAGACTATGCAGATTTTATTGCTCCTTCTCTGCCCTGTATACAGGTACCTCAGAGGGCAAACAAGATTGATGTAACGGGGGGGGGGGGGG
>JANRFK010003594.1:8583379-8595843 GCA_030068395.1 Apalone spinifera | reverse complement strand
CCTCGGAGGTAAAAAATGCGCCTCTGAGCTGCAACGTCCAAAATCAATCTCCGAGGCCGAAGAAGACCCCCCCCAGATGCGATGGCTGAAATCGACGTCCTCCCAAGCTACGACGGCCGAAATCGATCTACGAGGCCAAAAACTGGGCCCAGGGCTGCGACGACTGAAATCGACCTCCGAGGCTGAAAACTGCCCCCCAGCTTCAACGGCCGAAATTGACCACCAAGGACGAAAACGACCCTCCGAGCTGCGATGGCCAAAATCTACCTCCAAGGTGGATAACGGCCCCCCCGGGCTTTGACGACCGATATCGACCTCCAAGGCCAAAAAGGCACCCCGAGCTGCGATGGTCGAAATCGACCTCTGAGGCCGAAAAGAGACCACCAGACTGCTACGGCCAAAATCGACCTCCTGAGCAGAAATCAGACTCTGAGGCCAAAAATGACCGCCCACGCTACGATGGCTGAAATTGACCTCAGAGGCCGAAAAGGGCCCCCCACGCTGCAATGGCCGAAATTGACCTCCGAGTCCGAAAATGGCCCCACAAGCTGCGACAGCCGAAATCAAGCTCCGAAGCCAAAATCGACCTCTGAGGCCGAAAACGGACCCCCGAGCTGCGACGGCTAAAATCGACCTGCGAAGCCGAAATCGACATCTGAGGCTGAAAACGTACCCCTGGGCTTAGACCGCTGAAATCAACCTCTGAGGCCGAAAACGGACCCCTGAGCTGCGACGGCCGAAATCGACCTCCGAGGCCGAAAACGGGGCCCCGGGCTGTGACAATCAAAATCGAACTCTGAGGCCAAAAACGGCCCCCCCCGGCTTTGACGGCCCAAATCGACCTCCGAGGACGAAAACTTCTCCATGGCCTGCAAAGTCTGAAATCAACCTCTGAGGCTGAAAAAGTCCCCCCCAAGCTGCGATGGCTGAAATCGTCCTCAGAGGCCGAAAATTCACCCCCGAGCTGCGACGGTCGAAATCGACCTCCGAGGTCTAAAACAGCCCCCCTGGGCTGCTACGGCCAAAATCGACCTCTGAAGTGGAATCGAAGTCTGAGGCCGAAAATGCCCGCCCGGCATTCGATGCCCGAAATCGGACTCCGAGACCGAAAATGGACCCTCGGGCTGCGACAGCCGAAATTGACCTCCGAGGACGATATTGCGCCCCCGAGCTGCGACGGCCGAAATCGACCTCTGAGGCCGAAAATGGGGCCCCGGGCTGTGACAGCTGAAATCGACCTTCGAAGACGAAATTGACGTCTGAGGAGAAAAATGCCTGCCCTTCATGCGATGCCCGAAATTGGACTCCAAGGCTGAAAAAGGCCCCTCGGTCTGCAATGGCTAAAATCGACCTCAGAGGATGAAAACGACCAGCAGAGATGCGACGGCCGAAATTGACCTTCGAGGCCGAAATCGTCCCCCCGAGCTGCGACGGCTGAAATCGACCTCTGAGGCTGGAAACTGCTCCCTGGGTTTTGATGACTGAAATCGACCTCCGAGACCGAAAATGCACCCCTGAGCTGTGACAGCTGAAATTGACCTCCGAAGACAAAATCGATGTCTGAGGCCGAAAATGACCGCCCGTCATGTGATGCTCGAAATCGGACTCCGAGGCTGAAAATGGACCCTCGGGCTTCGACGTCTAATGCAGACGCCCATGCAGATGTGGCTAGCGCAAGTCCACAACCCAGCTTTCTACCTGTGGGACAGGGTAGTGATGGTCCCCAATACTATCCTCCACTCGTTGAACTGGTGGACACATCAGGAGGAGGTCTGTGCTGGAATCCTGTTCTCCAGACCTGTACCGACCATCTGACTCATGACAGACGCATCGGACAGCAGTTGCGGAGCACTTCTAGGGGACATGTAGACACAAGATATGTGGTCCTGGGATGATCTGTCCCAAAACATAAATGTCAGGGAACTCCGGGCAGTCCGCCTGGCCTGTGCAGCTTTCCTTCTCCACCTCAGGGGGCAGGTCAGTCCTTATCCTATCAGACAACATGATGGCGGTGTCAAATATAAACAGACAGGGCAGGACTCTCTCTCCCCACCTGTGTCTGGAGGCAATCCATCTGTGGGACCTCTGCATCAGGGTGGCTATCCACCCGATGGCCTCTTACCTCCCGGGTACCCAGAATGTCCTAGCAGACAAGTTAAGCAGGGCCTATTCTGGCCACGAGTGGTCCCTCAGGAAGGAAGTGGCTTGCTCCATCTTCTGCGAGTAGGAGTTTCCTCGACAAACAAGTTTGCTACCAGGCAGAACAAGAAGTGCCTGAGGTTCTGCTCCCTCATGGGATTAGGAAGGGTCTCTCTAGGAGATGCACTTCTCCACCCCAGCCCAGGGGCTTACTGTATGCCTTCCCACTGTTCCCACTACTTCACAGGGTGCTTCTGCAAGTGCAGGAGTTCAAGATGTCTCTAATTCTTCTCGCTCCAGCGTGGCCCAGACAGCATTGGTTCTCAGCCCTCCTCAGCCTGTCATGCAAGAGGCCCATACCCTTCCTGCTGCTCCTGGACCTAATCACCCAGGACTCCGGCAGGCTTCGCCACCTGGACCTGCACTCCCTGCACCTGATGGCATGGAAGCTCCATGTCTGACAGCAGTGGAGCTCCAGTGCTCAGCATGGGTTCAGGATGTTCTGTTAGGCAGCAGAAAGCCTTTCACTAGGGCTACTTACCTGGCCAAGCAGAAGTGATTCTATATCTGGGTTACCCGTAAAGAAGTTTCCCCGATGGAGGCCCTGGTTCCTCTGATCCTGGACTACCTCTTATATTTCAGGCTTCAGGGGCTGCTTCCTCCTCAATTAAGGTTCACCTAGAAGCTATCTCCACCTTCTACCTGGGAAACAGGGGTAAGACTCTATTTGCCAATCCAATGGTAAACATGTTCCTGAAGGGACTAGACAGACTTTACCCACATGTCTGACAGCCCATCCCTTAGTGGGACCACAATTTGGTCCTTTCCAAGCTCATGGGGTCCTCATTTGAGCCCATGGCAATGTGTTCACTAATATACCTGTCCTACAAGGTATCCCTGTTGGTGGCGATCACATCGGTCAGGCATGTGTCTGAACTGAGGGCATTCACCTCGGATTCCTGCCCCCCCCCAGTTTTCTTTAAAGATAAGGCCAGGCAGTGACCCCACCCTGCCTTCCTGCCTAAGATGGTGTGGACCTTTCATGTGTCTCAGGACATATTCTTACCAGTGTTTTACCCCGAACCTCATGCATCAGGGAAAGAGCAGGCACTACACACCCTGGACATCAGGAGGGCCTTCTTACTGCAATACTCCAAAGAAGGGGAGGAGGGTGGAATTTGGAATGGACATTTGGAATGGCCTTTTATTTAGAGAGGACAAAGCCCTTCCGCAAATCACCACAACTTTTTGTGGCCATTGCAGAACGCTCAAGAGGGCAGCCAGTCTCGACACAAAGAATATCCTCATGGATCATGGCATGCATCAGGGAGTGCTATGGTCTGATGGGGGTTCCAGTCCCCCCTCTCATGGCACACTCTATGAGGGCAATGGCTTCCTCCACGGCCTTCGTGTCACAGGTTCTGATTCTGGACATCTGCAGGGTTGCCACTTGGTCCTCCATCCACACCTTCACCAACCACTACACACTGTTATATCAGGCTAGGGAGGACGCCGCCCTGGGTAGGATGGTCCTCCATTCAGTGGAATGTTAGAACTCTTACCCCACCTCCTCAGGTTCTGCTTTGGAGTCAACTACATGGCATGGACATAAGCAATCACTCAAAGAAGAAAGAACAGTTACTTACCTTGTAACTAGTATTCTGTGAAATGTGTTGCTCATGTCCATTCCAAATTCCACCCTCCTCCCCTTCTTTGGAGTATTCCAGTAAGAAGGAAATGAGAGGGTGGGGGCAAGCAGGGGTATATATTGGCTGGTATACCGGGTCCACTCCAGGGGGCACCCTGCTGGCCCGTCAGGAATTGCTGAGGGAAAAATCTCCAACGACACGTACATGCTGTGTACACATGCCTACGTGGAATGGACATGAGCAACACATTTTGAAGAACAACAGTTATGAGGTAAGTAACCATTCTTTTACTGCACAGAGAGAGTAACTTCCTTTTTTCATGGGGGTGGAGGATGGAGGATGCTGAACAAAGGATTCCTGCACCTGGGGAAAGTCTATTTAAGCAATGGGAAGCTATTAACATTTGTCTTCATCTGGCCTTTGAAAGTATCTGGCTCATGCTAAGAGAATGCAAAGAAATTTGAAAAAGTTGTAGACTCAAGCCAGAGAAAAAAATCAACTCTGACTTGAAATTTTTCCCCAAGATAGGAACCACACTTTAGAGTGGCAATCTGCATTTAATAAGTTTCTTAGTGGATTAGATCTAGCTAAGCATTTTTTGATCATTTTAATTTACTAATTTACTTTGATCTGACTGCTTTCACTTGCAGCCATTTAAATCATATACTTTCTTTTTTTATCAAACCCAGTGTAAATAATTGTTACCTGTGTGGGAACAACCACTCTGCATATCTCTCTTTCATTGTTAAAGTGGGTGGACTTTATAAGCCTATTCTGCATAACATTTTTACACAGAGTAAGATGGATTTATTTGGGTGCTTGATGCCATTTATTGATTGGTTTCCTGGGTGCTAACCCCTCTTGGATCTGAACTGGTTCAGTGCTTGGTTGCTCTGCAGGAGGGCAGGAACCCTGACTCTGTCTGGTCTGTGGGAGACCTAAGGATCTGGCCCAGCAGAACAGGCTGCTGGGGAGCTCCAGAGAGGAGAAAGGCAGGTGTCAGTGGCATGATCAGCAAACCAGGGGAAAACCCTGAGGGGACTTCTGTGATTCAGCACTTCATACCTCCTTACTAAGACAAAGGGATTTATAGATCCTCCTCTAACAGCTATCTCTTTCTATACATCTGTGGTCACCAACCCGTCGATCGCGATTGACTGGTTGTTCGTGAGGCCTCGACCAGTCAATCGTGAGGCGTTCGGGCACCTCCACCCCCCATTTTCACCCACCCCCGAGAAGCCCCACTACCTATCTCTAGTGTAGTGCCGGCTTCCCGCAGGGTAGACGGAAATCCTGTCTGAAGCCCGCGTCACTTCTGAGGGTTCTGGAAGTGCACAGGCTGCTCCCCTTCCACAGCTCTGTTGCATGCTGAGGGAAGGGGCGTCGGCCCTGGAGTAGGAGTGCGGCAGCTTCCCTGCGCTGCCAGAGGGGCAAGTTGAGTGCAGGGCTTTGCCTGTGCCACGGGAGCAGGGGTCGGCCCTGGGGTTTGGCCCGGGGCAGGCACCCGTGGAGGGTTTGGCCGCGCTGCGGGAGGGAAGGGGAGGAGGGTTTGGCCCCAGGGCAGGCGCCCGCTGGGGTTTGGCTGCGCTACAGGAGGCACGCGCCGACTTCCCTGGAGGGGTGGGGGGAAGAATCCTGGGAGGAGGCGATAGCAGGGGACTCACTTCCCCCACTCCTTCCTGTCCCCTCCCCCTTTTCCCCAGCCCCCTATTCTCTCTCCCCACTCCCCAGCTTCAGAAACCTGTCCCCATTGGCACCCTGTCCCCTGCCCTCCTGCCACCCTGTCCTCTCTCCCATCCCCAGCTGCAGAAACCTGTACCCACTGGCACCCTGTCCAAACAGGTTCCTTGCCCTTCTCAGAAATAAAGACAATGCAGAAACTTTTTGTGTTTGACATAGTATTTTATTTGAAAATGAAGCCTGGCCAACAAACCCCCAATTAGAGCCAAGCCCCCATTTGGCCACAGCATCATGACACTCCTGCACTCCCCTTTCCTCCAGACCCTAGATCTCAGCCTATCATACACTGGAACCCCTGGCCCTGAGCCCCTCACATACCCCAACCCAAATTCCTGAACCCTCACATCCAGAAGTCTGTGGCTTACTTAGTATCCTAACCCAACACTGCCCGGCCTGGAACTCCCTCCCCAAGCCAGCGTTCCCTTATCCCAGCATCCATATTTCCTCCCATAGCTTGTACCTCTCACCCCTTCCCACACTCAAATCCCTCATTCCCACCCCAGAGCCTACACATCCTGTCTCAACCCAGCAAGGGTATGTCTAGACTGCAGGAGTTTTTCAGGATTCCGGAAATACCCCAGAAAAACTCTTCTGCATCCAAGGATGCGCTTGTTCTTCCACTTCTTTTAGTGGAAGAGCAAACATGATCTTTCAGTCACCCCTATATTCCTCTTTCCACAAGGAATAAGGGGCTTTCTAACGAAGGGGTTTTTCTGACATTTGGTCAAGTCTAGCCAGGCCAAATGTTGGAAAAACTTCTTCCTACAGAGAATTGGGGGGAAAAAGCAGCAGTGTAAGGGGTTGAGGATAGCAAGTGAGGGAGAGGAGGAGAACAGAGAGGGTGGGGCTTCAAGGAAGGGGTGAGGCGGTAGATCTTGGCTTGTTCTGTCATTTAAAAAGTGATTTTGGGTGTAAAGAGATCTTGGGAGACCACTGAACTACACTTTTGGATGAACAAAGACAGAAAACTGATAAAAGGAAAAAAAACCCACTCTGTCTTTGTGACGGTGCGTTTAGGGTTCTCCCGTCTCCTGCACCCCCGTAATGACACGGACAGACTCCACCAGCCAGTAAAATAGAGGGAGTTTATTGCTTCTCCAGGATACAGCACAGCATAGATGCAATCCAATTATAGGGGCCAGGCCCAGGATGCCTCAGCCCCTCTTCAGATGGGGGAGACTGGGCCCTCAAATCCCAGCCCCGGCTCGGCTGCTTCTTCCATGATACCCAGACAGAAACTAACTCACTCACTTCCAGCCCTGCCCCCCAGCCAGGGGTTGGGCTCTGCCTTCTTTTTGTCCCACTCCATGGGCGGCAACAGGTCAAACAGGTTTGGGGATCGTTTGCATACTGACTCAGCAGCTGTCCTGCTGGGCTATGCTGCAGCCAGCAGCCAGTGGAGGCCGCCCACAGCCCAAGCCCAGCACAGCAACCAGCAAGGCACCCCGCTACGTCACAGTCCTCATCTTCAAAGAAAACTTGCACAACATTTTCAAAAGGTAATCCTGGAAGATTAAATTCCTAACTTTACTAAACAATTAAAACCACATACTGATTAGACATAGTCTATAACCCACTAACAAACATGCATGCCCAAACTGTTTATCTCATTCCTCCCTTTCTCCCCTCCCCCAAGGTAGGAGGAGCATTAATGGGTTATTTCACCTTGAATGATTCCTGGAAATATGTATTAACTATTTATGATAAGCAATCTGTTCCACCTTGTATTTAGTTGTCAGATTCTGATTACATTTCCCAGACCTCAAGAAGTAGAGGAGACGTAGTTATCTTGGAGAAAGCTGTTTGATTTCAAAACACAACAGGAGATCTTAAAACATCCTAACTACAAATGTAAGTATGACCAAAACATTTGTTTCATATTAACTTCCTATGTATATTCTACTGAAGAATTATACTAAATATTGTCAGGGTGCTCCTTTCATTTCTGCCCTATGGTTTGGGGTGAAAGTAACTTAAATTTCTAATAGGTGCTGCCCTATTGCAACCTTTTGTACTCCTGGTAGAGCAGGAGGTTGACGGGGGGGGGGGGGGGGGGGGGGGGGGGGGGGGGGGAGTTTGTGATAAGACAGTACCTGTAAGAAACGTAAGTGTGGCTTCAGGATGGGCTGTGGTGTGTATGAGTACAGAAGAGCTCAGGCCAGTAATTGGGTATGTGGAAGGGTGCAGGAGTGATGGCAGGGGATTGGAAGGTGTAGGTATCTCAGTATAGGGGATACAGAAGTGAGAGCATGGGGTGGGAGGGTTGAGGGACTTAAAATGGGATATATGAATGGGGGGTATAGGAGTCAGGGAAAGAGATCATGGAGTGCGGGAGGGGGTTCAGGGCAGGGTTTGGGTGGATGGGTGGGTGTGAGCTCAGGGCAGGAGAATAGGAAGGTGTGTGGGGAGCTTCACGGCTGAGAGTGCCTGTCTTCTGGATCCCCGGGGTAGGACGTGGTGACAGGGACCATGCTGCTTGGCCACCTGAACATTGGGGCTGGAGCCTGGGTGCATTATAGCTGCTTTGCTCAAGGCTACACCGAGAACATCCAGATCCCCAGAGCATTCTGAGACATTTCCTTTGACCATTACAACAGATTTGGTTTAGGGAACATCTAGTACCTTCATTGATATAGATAAAAGCCTACATTTCAAAATGTTACTAGTGATATTTAGTGCCTAATATGAGACTTGGTAGAGATGCCTGAGTTTCAGATGGAGAGTGCTCAGCATCTTCTCAGAGCGCCCTTTTAAAGTGGCCTCAGAAATGAAAATAGTAAAAGACACTACCCACTTAGCTTAGTTTGTAACATTCAGGCATGACAGAACTCTAATACATCCAGCAACTAGGATTTAAAATACAAGTGCTAATTCCTCTTGGATCTGAATTGAAATTTTGTTTCAGTGAAATTACCTCCTAATTTTTAATTTCTCCTTCATATTCTTTGTGAAGTAAATTTGTAATGGGGCATGCTGGGGAGAAAGGTGGAAATACAAACATTTATAGGGAGCAATAAAAAACAACCTGCATTTTTTATAAGAGTATGAGCAAATACTCAGGGCCTCATCTTGTTTGCTAGTCCAAAGGTCTTGGAGATAAAATCAATACAACCCAACAGACTTTTTATATAACAAGAAAACAGGAGCATTAGAATTCCTTGTGATGATTAAACTCCGGATAGAGAGTGCTTGTGAGTTAAGTAAGATACATAGCTACATATGTGACTTTAACATCTATTGATCACTTTTTAGAGCTAAATATGAATCCTTGGAACTATCCAGTAATATATATTGTTGGTATATTTCACCCCTATTCAATATGCATACAAAGTGAACAGCTCTGCAAATGGTTGGATACCAATAGCTGGTTTATGCTTTTGTTTTAATGGACTGCTGATGACAGTTTAATCTACACATAAACTGTAAGTTTAGGCATAAATATTTTTAAATGAATATCTCCTGAACATATTAACATTGACTTAGGTTTCTAATTTGATCAATTGTTCCCCAAAAGTTTTACTATAGTCAGTTCCTGTCAACTTCATGAGTTAAAGCATGGAATAAGTTATTTATGATTAAAATAAGAATATTTTATCAATTAATAACATAATGGTAAATGCATTCTCACACATTCCCTGTAGATGTTAGGCCAGAGTTAATTATTGCCTTTGTATTACATGTGTTCTGGAAAGGAGATTTCAATTTCAATTTTACACAGTTACATTAAAGATGAAGTACCTCCTGTGTGAGCAGCAAGCAACAGTCCTTAGGCCAGGGGATGGTGATGTCCTGGGAGAAAGGCCATGTGTGGCCTGTACAGCTGGTTCTGCTTTACAGGGGCCCCGAAGTGCCCAGGGGACCATGCTCCCCACTCCCCCTGTCACGGACAAGCAGGCAAGGGAAGTGTCCATCCACACTGGGATTCCATGGGTGGGAGAGCGAGAGGGCAGCCTGGCCTTTCATAGCTCACCCCCCACACACCTGCACCTGGCAGGGCTGTCCATGGGGTCAGGTGATGCTTCGCACAGGCAGGCATGCCCATGTGCTATGTGTGGCATTCCTTGGTCTGTGTGGGGTTGTGCATGGGCCTTTGTGCCCAGCTTGCTAATGTTGGTGGTTGGTGGGAGATTGCATGTCTCTCCCCCACGTGTCAGACATATGTGGGACCACCCTGATCCAGTAAGCAGGAGCTCAGGGATGCTCTGGGACTGCCTTCTAAGGTGGTGTGATGCAGACTGGTGCTGCATGTGGTTCCATGTGCAAGGAGTGCAGCACAATGTCCAGGCTGAGCAGGCTGAATGACAATCGCCCGCCATCCCATCTGCGCCTGCCTCCTCACTTGAGGATCCCGCCGCACCTTCAGAGGATGCCTGCGAGACATCTAGGACCTCGATACCAGTTCCAGGGTCAGGGTGACCATGCTGGCCATGTCCTCTTCCTCCTGCAGCTGATGTTCCTCCTCCTCCTCTGTAGGGAGCTCTGGGCACCTGACAACTGGTGTCTCGAGCCCCAAGTCCACCACCACAGAATAGGATGGAGCTCCTGGTAGTAGGGGCAGTAGTGTGGTCCTGTCCCAGAGCAAGAGCTGCGCTGCCTGGCTCTGGGTGTCTCACAGGTATCCTCTGAGGGAGGCGATGGGTCCTCAGGTGAGAGCTCTGCACCTTGTTCCACACCTGTTCCAATGTCTGGGGGATGGGTTGGGAGGGGGGCGGGAGGCTCTCTCGACTAGAGTCTCAGCCATCCGTCCATATATGTTCATGTTTCAGCACCGGGAGTGGAAATCCTACATGGTGTCCTCCTCACCCCACAGCTTGAGGAGGGACAGGATCTCCACCCTGGACCATGGCAGTGCATGGTGTTTGCTGCTTGTGAGAACTATGAGGGCTGACCAGAAACCTGGTGAATAAAGGGTTAATTATGTCTCCTGTCCCTAGCCAGGTATTTGGTCAGCCAATAACAATGCAGGTAGGGATTTCAAACTGGGACAAAGGAATTTTTTTCCCCTTTTTTGTCTGGGTCAGAGTGGTTTCTTCCAAGTAACAAGGAGATGGGAAGGCCTGTCTCGCTCCGAGAAAGACCTCTTATAATATGTAAGTAGGGCAAAGTTAGTTAGCCCGTCAAGTTTTATTTGTTTTCTGATTTGGGAATGTGGAATTGATGTCTGAGCTGTTCAAAATGTTTTTTCTTTCTTTAAAAGTGCTTTCCTTTTGCACTTAAAGTTCTGAACTCAGGGGGTTCCCTTGAGTATCTAGATTAATTGGTGGCTCTTACCATCTAGCCCTCTCAACTATGCTTGCAATGGCAGCTTTGTTTTGATGATAAAAGTTTGTTTTCCCTTTTCTAATTAACCTGTATTGGTTCATTTTTGTGTCCTGGAAGGTTTTTCTGTGTGTATCTACCTGTCTGACTAAAGAGGCAGCTACCACAGACTGCAGCTTGTTTTCTCTTTTCTTTTTCAAGCCCTTTTCGGGGGAAAGAGTTTGAGGTACCACTGAGATTTTAGGGAGGTTTCCCAAGTGATCTTGTCCCTGGTTTTCTTGGAATAAATGGGTGGTGGCAGCGGGTAATCCCCAAAGTCCAGGTATAAGGATTTTGGGGGGAAGTTCTTGTACCAAAGCCTGCAGAGACCTGGTTTTGGGATGCTTTTGTGGGCCCCCACTCCTGAATTCATCGTGCCAGAGTGCGGAAGAGCCTTGACACCGCTCCTGGCTGGGTCTTGGGAGCCTTGATGGTGCTCCCTGTGAGAGACAGGAGAGTCTCAGTGGGCTTGTGGCTGAGCCCTGGGTCCACAAGAGAGTGGCAATCAGAGCTGCATAGGCAAGCTGTCTTCCTGCCATAAGGCTAGTCCCGGGTACCTGCAGCTTTAAGAGCTGCCAGGAGACAGGAACTATAGACTTGTGATTAGTCTGCACAGAGCGGCCACCAGGGCATCTGTGTTATTTCCTGGAGGCCTTTTCTTTGGAAAGAACTCCCTTTTCTGCATCCACACACACCTTTTTCTGAAAAAGTTTTTTTTGGAAAAAAAAGCTTCTTTCTTGTTGAAAGAACTCAGTAGTAGTGTGGACATAACTAATGGTTGTGCTGGAAAAACAACCATTTTCTGGAAAAAAATGCTGAAGTATAGACACATCCTGGAGGTATGAGGATTAGATCACTCCCCTGGATGATTTAGGCATCTGCTCACTCAAGAACTTTTCCTAAATGATCATAAAATCATAGAATCATAGAGCTTGAAGAGACCTCAGGAGGCCATCAAGTCCCGCCCCCTGCCCAAGGCAGGACCAATCCCAACTAAATCAATCCAGGCAAGGCTTTGTCAAGCCGAGACTTAAAAACCTCTAGGGATGGAGATTCCACTACCTCCCTCAGTAGTAACCCATTCCAGTGCTTGACCACCCCCCTAGTGAAATAGTTTTTCCTAATATCCAACCTAGACCTCTCCCACGGTAACTTGAGACCATTGCTCCTTGTTCTATTGTCTGTCACTACTGAGAACAGCCTTTCTCCAGCCTCTTTGGTACCTCCCTTCAGGAAGTTGAAGGCTGCTATCAAATCCCCCCTCACTCTTTCCTTCTGTAGACTAAACAAACCCAAATCCCTCAGCCTTTCCTCATAGGTCATGTGCTCCAGCCCCCTAATCATTTTGGTCAGTCTCTGCTGGACCCTTTCCAATGCATCCACATCCTTTCTATAGTGGGGGGCCCAGAACTGGACACAATACTCCAGATGTGGCCTCACCAGAGCCAAATAAAGGAGAATAATTATTTCTCTAGATCTGCTGGCAATGCTTCTTCTAATGCAACCTAATATGCCATTAGCCTTCTTGGCTACAAGGGCACATGGTTGACACATATCCAGCTTCTCATCCACTGTAATCCGTAGGGGTATGTCTACACTGCCACCCTAGTTCGAACTAGAGTGGCTAATGTAGGCATT
>JANRFK010003594.1:8551442-8566559 GCA_030068395.1 Apalone spinifera | reverse complement strand
GGGCCCATTCCGGGCAGAGCCGGGGGAGAGACCCAGCTCCACATAATGGTGGAGCAGGCCCCCCGGCTCTGTAACTCGCTGGCCGGCACTTCCGGGTTCAGGGGCACAGGGCCCCCTTAGGTGCGGGGCCCGATTCGACCGATTCGGTCGAATCGGCCTAAGGCCAGCCTTGCAGTTCATGATTCTGTGGAATGGTAGAAAGGAGAACAACAAAATAAAGACAATTGAGTTCAAAAAGGCAGATATTAGCAATCTCGGGTTTTTGGTAGTGGAGGCCCTATGGGAAGCAAGAATAGGAGGAAAAACAGTTTTTGAAAGGGCCATTACTAAGGGTGCAAGAGTGCACTGTTGAGCTTTGTAGAAAAGACAGGAAGTATGGTAAAACACTGCATAACTGGTGTAACCAGGAGATCCTGAATGATCTTGAATTCAAAAGGGAGTCCTAAAAAAAGTGGAAAGTAGGTTAAAGTACCAAAGATGAATATAAACAAATAACATAAGTATGTTGGAGCAAAACTAGAAAGTTGAAAGCACAAATGAGCTGAATGAGTGGCCCTCAACTAAGGCTGTGGAGCACACTTATTTTTTCTCTCTGTAAGAGGTGTAATTGCCACTACATGAGAAAGTGAACAATATCCAGAAGTCCTCCATTACCAGAAGGTGTGTGGGTTAAACCAGCAAATCAATAAGTATCCTCCATATTCCAAGCCCTGCCCTCCCCCACCCCCAGGGCCTTTGAGGTGGAGCAGAAAACAAACTCCTGATTGTCTGGAGGTCCCACAGGGGAGACAGTCCTGGCTACTTGCATGCTGAGGTGGAGGGGGCGGTTTGAGATGACAGAAGAGAGAACATTCTTCTAGTGGTGTGGGCAGCCTCGGAGGGTTGGGAGGAGAGAGAACAGGCCCCTGGCAGCTTTCAGAAGTCTGTGGGGGGAACTGGGAGAGAAAACAGGCCCCGTATGGGCTGGGTGGGACCCAAGTGGCTAAGAAGAGAAACAGGACCCAGGTGTGCTAGAAAGTAAACAGATCCCTGGTTGGCTATGTGGGGAACCTCTGCCCTTAGATCCTCCTCATCCCCAAAGCCTCATTATCACATTTCTCCAGCCCTAGCCTCCTTCACCTACCCACTCAGATCCCCTAGGTTAATATGTATTTGGCTCTGACTCTAGTAAAGTACTTAACTTTGAGTAATATCCCTCTATTGTGCAGACAACATATGCAGGTTTTCTGTTTTTGGCATGGCTATACTAAATTCTATTTTTAATTAGATTTGTGATATCCTCTGCAATAAGGGTACCAGAGGATGAATGAGTAACCAGACAATGAATGTATGCAAAAAAGGGCTGTAAAAAAGGAAGGGAAGGTGTCATAGCCATGGCAATCAGACTGGGGACCATGGGGTTAACTATGTCCCTAGTCAGATATCTGCTCAGCCAATAGTAATGCAGGTAATGATTTCAAACTGAGACAAAGGAATTTTGGGGGTTTCGCTCCTTTGTCTCTGAGCCAGTTTGCTCTCTAGATACTGAGGGAGACAGAAGACATGTCTCTTTCCAAGAAAAAGACTCTTCATAATGTGTAAATAGAGTAAAGCCTAGATAAATCCGTCAGGTTTTATTGTTTTCTGGTTTGGGAATTTGGATTTGATGTCTGTGCTGTTAGAAATGGTTTTTCCTCTCTTTTGCAACTAAGTCCTGACCCATGGGAATCCTCCATGACTATATTAATTGGTGGCTCTTACCATCTAGTCGTTCCAACTATGCTTGTAACTGGGGTATTGTTTTAATAATAAAAGTTCTTTCTTTTTTTAATTAACTGGTATTGGTTCATTTCTGTGTCCTGGAAAATCTGTCTGTGGGATCTGCATGCCTCTGACGAGGAGACAGAAATCACAGACTACAGCTTGTATTTTTTTCTTTTCAAGCTCTTTGGAGAAAATAGTTTGGGGTGCCCTGGGGTTTATTTCAGGTGTCCACCCCTGTTTGTGGGTGTAAAGGTGGCAGTGGATTCCCCAAAATCTGGGTATTAGGATTTTGGGGGGAAGTTTTTGTACCAAAGCCTGTAGAGATCAGGTTTTGGGGAGCTTTTGCAAGCCCGCCACTTCTGCATTCATTGTGCCAGAGTGGGTAACAGCCTTGACAGAAGGTATTTATGGTGCTTATCTGGTCACTAAATTGAGTTCTTGGAGATGTGTTATCAGTATGTGCTGAATTACCCACTCTCATTTCACTTCTACTGATGAGACTTATATTTGAAACTATTTTGGCAAAGGAACTCAAGTCCAAATGGTCACTGTATCCCTTTTGACATTGCTGAGGATAGAAGGTGAGGCTATGCAAGGAGTAGATATGAATAATGGGTACTACTAAGGCCACATCTGTACTTACCCCACCAGTGATCAATCTGCTGGCATTTGATTTAGCATTTCTAGGAAGGATGAGATAAGTCAAAATCTGAGAGCACCTCTGGTTGATGCTATACTCTTCAATTCACAAGGAATAAGGGAATTCAAGGAGAATATTTGGTCCCAAAGACCTTCTGCTGTGGAAACAGCACCAAACTCAGCTTGAGGTCAACTCCAGCTATGTTATTTATGTATGTCAAGTTGTGTGTCTTAAGCTGTTCTTATGGGTGTAGTATAGACCTGGCCTCAGTGAAACATTCCAGTCTCTTGAGAATAGAGCTCACCTGTTAAGTGCATATAGGTAGCACATATTCCACACCTTCAGAAAATGTACACAGCTGTAACTTCCCTTTTCCCTTGAAAGACAAAGGAAGATATTTGGTATTGAATACTGATACATTTTAATCTCCTGTCCAAATGTACTTTATTCTTATAAATTCTAGATCTGTATTCTAGATCTATACTATTTCGATGTACTGTCCCTATTTCTGTTGCTCAATAGAAAATATAAACAATCTTACTTTTAAATCTAAAGAAGTATCCAGACATCTTTGCTTAATATTACAATAATTTTCGAAGGGAATGTAAAATGCCACTGAAAATTTCCAATATTTCCAATTTCCAATATTTTTAGGTTCTAGGCTCCTTAGCTTGGTAGAATCACACCCAGGTACGAGTGCAATCCTTGTCATCGGAACTGGCACCACTATTTTCCTTCTGTATCATTTTTGCAAAGCTCAAGGTAAGAAGGTCAACGCTAACCAGTATTTTATTAATGACCATTCACTATTCAATGTGGAAATTGAAAAAAAAAAAGAATCAGGGCTTGGTGCACTATCTCATTTGAAGGTAAAAACACAGCAAATGTATAATAATAGATGAAAAGGATACTAGTGAACAAAATTGGATGTGGGAGTATATATCACAGCATCTCCCAAATAGAGAATAAACAAACCTTCAGCTCTCTGTAGTCTGGGGCTCTATGGGAAGCAAGTTCAAATGGAAAAACAAGTGAAGATAGTTGTAGTTTTTCAAAGGGACATTAGGAAGGGTACATGAGTGCACTGTTACGCTCTGTGGAAAAGACAGAAAGTATTGCAAAAGCGTGCCCAGGCTTAACCAGCTGACCTTGAATTCTCTTAAAATAAAAAAGGAGTCGTATAAAAAGTGGAAACTAGGTCAAAGTACAAAGGATGAATATAAACAAATAACACAAGTATGTAGGGGCAAGTCTAGAAAGGCAAAGGCACAAAATGAGCTTAGTGCATGAGCCTGTGTAGTTTCTACTAAAAGTCAGGAGGCTCTCAGCTAACACGGTAGAACACACATATTCTTTCTCTCTGTCTGAGGTCTAACTGCTACTACTTAGGAAAGTTAACCACACCCAGAAGACGTGTGTGTTTTGTCAGCACTCCAGTAAGTAGCCCCTCTACTCCAAAACTCTGTCCCCAGCCCTCCCGAGAAGTGGAGGAGAGAAAACAGACACCTAATATCATGAAGGGTTTAGGGGAGTGAGAGAGAACAGGCCCATTTTAGGCTGCAGAAGTATGGGGGGAAGAGAAAACAGAAACCTGGTGAACTGTGGAGGGCTTTGGCGGGAAAGAGAAAACAGGCCTCTGGCAGGCTGGGTGGAGGGATCAGAGGGAAGAGATAATAGGACACTGGTGGGCTATTGAGAGCTGGACAGAGAGAAAGAACAAGCCCCTGGCTCACTGGCTGGGGAACCTCTGCCCTGTGTCTGTTATCACTCCCCACGCCTCACTCTCAAAATCTTGAACCTTGGTGCATCCTGCCCCCGCCCCTCCACAACTTCAAGGCCCTTCCCTTGAAGGACCCAGGCAGCAGTGGGTGAATTTCCTAGTTGTTAATATTTGTCAGGCTCCTAACTATTGTAAACTACATACCTTTATGGAACATTTCTCCATTGTGTAGGCATCATATTCGCGTCCTCATTTTGTCACAACTGTAATTAAGTTATATTTTTAATTAGACTTGTGTTACCCTCCACAGTAATAGTACACTCCTTATGTGTCACCAGATATTGAATGCACATAGAAAAGGGTTGTAAAAAGGAAGGGGAGGTTTTTATGATGCTTAGGAACCCTATGGGTCATTAACAGGATTTCTTTGAGATGAGTTATCAGTGTGTGCTCAATTACCCATTCGAATTTCTCTGCTACTTATACTTGAAACTACATTTTGGCAAAGGAACTCAAGCCAAATGGTCTCTTTGTTTATTTTCACACCACTGAAGGTAAAATGGTTTTATATCGGTGTGGTTATGCAAGCAATAGGTGTGAATAATGGCCATGACTCAGGCCATGTCCATATTTACCATGCCAGAGATCGAAACTCTCACATTTATCTTAGGAGTTCTAGAAGAGACCAGCTACCAGCTTCAAATTAAAAAAAAAAAAGTCAGATAATGTAACAACCTTACTCTTAAGTCTGAAGATGTACCTAGACCAACTTTTTTTTAAATTTACAGTAATTTTCCAAAGAGAAATTAAATATCATTGAAAATGTCCAATATTTTTAGGTTCTAGGTTGCTTAGGTTGGTAGACTCACACCCAGGCACGAGTACAATCCTTGGCACTGGCACTGGCCCCACTGTCTTCCTTGTGTACCATCTTTGGAAAGCAAATGGTAAGAATTTCAAAGCTGACCAGCATTTCACTAGTGACCATTCACTTTTCAATGTGAAATTGGGGGAGGGGGGGAGTGGAAGGAACGAAGGCCTGGGACACTGTTACATAGAAAGGCAGAAACACAGCAAAGGTGTACTAATAATAAGTGACAAGGAATTGGAGGTGGAAGTATATATCACAGCTTTTCCAAGTAGAGGATAAATAAGCCATCAGTTCTCTGCAATCTGGGACCCAGGACCATCTAGTGCAGGCAACAGACTGAGGCCTTTTTACAAGGACAATGGCTGTGATATATTAAAGAGCTTGCTGTAATTCTGTGCAGGTGTTTATCAAAAAGGTGATGTCTTGATAGATGTCTATTACAGACCATCTAAATCAGGAGAAAGAGGTGGATGGGGCTTTGTTTAAACAACTAACAAAAGCACAGAACCTGGTACTAATTTGGTGACTTGAACTATCCAGACACCTATTGGGAAAATAATAGAGCAGGGCAAAGATTATCCAACAAGATCTTTGAAAGGATTAGAGACATATGTTAATTTCACAAGGTGGAGAAACCTACTGGGGGAGAGGTTGTTCTAGGTATGATTTTAGCAAATAGAATGAACTGGCTGAGAATTTGAAAGTGGAAGGCATGTTGTGTGAAAGTGACCATGAGATTATACCATTCAAAATTCTACAGAATGGTGGATGGGGAAACAGCAAAATAAAAACAATGGAGTTCAAGAAGGCAGATGTCAGCAGTCTCAGGTAGCTGGTAGGGGAGGCCCTATGGGAAGCAAGACTAAGAATTATAACAATTGAAGACAAACCCTCTCCCTGGATCTTTTGGTGGGAGGAGAGAAAACAGGCCCCTGATTCTCTGGAGGTCCTGTGGGAGAGAGAGAACAGGCCTCTGCAAGGCTAGAGGAAGGCGGGAAGGTGGGGATGAGGAGAGGGGAGAGAGAACATGCTCCTGGTGGGATGGGGAACCTGGGGACAGGCCGATGTCAGACTGCAGAGGGCTTTGGGAGGAAAGAAAATACAGGACCAGGTGGACTGAAGGGTACCCTTGCAGATGGAAAGAAAAAACAAGACCTGGATAGGCTAGGGAGATGGGGTGGTGAGAGCGAACAGGTCCCTGGATGACTAGGTGGGGAACCTTTGCCACGAGGTCCTCCTTACCCCCGAAGCTCATTCTTACACCTTTCCATCCCAGCCTCCTTCACCTTCCCACTCACATCTCCTAGGTCAAGCTGCTAGAAGGAACCTGCAACACCTAGTAATTAATATTTGTTTGGCTTCTAACTCTAGTAAAGTACATACCTTCATGAAACCCGACTATATTGTGCAGGCTTCATATGCAGGTTCTCAGTTTGTCAGGGCTGTAATAAATTCTATTTTTAATTAGACGTGCGGTATCCTCTGCGATAATGGTACACTCCTTGTGAGTCACCAGACATTGAAATTCACAGAAAGAGTCTGTAAAAAAGAAGGGAAGGTACATCTGATGCGTATCTTGTCACTCACTGGATTTCTTTGAGATATGTTATTAGTATGAGCTCAATTACCCACTGCCTTTTCTGTGCTACTGATGAGACTTATACTTCAAACTCTATTTTGACAAAGGAACTTAAGCCAGATGGTCACTGTGTGTCTTTTTTTGCACTGCTAAGGGTGGAAGGGTTTTATACGAGTGTGATTATGTAAGGAGCAGGTGTGAATAACGGGGACCAATAAGGCCACGTTTATACTTCCCACACAAGAGATTGAGCCACTAGCATTTGACTGGGCAGTTTTAGTAAAGACCACTTAAACTGAAATCTGAGGTCACCGCAGCTGGACAATTTACTCCTCAATTTACAATAATTAAGGGAATGTCATTGAGAGCATTCGTTCTTGTTGACCTCTGGCTGAGTAATTACATGCATCGAGTTGAGTATCTTAAGCTGTTCTAGGCATATTATATACGTAGCTTAAGTAAAGTATTCCAGCTTCTAGAGAATGGAGCTCACTTGTTGAATGCATAGAGGCAGCACATTTTTAACAACTTCAGACAATGTACACTTTTGTAACTTCCCATTTCATACATATTGTACATTTTGGCCAGCTCTCCAGATGTACCTAGAAAAAAATTCTAGATCTATATTCTAGACCTGTACTATTGTAATGCACCACCCCCATTTCTGTTGCTCAATAGAAAATGTAAGCAATCTTACTTTTAAACCCGAAGAAGTACCTAGACATCTTTGTTTAAAATTTCAATATTTTCTAAGGGAATATAAAATGTCACTGAAAAATTCCAATATTTTTAGGTTCTAGGCTCCTTAGCTTGGTAGAATCACACCCAGGTACAAGCATCATCCTTGTCATCGGAACTGTCACCAGTGCCCTCCTTCTGTATCATTTTTGCAAAGCTCAAGGTAAGAAAGTCAATGCTAACCAGTATTTTACTGGTGACCATTCACTATTCAATGTGGAAATTGAAATAAAAATGAATCAGGGCTTGGTGCACTTGAAGGCAAAAACACAGTAAATGTATAAAAATAGATTAAAAGGATGCTAGTCAACAAAATTGGATGTGGGAGTATATATCACAGCATCTCCCAAATAGAGAATAAACAAACCCTCAGCTCTCTGAAGTCTGGGGCTCTACGGGAAGCAAGTGCAAGAGGAAAAATGAGTGAAGACAGTTGTAGTTTTTCAAAGGGACATTACTAAGGGTACAAGAGCACACTGTTGTATTGCATAGAAAAGCGAGGGAGTATGGCAGAAGTCCATCCTGACTTAATCAGGAGATTTTGAGTGATATAAACATTAAATAGGAGTCCTACACAAAGTGGAAACTAGGTCAATGTACAAAAGATGAATATAAACAAACAACACAATTATGGAGAGGAAAATCTAGAAAGGTGAAGGCACAAAATGAACTTAATGCATGAGCTTCTACAGCTTGAGCTAAAAGCCTTTTGGCACTCTCTAAGGTTGTAGATCACACTCAGGCTATGTCTACACTAAAGGAGTTTTCAGGGATACAAGGTATCCCGGAAAAACTCCACCGTGTCCATGGAACACATATGCTCTTTCGTAAGCCCTGTCTTCCTCCTCCCATGAGGAGCTACAGTGTAGATGGGCTACATTTCAGAAAAGCCTCTTCCAAGAAAACTATCAGAAAAAGGTACGCAAATTGCAGACCGCAATTTACGGACCTTTTCCCGATAGATCACTGTAGTGTAGACATAGTCTCGTTCTTCCTATAAGATGTCTGACTGCTACTATGTGGGACAGTGAACCACAACAAGAAGGTGTGTAGATAACACCAGCATGCCAGTAAGTAGGCTCCCTATTCCAAAGCCTCCCCCTGATCCTTTGGTAGGGAGAGAAAACAGGCCTCTGACAGGCTGGGGATCTGAAAGGAAGAGAAAATAGGATGCTGATTGGCTATAGAGATGTGAGTGGAGAGAGAGGACAGGCCCCTGGCTCGCTAAGTGGGAAACCTCTGCCCTGAGGCCCTTCTTACCTCCCAAGCTTCACTCTCATAACTTTCCACCTCCAGCTCCCTGCAACCCATTCCACTCACAACCCCAAGGACCTTCTGTCATGGCTCCTTCCCCACTCTGGCATGATAAATGCAGAAGTGGGAGCCAGCAAGTGTACCCCAAAGCCTTTCTACCAGGCTTTGGTATAAAACTTCCCCCAAAATCTTAAAACCCTAGATTTTGGGAATAAAATTTCTGCTGCCACCACCCAAATATTAATAACAAGATTAGGGGAAAGATCATTTGGGAAATCTCACCCCTAGAATAAAAATCAGGGCACACAATTAACCAATGCCAGGTTAATTAAAAGAAAAGAGAAAACTTTTATTATTACAACAATATTCCTATTTCAAGCTTAATGATTAGATAGGAAGGTAACAAAATATACTCATGGAGGAATTCCATCATGGGCTAGAACTTAGTTAAAAAGAAAAGCCAAACATCTCTTAAGCAGTGCCAGATATCAGGTCCCATTCCCAACCCTTAAAACAATAAAGCCTAATGAAACTACCTAAAGTTTACGCTACTTACAGAAAGTGAAGAATTGTTTCTTGGAGAGAGAGAGAGACATGTTTGTCCCTCTCTGTAGCTGCAGAGGACTCGCCCAGAGAGACAAAGGAGGAACCCCCCCCCCAAAATTCCTTTGTCCCAGTTTGAAAGTCCTACCTTCATGCCTATTGGCCACTCCACCTGGCTAGGTGTAGTTAACCCCTTAATCCCCAGGCTGCTGGCTAACCCTCATAATCATGACACCTTCTCTGAAGGACCCAGGCAACACCAGGTAAATCTCCTAGTAGTTAATATTTGTTTGACGCCTAACGCTAGAAAAGTTCATACCCCCATGAAACATTTCTCCATTATGCAAATTCTCAGTTTGGCAGGACTGTTATAAATTCTATTTTTAATTAGACTTGTGATATCCTCTGCAGTAATGGTACGCAATGGTAATGCACACAGAAAAGGATGTAAAAAGGAAAGGAAGGCACTTACAGTGCTTACCTAGTCACTGGCTAGAGTTCTTTGAGATGTGTTATCAGTATGCGCTCAATTACCCACTCTCATTTCTCTGCTACTGATGAGACCTCTAGAAACTGTATTTTGGCAAAGGAACTCATGCCAAATTGTCACTTTGTCCCTTTGTTACACTGCTGAGGGTGGAAGGGCTTTATAGCGGTGCAGCTATGCATGGAGTAGGTGTGAATAATGGGCACGACTCAGGCCATGTCTAAACTTATCACCAGAGATGGATCCACTAGTATTTCACTTAGCAGTTCTGGTACTGGCTAGCAAACAACTTCAACAACAACTTCAGATAATGTAAGCAATCTGACATTTAAATATGAAGAAGTACCTAGACAACTTTGTTTTAAATTACAGTAATTTTCTAAAGGAATATTAAATATCACTGAAAATTTCCAATATTTTTAGTTTCTAGGTTCCTTAGGTGGGTAGACTCGCACCCATGGACAAGTACAATTCTTGTCACCAGCACTGGCACCACTGTCTTCCTTCTATATCATCTTTGGAAAGCAAATGGTAAGAATTTCAAAACTGACCAGTATTTCACTAGTGACCCTTCACTTTTCAATGTGAAATCTGGAAAAAAGAAAGAAAGAAAGAAAGAAAAGGAATGAACAGTTGGTGCACTATCTCACTGAAAGGCTGTGTCTAGACTACACCTCTCTGTCGACAGAGAGATGTAGATTAGGCACGTCGAAATTGCTAATGAAGCAGGGATTTAAATATCCTGCGCCTCATTAGCATAAACATGGCTTCCGCTTTTTTTCAAAACGGAGCTTTTTTGAAAAAAAAAACCAAAAAACAAAAAACCCCGGCAGTCTAGACGGAGATCTGTCCAAAAATTAATCCTTTTTCAATAAATCCTGTAAACATCATTTTTTGGCATAGTATCGATAATGTACACTTCTGTAACTTCCCTTTTAACTTCAAAGAAAAAGGTAGATATTGGGTATTAAATATTTATACAGTTTGGCCAGCTCTCCAGATGTACCTATAAAAGAATTCTAGTTGTTCAAAAGGTCACAGTGAATGCTCCACACTTGGACTTGATGCCTTCCTTTTGCCTAAATTGAAGATTTTGAAGCAATCCTGCACTGTCCACGAATGCATAGCACCAACTGGCCCACAACATGCCAGTAGGTACTGTGCATGCATGGCCCAAGTCCTCCTTCTCAGCTGCCCTTGGCCTGAGACCGAGCTCCACTGTTCTCTGCTTTATTTGACATTACTAATATAGTTTGCATTGGTTCTTAGTTAGTTCTTGTTACTGTTGTTTTTAGTTTTTTAGTTAGTTGTTAGTAAGTTCTTTTAAAAAAACCCTTTTCTTTCTCATCATGCCTGGCTTTCTGGACTTTAAACGCTGTGCCTCCTTTAAAGAGCTAATGCAGATCTCTGATAGACATTTATAATGCATCAGATGTCTAGAAGAACATCATTCACCTTAGGACTGCCCTCACTGCTCCAAACTTAAGGCCAGGATTCTCAGAAACAGAGACCTCCACTTAAAACTGATTTTAATGGAGAAGAGTATGCACCCTGCCTTGTACCTGCGATTACAACCTAGGGAGCAATGATCACCCCCAGATTCCTGTCAGGGGAAGAGGGTGCCAACGAGGAGAAGATCCTGAGTGCCTGATCTGAGCCCTCCACCAGGAAATGGTCCCCCTTCCAGCCATCAGCACACAGGTCATGCGTCATTACCTATGATGCTCCGAGCACCTCAGGCATTACGGCACCATCAGCCATTGCTGCTTCTGACCACAAAGGGTCCAAATAATGCCCTAAAGCTGTAACCAGTATGGTACTTGTGATGGGATGAGGTCACAGATGACCCCTCAGGGGTGCCTCTCGGGGTGCTGACACGGACACTGCCACTCGCCTTCCTGCTCTCTGGGGCTCCTCCCCGCCCAGTCCTGCTGGGCAAGCTCCCTGGTCTCCCCCAGCCAAGGCCCCAAGCTGAGGTCTCTGCCCCCACTGAGAAGCAATACAGACACTGAACCACTTCAGGTCCAAGGAGTGTGAAGTTTAGGGCCCAGCCTCCTGGGATATCACTCCCCAGATGGGATCAGACCCCAAAGAATTAGGTAAACCCCCTTTACCAATGAAAGGGGGAGTGTGCACACTGGTTGCCTCCCCCCCACCCCCCATAACAATTCTTTACACTGGATTTGATAGAAAATAAAAATGGTTTTATGAAGTTGAAGCAGTAGAATTTAAGTAGTAATAAGTGAAAACAGGCAGAGCAAAGTAGGTTACAAATCAAAAGAAACAAAACCGCTTGGCTAATTCTACATTGAAATCTCAGTGCAAACGTAATCAAACTTACCCTAAAACCTCTTTTCCAGCTGCCCTTCCAAACCAGGGCTCTCTTCCACATCCTAGGGTCCCTGACTCCCTTCCTTCAGGTACAGCCCAGCCAAAAGACCCCAGCCTCTGCTTTCCTATTCCTTTTGTTAAGGAGTTGAGGCCACTCCCTACCAACCACTGCTCAGACTCAAGGACAAAAGATTGTTTAACAGTGGCTAATCTAGAAGTTGCAGGTAACACCCTCCATGTCTCCCATTCATACATTTGAAATTCACAAAGTATTCCCCACACCCTGTGTCTAATTTTACACACACAAATGATATATACAACAGAGTAAGATAAACAGAACCGGCAGATCATGAGATGAAGATTGATGGGTTACATGAAATAATTTGCTCAAACCACCTTTGAGCTATATGAGTTATGTATATTCATGTCCATGAGTCCATTTCATAAAGCATGAGGTGGGATCCGTCACAGTACTGACGACTACTCCGGCCCCGTCAGCCACAGAAGAGGTGCCAACAACAGCAACGGCATTTAAAACCATGGCACTACCACCATCAGCCTGCTGATGTGGCCAATGGTATCGAAGGGCACCATTCTCGGTCACAGCATGATGGCACCTACCCATTCTTTGGCACCTTTGACACTGACCAGATGAGCAGTACTGATTTTCTACTCAGTACCTCCAACAATATCAGCAGATCTTGCAGTGACTTTTGCCCCTTAGTCACTGCTTTTTGGCATGGATGCATTGCCTAGACCAACTATTTCTTAGGCACTATCTCTGATACCATCACAATTATCTTTCTCCTCACACTCTAGCCCTCCAATACAATTCTATGAGCCATGTTATGGCTCCCCCATGGAGCCAGGTTCCCCCATGGTATGGACACCATTGGATGCCTCCACCAGTGCCTCATCTTGTACAATGTCCTTACTAGAGCCCTTGGAGTTCCTATACGAGACACCAAATTGTGCAGCCTAGTACTTACAAATAGCCTAGTTTTTATACATTGCACACAACCTCATCTATTCAAAAGCCATTTAACATAGATCCTTAAGAACTTCACACTACAGAGGAATCACCTTCTGATGCATCAATTCTGGTAAACTCCTTGTCTTCACCTGATGAGTCCATGATGCCTCCTCCACCTTCGGCTGCAGATGACTTTGCACACTTTAATGAGCTCTTTAAGAGAGTTGCAGCAGAGCTCAAAATTACTACAGAGGAAGTCTCTGATGTGCAGTGTGAGCTCACAGACATCCTCCAAGCCTCCCTGTCATCCAAAATAGCCCCCCCCATCAACCTGGTTATTCTATACCCAGCCAACATGATTGGGCAAACTCCTTCATTGATACTACCTACATGCAAGAGAGCTGATAAAAAATACAGGGTGCTTGTTAAGAGTTTGGAATTCCTATTTACCAATCCAACACTGAACTCCTTAATGGTGGAGTCTACTGACTAATGGGTGAAGCAGCATGATTTCCTCACCATTTCACCAGACAAGGATAGGAAGAGACTCGGTCTCTTTGGTCTTAAGGCCTGCTCATCTGCAACTTTATTGTTTAGGATTTCAGACTACTCAGTCTTGTTGATAAAGTATGATTTTAGAATTTACTCTACATTGATGGACTTTGCAGACAACATTCCAGAGGCAAAGAGACCTCACATTATGGCCACTGTTGCTGAGGGGCATGTTATTTCCCGTGCAGCCCTTCAGGTCACATTTGGTGGCACAGACACAGTGCCTTGAATCATGGCCACCGTGATTGTGTTGCACAGGGACTCATGGTTCTCCCATTCATGTTTCCTCAAGAAATACAATCCACTATTGAGGATTTGCCCTTTGATGGGGAGAAGTTGTGGGCAAAACCATCAAGTCCTCCATACCATGAAGGACTTTTCCACCACCCTTCGCATCCTGGCTATCCATATATCCAGGATAGAATAGATATAGACAGTACTGATACCAGTCCTATCAATGGCCTTGTTACATGGTCTAATTCAGTCAATGCCCAGACAGCAATACGAACAGGAACCAAACTCGGCCTCAAAGATGAAGACAATCATCAGATTTGGCCCCTCAACTGACACTGCCCTCCTCCCATGACTGCATGAGCACTACAGACACTTCTCACATAGGCTGTGGTGCTCCAGACTGCTTAGGGACATGCTTGCATATAAACCTGTTGGAACTGTGTGCTGTGCACAATGCCTGCAGTCATTTCCTACCCTCCATCATCGGCAAACATGTGCGTGTTCTTACAGAAAATATTGCCTGTGTATTTTATATCAACAGACAAAGGGGGGCCAGGTCTTGATTCTTGTGCACTGAGGCCATAAAACCGTGGAATTTTTGCATGAACCAGAACATCCATAATTCTGCAATTCACATACCAGGAGCCACCAATATAATGGTTGGATGCTCTCAGCAGACATTTCCCTCAGCATCATCAGTGGGTACTCAACTCCTCGGTTGCACACCTCCTCTTCTGCACATAGGGTCACCTGTCAGTAGACCTTGTGGCAAAGTCTCGGCTAAGCCCTTTGGGTCCTGCACTTCCTGGTGGGTTCCTGTGTGCCTCAGAGACTTGCAGTGTTCCTAATACTGCCACAAAGGCGAGGGCGCCCTGCTATCAGAACCTTTCTTCATCATTGGCCAGTCAAGCATCCTTCTTTTTCCGCTCCCTACTGGCACTTCCAGCCAGAGAGGAGGGTTGGGGGAAACTGGTCCCACGCACTTGCTCCGGGTTCTGGCCCAGGGCCCTGTGGGTGGGAGCAGCCCCGAGTAGGCCGTGTAGCTTGGCCCTTGCCCCATGAGCAGCAGCCCCTCCCTGAGCCACTTCCCCATTTTCCATCAGCGTTCCTGGGTGCGGCTCTTTTGGTGTGCTAAGGGAGAGGATGGTTCACCTTCCCTTAGTTAATCTGCCCTTGCATTTCTTTTCCCGCTCCCTCCCCAGCCCTAGTTGCTGTAGGGGCCTTTGCATTCTCAACCCCTCTGATTGCCTCCTTGCCCTTCTTTGCTCTTCTGGGTCCTGCAGCAGGTGCTGTGGGCCTGCTACTCAAGCGCCTGTGGGCATACTGGTTCCTTTCCCCCAGCCGTGTCTCCTCCCTCTCCCTCCCTGCCTCGCCCTTGAGCAGGCATCTCTTCATTGCCTGCCTTCCCTCTCCACTGCTTGTCCTATCCACCCTCTTGTGTGCCCATGCCCC
>JANRFK010003594.1:8512908-8527671 GCA_030068395.1 Apalone spinifera | reverse complement strand
AGATAATGGCCAAAGACTCCTCAATGACATTTGCCAACTCCCTCAGTACCCTTGGATGCATAAAGTCCGAACCCATGGATTTGTGTATGGTTAGCTTTTTTAAGTAGTTCCTAACCTGTTCTTTTCTCACCAATGGCTGTCCCCCTTCGTCCCATATTGCGTCACTTAGCACATGAGACTGGGAGCTGACCTTGTCTGTGAAGACAGAGGCAAAGAAAGCATTGAGTACCTCAGCTTTCCCCATATCATCTCTCACTAGGTTACCTCCCTCATCCAGTAGGGGCCTCATACCCTCTCTGATCACCTTCTTCTTGCTAACATGTCTGTACAAACCTTTCTTGTTATCCTTCACATCCCTTGCTAGTTGCAATTCCAATTTCGCTTTCGCCTTCCTGGTAAACCCCTGCATTCTTGAGCTATACATTTATACCCCTCCCTAGCCATCTGTCCAAGTTTCCAGTTTTGGTAAGCTCCCTTTTTGTGCTTAAGTTCACCAAGGATTTCCCCTGTAAGCCAATCCAGTCTCCCACCGTATTTGCTTCTCTTGCTACGCATTGGGATGGTTTCTTTCTGTGCCTTCAACAAGGCTTCTTTAAAATACTGCCAGCTCTCCTGGACTCCTTTCCCCTTCATGTTAGTATCCCAGGGGATTTTGCTCATGAGGTTTCTGAGGGAGTCAAAGTCTGCTTTTCTGAAGTCCAAGGTGTGTATTTTACTATTCTCTTTTCTTCCTTTGGTCAGGATCCTGAAATCTACCATCTCATGATCACTGCTTCCCAGGTTGTCACCCACCTCTACTTCCTCTACTAGTTCCTCCCTGTTCGTGAGCAACAGGTCAAGCTGCACATGGCCCCAGGTCAGTTCCTTCAGCACTTATACCAAGAAATTATTCCCAACATTCTCCAGAAATGTCCTGGATTGTCTGTGTACTACCGTATTGGTCTCCCAACAGATTTCAGGGTGATTAAAGTTCCCCATGAGAACCAGGGCCTGTGATCTGGAAGCTTCTCTGAATTGTCCTAAGAAAGCCTCCTCTTCCTCATCCACCTGATTTGACGGCCTGTAGCAGACACCACTACAACATCACTGCTGTTGTTTGCCCCTCTAAATTTAACCCATAGACTCTCAACAGGCTTTTCTCCCTCTATATACTGGAGTTCTGAGCAATCACAGTGCTCTCTTACATATAGTGCAACTCCTCCTCCTTTTCTCCCCTGCCTGTTCTTCCTGAACAGTTTATATGCTTCCATGACAGCACTCCAGTCATGGGAGTCGTCCCACCAAGTCTCTGTTATCCCAGTCAAATCATAGTTCTTGGACTGGGCCAGGGCCTCTAATTCTTCCTGTTTGTTACTCAGGCTTCTCGCATTGGTGTAAAAACACCTCAGATAACCAGTTGATCGGACTACCCTTTCTATTCGAATCAGGAGTCCTCCTTTGTTGCTCGTTCCTCTTTGCATTTCTTTCCAGTATCCGACTTCCCCACTCACCTCAGAGCTTTGGTCACCATCCCCCAACGAATCTAGTTTAAAGCTCTCCTCACTAGGTTTGCAAGCCTGTCTGTGAAGATGCTCCTTCCTGTCTTTGTTAGGTGGATCCCATCGCTTCCTAACAATCCTTGTGCCCGGAACAGAGTCCCATGGTCAAGAAAACCAAAGCCCTCTCTCCGACACCACCTGTGCAACCATGTATTTACTTCCTCAATTTGACAATCCCTACCCAGTCCTTTCCCTTCAATGGGGGGGGATGGACGAGAATATGACTAGCGCTCCGAATTCTTTGATCTTTCTTCCCAGCACTACATAATCGGCAGTAACCCTCTGAAGGTCATTCTTGACCATATCATTAGTTCCCACATGGAGGTTTGATCAGTTTTGTAAGCCTCTCAGTCACATCCTGAATTCGTGCTCCTGGTAAACAGCACACCTCTCGAGATTCCAAGTCCGGATGGCAGATGGATGGCTCAGTCCCTCTTAGGAGAGAGTTCCCGACCACCACCACCCATCGTCTTCTTTTGGGGAGGAGGTGGTTGTGGAACCCCCATCCTTAGAATTATGCAACCTATGCCTTCCAGTAGATGGTGTTCCCTTCCAATTTCTTCCTTGTGAGGTCCCTTCTGAAGCATTCACCACCACAGAGCCTGTGGAGAGACCCTGAAAATGCTTGCTTACCTCTTTAGCAATGGGAGATTCCTGTGCTAGCCTTTTTCCCCTTCTAGAAGTTACATGCTGCCAGTTCTCTGCCTTGTCCCGTACTGCCCTCTCTAGCTCTTCTGCCTGCCGTACTTGCAGGATTAAAAGTTGCTTTCTATCGAGGAAGTCTTCATCCTCTCTGATCGAGCGTAAGATCGACAGTTGGGCCTCTAGTCCTCTAATTTTTTCTTCTAAAATCGCAACCAGCTTGCACTTAGTGCAGATGAAATCCCTTCATTCTTCCAGGAGGAAGACAACATGGCACATCCTGTGCAGGTAACAACAGCAGACCTATCACTATCCATACCTGCTGACCTAGACAAAGGATTTCAAAGAAAGGCAAGAAAGCTACCTCGCCCCCTTCGCTCTCCCCTTCCCAAGTCTCTCTCTAAACTCCTTGTTTGCAATCACCTGTTCACAAGCTCCCTGGTCACTTGTTCGCTGCTTTATAAAGCCCTGGACTGCCTGATAGTCCCGCCCCCTACCAAGGCTCAGCCAATCAGCAGAGGCTTCTAAATTTCAAACTTTAATTAGAACCCAACAGTTTCCAGCTGCCACTCACAGCATACACTCAGTGACGGGGAGGGGGAACACCACCACAAACCACCACACTCACAAACACAAGCTCAGCAAACAGCAAGAAAGGCCCAAACACAACATGCACTACATACTGCCACTTCCCTCAAGAGTCCTGTATTTGCTTCTCCTTTACCTGGAGAACTCCCTCTCTAAATTCCCTGTTTGCAATCACCAGTTTGCAAGCTAAATACAGTAACACAGTACCTTGTTGTATTTGCTGGTTTTTTTTGTGAGGATTTTTGTTTCTGCTGCTGCCTGATTGCATACTCCTGGTTCCAAATTAGGTATGTGGTTGACTAATGAGTTCATAATTCTGATGTTTACAACTCCAAGATTCTACTGTAATAGTAAATGAACAGGGGGAATTCCAGTATATGTTGAGAGCCTCCATAGTGGGAGATGGTTCCTTGTGTGTGCTCTAAAACCTTGAAGAATCTTTTGCTTCAATGTCCAATCTCAGAGATGATTGAGGTTACTGGATAATGGCTTTTACTTCTTCCATTGATCTTGCAGGAAATTAGATTGATTCCTTAGAAAAGCACAGGCTTGAAGGTCCTTCAGAAACCAGAAAAATTCATGCTTGGATGAATCTTTTCTGATCATTTTCCTGTTTGTCTTTTAGAATACAGGGAACTGAGCAGTCAAAAAGGTAAGAAGAAAGCCTTCTCAGTTAATGAAGTAATTTACTTCATAGTAATCCTTTTCTAGATCAAAGCCAGCACAGAAGTGACAATACATAGCAGAACAGAAAATGGTTCCTATTTTCAAATGCTAATAATATTGTTGAAAGAGCAACCTTTGGGGTTGAAAATGCCCAGTCTTTTTTCTCTGAGCAAATAATTTATTTTCTTTTACTTCCTTTTTTCTTCACACTTTCTTTTTATTGGTGTCACACTAAGGGCATGTTTACACTAGGAAATTATTTTTAAAATACTATAATTGACAGCATAACTCCCAATTTAACAAAATCAAAATAGCATTTCTCCACTACGGGGAAGCAACAAAATTAGTTAGAATTATTTTGAAATTGTGCACCCACACTGATTGGACCTACCTCAAACTTAGAGCCCCCAGAAGCAGGAGTGTGGATACTTCCTGTGGCTACTTGATCAGGCAAGCTGGAACACGTGCTTTCAGGGGGTGCTCTCTATGGCCGCATCTTGCAAGCCACTCCTCTGCTGCCTCCCCCCTCATGGGACACAAAAGGACACAGTAGGCATGTGCCTTCTTATGCTCTGGTTGCCCTTGCAGACACCATACCACTCACTGGTGTTACCCAGACACCTTCTCTGAGTGGCTCACAGGCCTCGTGCTGTGCCTCATAATGCAGTATTTTCAGACTGAAAACACATGTTGCTCCAGCAGGATGAGGACCAGAACCTGCATGATGAACCCTAGCATAGACCACAAGCCCTTCTCACCCAGATCTTTGCACTCCTGCTGCTGTGCATGCCCCTCAATGCTCTGGACACTGTGGAATGCTATTTATTGTGGTGGGAGACGAGCGTGGACTGGTGGAACTGCATCATCATGCAGGAATGGGACAATCAACAGTGGCTGGACAACTTCCACATGCGGAAGGCCACTGTCCTCAAGCATGGGATCCCACCATCCCCATGCAGAAGTGCATGGCCATTGCCCTCCAGAAGCTTGCCACTCTCAACAGTTACAGATCTGTTGGGAACCAGTTTGGCATGAGAAAATCCACAGTCAAGGCTGTGATTATACAAGTAGTGAAGGCCATCAGCCATGTGCTACTATGGAGGGTCATCACTGTGGGCAACATGGACAGCATTGTGGCAGCATTTGCTGCCATGGGCTTCCCCAACTGCAGAAGGGCCATATGTGGCAGGCACATCCCCATCCTAGCCCCCAACCACTGTGCCTTGGACTTTATCAAAAGAAAGAGGTACTTCTCCATGATGCTGAAGGTCCTCCTGGATCACAAGGGACACTTCACAGATATCAACATCGGCTGGTCAGGAAAGGCACACAACTCTTGCATCTTCCGGAAATCCTACCTGTTCCAAAAGATGCACACTTGCTCCTTTTCCCCCAACTATACCATCAGAGTTGGGGAGGTGGACATGCCCATCACCATCTGAGAGATGCAGCCTACCCTTTGGTCCCCTGACTCATGAAGCCCAACACAGACAACCTGGACCCCAGAAGAGAGCACTTCAAAGCCAGGCTGAGCAGGTGCTGCATGATCAGCAAATATGCATCTAGCTGTTTAAAGGGGAGGTTCAGGAATCTCCTCACCCATTTGGACTTCAGTGAGCACAACATCCCCTTCATGGTGGTGACATGTTGTGTGCTCCACAACCTGTGTGAAACAAGGGGAGACTTTTCTGTCACTGTGTGAGGCTGAGGCTGAGCGGCTGGCAAGGGAATTTGAGCAACCTGATACCAGTGCCATTAGGAGAGTACATCAAAGGGCTGTGCTAATCTGGGAGGCCTTGAGGAAGAGTTTCATGCAAAGCTAGTTGTGATATTCTCCCCTGTGCCTCTCCACTAGGGCCCCTATAGTCCCTCTGTGTGCCTTTCCTCCCCCTCTCCTGCCCTGCAGAGCAAATAATAAAGACACGTTTGTTGAAAAAACAGAACTGTTATGGTGGGGACATTGAACAGGGGAGGGACTGGTAAAAGGACCTGGAATGGCAAGGGGGAAGAGAGGCTCTGGCATGCGTCTGGGCTAGGCACCTGCCTCTGGGTGGTTGGGGATTTTCGGCTGCCCAAGAGGTCCCTCCCACTGCTTGTTCTGGGGCCCCTGTACCCCTGGGGAGGCTGGGAGTTGAAGCCATAGGAGGAGCAGGGAGGCAGCTGTTGGGCTGCTCCATGCATAATGCCATGTGCTCCATCACCTAGGTGAGGGAGGAGCACATGACATCTTGCTAGCATACCAGCTGTTCCCAGGTGGTCTTCCTTTGCTCCATGGAAGCATACCAGCTGTTCCCAGGTGGTCTTTCTTTGCTCCAGTTGGCGCAGCATGCCTCCCAGTCAGCGGCCCACTTCTGGCACTGGTCCTCAAGTCCTTGGATGAGGGGCTGCAGGCAGGCCATCTGCTCAAAAAATAGATCCTCCTGGGTGCGTTTCCTTCTGCAGATCCCATGAAGTCAGGTAGATGCAGTGGGAGGTGGGGAATGCACCAAGCTTGCAGCTGTCTCATCTGTGAAGAAAAGTTACAAGGGCAGTCATCCGAGGAGACACTATGTATGAAGCCTAGCCCTGAGCTGACACCAAAGGTCACAATTTGGACAATGGTTATATGCTTTGAGCAAGGCCATCTGTTGCTTAGACAATGGGCACTTTCCAGCAGGGACACAGATGTCCCAGGGGAGGTGAGACTCATAGTCCGGGGACAAGCAGGCCTGGGAAGGCACCGGCCAAGCCAGGAGCCTGCAGGCAGGATGGGAGGATGGGGGGACTTGGCTTCCTACCGTGTCCCACACACACCAGGTCCAGCACTGGCAGCATCCCACAGAGAGAAAACTTCTATCCTTGCCTGTTGGAGGAGGCCGTGTGTGGGGAGGAGGAGCGGTATCCAGGAATAGTAGAGGCCACACACTGGGAAGAATGCTATTGGGTCCTCTCCTCTTCCTTCCCCTGTCAGGTTCCCATGTACATGATCAGTCCCCTCCGCATTACCACACTTGAGATGTTCCTGAGTGCAGGCATGACCCTGTGCTGAGTGCGACACTGCTGTGTGGTTCCATGACTTGTCTTGCAAAAGCATCCCATCACGGAGGCTGGAATAAGGCATGCTTCTTCAGGAACCTTGTGAGAAGAAGCGAGGGCTTCCTGTGTGAGAGTGTCATGGAGCTGAGTGCTCCAGACTGTGTTCCATGTGCATCGACATGCATAGGCTGTTGTGCAAACCCCAGGCTGAGTAGGCTGATAGAGAAACATGCAACCCCTCACACTCTGTCACCTGCCCCCACTTGCAGATAGGGGTTCCTTTGAAGTCTGGGAGATATCCTGGGAGAGGACGATTGGCTCCAAGGTGAGGATCAAGTCCTGGTTGGCCTCCTCCTCCTTCTCCTTGCCTGCCATCCCGCCATCCTGGAGGCTGACACCGGGTGTGTCCTGGTTGGACTTCATAACAACAGCAGGGGACGTGACTGGCTCCCTTCCTAGGATGGCATCCATGTAGTCATAGAAGCAGCAATTGTGTGGTGCCACCCCAAAGCATCCACTCTGGTCTCTAGCCTTGTGGTAGGCCTGCAAGAAAGAGCTCTTTTATTTTCATCTGGCACAGGTTGAGTATCCGGGTGTACCCTTTCTTGGTTAGGCTGTCAGCAATCCAGACATAGACTTCAGCATTTCTCTTCCTGGAGCAGAGATCCTGGAGGCTGGTCTCCTCCTCCAGACCTCAGTGAGGTCTAGGGACACCAGCTCAGGTCAGAGGTCTCCTGCATTCCTGGCCAGTGGCAGTGGAGGGAGCAGCTGAAATGCTGGCAACCATGGGAAGTGTGGAGGAAGTGTTGGGGTTGCTCATGGCTTCCTCAGTTGTTGCTGTGTTGCATGGGGCTTTCACTGCTTGCTATATGGGACAAGCCCTTCTTCTGCTTTTGGGACTTTTAAGTTCCGCAGGAGGAGGGGAGCATTGGCGATATCACATATGACCAGAGCAGTTAGACCTGCAGCTGTGAGAGGCCTCCAGAGGCCAATTATTTCAAATTAGTAGCACCGGAACATCCACACTAACAATATTTTGAAATAACTATTTCAAGATTAATGTTATTCTCTGAGGAAATCAGGAATACAGATTTCAAAACAACAGGCTTGATAATGTTATGGACCACTTATAAATTCAAATTAAGGGGGGTTATTTCGAAATAATACCCAAGTGTATGTCTACACTACTGGATACAGTAAAATTAAGATACGCAGCTTCAGCTACGTTAATTGTGTAGCTGAAATCAAAGTATCTTAACTTGGATTTTGGTACTGTTCACACTGCAGGAAGTCAAAGGGAACACTGTGATGTAGCATGGGTGCCTTGCTGGTTGCTGTGCTGGGCGGTGGGCTGTGGGTGGCCTCCACTGGCTGCTGTATGCAGCACAGCCCAGCAGGACAGCTGCTGAGTCAGTATGCAAACGACCCCCAAACCTGCTTGACCTGTTGCCGCCTATGGAGTGGGACAAAGAGAAGGCAGAGCCCAACCCCTGGCTGGGGGGCAGGGCTGCAAGAGAGTTAGTTTTCTGTCTGGGTATCATGGAGGAAGGAGCCTAGACAACTGGGCTGGGATTTAGGGTCCCAGTCTCCCCCATATCAAGGGGGGCTGAGGCATCCTGGGCCAGGCCCTGTAACCAGATGACATCTGTGCTGTGCTGTATCCTGGAGAAGCAATAAACTCCCTCTATTCTACTGGCTGGTGGCGTCTGTCCATGCCATTATGGGGGTGCAGGAGATGGGAAAAACCCAACGCGTCGTCACAAACACATTCTCCTTTTGACTTCCCTTACTCCTTGTCGAAGCAGGGGACTACCCACATTGACCAGAGCTCCTTTCTCAATTCTAATTAGCATGTCTTCATTAGACCTGCTAATTCAAACCCATGAAAATTGACTGCAGCAACTTTATTTTATCTGTAGTGTAACCAGACCTCTAGCGTAAACCAGGGCTAAGAGACCTGGATTATTGGCAAGTGCATTGAACCTGGGACCATAGGGGAAACAACCATGACTCTCTATTTTATAAGCTGAAAGCTAACTCTCTCTTAGGTAAGACTGTAGAGCAGACTTCACTTTCCCTCTCAGTGGTCTGAGGACTTTGTGCTAGAACCCTTCTCCTTTTTAGGAATCACATATCTCACTTTCAGTGTGCTTGGTCACACATTACCTTAGACCTATAGGTCCTAAGCATGGTGGAGTGGGATTTTCTATCACTTACTTATCCCCTTCCCTGTCTATCTTCAGGAACCCCTCTCCATGAGTAGCTTCTGATGTAGGAGGTGCAATCTCTCCTAACTTTAGCCATGATAGAGGAGGTCCCCCAGGAGTGCAGGTGCAGGGGATTCTACTCCACATACTTTCTAATTCCCAAAGAAAAGGTGGAAATCAGTTCCATTTTGGACCTGAGAAACCTCATCACGTTTGGCAAGAAAATGCAATTCCACATTGTGTTGATAGCCACCATTATTCCCTCCCTAGATCTAGGGAACTGGTATGTCACCCTTGATATGAAGGACATATATTTCCATATCTCCATTATTCTTCTTTGAGAGACGCCCTTGTGGGTTCTCCACAGTAGGTGTTGGTGTGTCCCAGTGCTGCAGACCTGAATCTCCAAAGCAATGCCTGGGGAGCCACACATTCATGGCAGTCGAGTTGATGAGTGCTGTGTGGTGCAACTGCACATGTGCGGCCACCATCCCTTTTTGTTCCTTCTTACCGTCCCCAGCTTAAGATGGAGCTCAGCAGTGCTCTTCGCTCAGCATTGTTCTCTATAAATAAGTAGTTTGTTCTCCCCATTCTCTTTGTTTATTACTTCGCTACCTATCCAAGTTCGTCTTCCTACAAAAATAAATTGAAAAAAACCCTGTTATCCAAGTTTTTTTTCTTATTGTTCCAACCTTTACCCTCATCAGATAGAAAAGCCTGGATAGCCATGTTTTAAACATTGCACCACATGTAATGATGTGATGCCCATCTCTGATGGACACTCAAAGTACATCAAATATCTAGATGAGAGCCATGTGCAGCAAGACTGTCACCAGTGTGCTAAGCTTAAGGCATGTACACACAGGGACAGAGAACTCCACCTTAAGATGCTAATGCTCAAAAAGGCACAGAACCCTGATTCTGACCCGAGCACCCAAAGGCCTGAAAAACAGAAATCTGATAAGGGGGGAAAAAAAAAATCTCCAAAGAAGCATGCTTCCTCTCAACTTCATAAATTGCAGTCACCTAAGTTGGCACTGAGAGTTGAGGCTATGCTGCACCTCAGCATGTTTGATACACCAGAAGACTCCAGGATCCAGTGATACCATGAAAACAATGAGTAGAGGCCCCACACCAAGGCTAAAGATCTTTATGTGCATGCCTCAAGAAGCTCAGCATCCATTACAGAACTGGACAAACACAAGGCTAAGCCAGGGGCACAAGAATACGTCTTGGCACCACAACCTTCAGTGGCACTGGACCTTGGTACTGTCAACCCAACAACTGATGTCACTACCATAACTATGCCTCAGTAATTAGCACTACCAACAGATTTGCAGATACCATTGGTGCCACTTCTGGCACAATCACTAATGGCATTGCCCACACTGGCCCCAATGTAGCTACATAAAGACCTTGCTGTTTCTTCTACCCTCAACTCTCCGTTCCTTAGCACCAATACATCACTAGCCACAGCGGCACTGTCAGAAGGGGGCGCTGTTGCATGGGTGATCAGGCCTGGAAAGGATTTGCTTCAGGTTGGTGGGTTGTCTGTATGTGAAGATTGAGCTGTCTCTCAAGGCCTATGAGAGTGAGATAATTTTACAGGGGAGGTTGTAGATTGTCAATGGAGTTTAAGATGTGGACTGTAGGGCTATGTCTATGCTGCCCCTCTCTTGTGGAAAAACGTAAGCAAATGAGGCTAAGCATGGAATATCACTGCCTCATTTGCATAATTAATGAGGCTCCTTTTTTGTGCAAATGCCCCCTCTTGCGCAAGATCTGTTCTTGTGCATTTTTTTCCAGAAGAATGTCTCTTGTGCAAGAGGGTTTTTTTGTGCAAAAGTGGAGCCTCCTTAATTATGCAAATAAGGCATGGTGATAGTCTATGCTTAGCGTCATTTGCATATGCTTTTTCTGCAAGAGAGGGGCAGTGTAGACATAGCTTAGGTGATGACCAGTGATGTTCTGTTGTTTTCCTTGTTGGGCTTGTCTTGAAGCAGGTGACTTCTGGGTACTTGGCTGGCTCTGTCAATCTGTTTCCTCACTTCCCCAGGTGGGTATTTAAGTTTTAAGAATGTCTGATGAAAATCGTATCTGTGTTTGTCTCTGTCTGAGGGATTGGAGCAAATCCAATTGGGTTTTAGGCCTTGGCTGTAGACACTGGATCACGTGATGTGTCCTAAATGGAAACTGGAGGCATATGGGTAAGAATAGTGGTCACTAAGTTTCCAGTATAGAATGGTGTTTATGTGATCATCATGACCATCATTTTTTTATACTGTAGTGTCAAGGAAGTAGATCTCTTGGTGGACTGCCCAGGCTGAGGTTGATAGTGGGGTGGAAACTGTTGAAATCTCTGTGAAATTCTTCAAAGTTCTCCTTCCTGGGGGCCAGATAATGAAGATATTGTTAAGGTAGCATAGGTAGAGGAAAGGTAGTGGGGGATGAGAGCTGAGAAAATGTTGGCTGAGATCATCTATAAAAATGTTGGCATATTGTGGGACCACGTGAGTGCCCATAGCTGTTCCGCTGACTTGAAGATATAAATTATCCCCAAATTAGAAATAGGTATGGGTGAGGACAAAGTCACGTAGTTCAGCTCATCTGGATTTACTCCAGTCCCACAGACAGAAACACCTCCAGTGCATCATTGACAATCTACAAGCTATCTGGAAACCAATCCCTCACTCACAGGCCTTGGAACAAACACCAGTCCTGACCTATAGACAACCCCTCAGTCTGATGCAAATCCTTTCCAGCAGCCACAAATCACACTTCAGACACATTCATCTAGGAACCTACCCCTGCAAAGAACCCTGTTGCCAACACCTTCCACATATCTATACAAGCGACACCACCACAGGACCTAACCAGATAAGTCACAACATCTGGGGCTCATACAACTCATATCCTCTAATGTGAGCTATGCCACCAAGTGTCAGCAATGTCCCTCTGACATATCTATTATGCAGATTATGTAGTGCTGGGAAGAAGCAGCAAGGAATTTGAAGTGCAAGTTCTCGTCCATCCTTCTGGTTGAAGGAAAAGGTTCTGGTAGGGATCATCGAATTGAGGAAGTAAATGTGGGGTTGCACAGGTGGTGTCGGAGTTCTGGTTTCTTCGACCATGGGACTCAGCTCTGGGCACAAGGATTGTTAGGAAGAGATGGAATCCTCCTAAGCAAGAGAGGAAGGAGCATCTTCGCAGGGAGGCTTGCAAACCTAGTGAGGAGGGCTTTAAACTATGTTCGTTGGGGGGTGGTGACTAAAGCCCTGAGGTAAGTGAGGAAGTTGGACACCAGGAAGAATCACAAGGAGGAGCAAGCAACAAAGGAGGACCTCTGATATGGATGGAGAAGGTAGGGCAATCAACTGGCTATCTAAGGTGTTTGTACACAAATGTGAGAAGCCTGGGAAGCAAACAGGAAGAATTAGCTCTGGCCCAGTTGAAGAACTATGATTGGATTGGAATAACAGAGACTTGGTGGGATGACTTGCAAGACTGGAGCACTGTCATGAAAGGGTATAAACTGTTCAGGAAGAACAGGCGGGGGAGAAAAGGAGGAGGAGTTGCATTGTATGTAAAAGAGCACTATGATTGCTCAGAACTCCAGTATATAGAGGGAGAAAAGCCTGTTGAGAGTCTATGGGTTAAATTTAGAGGTGCAAACAATAGCAGTGATATTGTGGTTGGTGTCTTCTATAGACAGATGGATGAGGTAGAGGAGGCTTTCTTCGGACAACTGAGAGAAACTTCCAGATTGCAGGCACTGGCTCTCCTGGGGGACTTTAATCACCCTGACATCTGTTGGGAGACCATTACGGTTGTACACAGACAATCCAGGAAGTTTTTGGAGACTGTTGGGAATAACTTCTTGGTATAAGTACTGAAGGAACTGATATGGGGCCATGCGCAGCTTGACCTGCTGCTCACAAACAGGGAGGAACTCATAGGGGAACTAGAGGTGGGTGACAACCTGGGAAGCAGTGATCATGAGATGGTAGATTTCAGGATCCTGACCAAAGGAAGAAAGGAGAGTAGTAAAGTACACACCCTGGACTTCAGAAAAGCAGACTGACTCCCTCAGAAAACTGGTGGGCAGGATTCCCTGGGATGCTAACATGAAGGGGAAAGGAGTCCAGAAGAGCTGGCAGTATTTTAAAAAAGCCTTATTGAATGCACAGGAAGAAGCCATCCGGATGTGTAGCAAGAAATGCAAATATGGCAGAAAAATTTTGACCATACAACAAATCATTTCTGGAGTTGTCCTGCATGAAAAGAAATATATAAGTTACAATCTTGCATTTGTTATTTTTTCCACCTGTATTTTGTTCTTTACCAGAATGAGATGCTGGAAATGAAATGAATACTTAGAGCTCCAGCTAAACCTCGCAACCTTATTTTCCCTGAATAAACCCAGGACTGTGAGAGTTGTGTATAAATAATTTCACCAGTCTGTAATTTCCACAGTCACCTCTAGAGCCCCTTTTAAATATTGGCATCACATTAACTATCTTCCAGTCATTAGATACAGAAGCTGATTTAAAGGATAGTTTACAAACCTCAATTAATAGTTCCACAATTTTACATTTGAGTTATTTCAGAACTCTGGGGTATGTGTCATCTGGTCCCTGTGACTTGTTACTGTTAAGTTTATCAGTTTGTTCCAAAAATTTCCTCTAATGTAGTGGTCACCAACCAGTAGATCGGGATCTACTGGTAGATCTTGAAGCCTCTGACAGGTGATCCTGACTGGTTTGGCTGGGAAGCTATCAAGTGCTGGCACTTCAGTTGCCCCTCCCCTCAGTGTCATGCTGCTTCTGCCCTCTGCCTTGATCTGCAGGATATGGGAGGGAAAAGAGGGGGATGCAAATGTCAGAATGTCCCTCCTCCCCCCACTTCTGTACCCTGTCTCCACACACAGAGAAGGGGATGGAGGGAGCTTGGCAATGCAAATCTCTGTCACTTGCACACACAATGTTTGTCTTTGTCATTCTCACAAACACACACTGTCCTTACTCTCTTCTCCTGACCCAACACATACATGGGGGGTGGGTTGTTACTACTTTTACTACTTGCACAGTGGGTTACTTTTGGTTTGTGATTGGTCTGTGCATTTCATAACTTTCATTTCTCTCTTGTGCTTAAATTTAATTCTTTGAGTAGTGAGTTCTAAAATGTCAAATCTGTCATGGCTGGAGTACTTACCCCTGTGGTAATTGTGCTCCAGGATGTGTCTTGCATGTCCCTGCAGCCCCTGAGAGAGGTAGAGCAGAGGGTCTCCACACACTGTCCTTCCCTGCAGACACGACGCCTGCAGTTCCCATTAATCAGTAACAGGGAACCATGGCCAGTAGAAGTTGTGGGCCCAGTGCTTGTAGATGAGGGGCAGCACATGGCACCATGGCAGCTACTTTCAGGAGTGGTGCAGGGTCAGGACAGGAGTAAGCCTGCCTTTACCCCACGGCTCCACTACCCGGAAGCCGTCTCACTTAAATGGTGCCCAGCCAGAGCCTGCTTCCTGAATCCTTGTCTCAGCCCTGAACCTCCTCCTGCCCCAAATGTAAGTCCCCCTGCACCCAAACCTTCCCAGAGCTTGCACCCTGAAACCCCTCTTGGAGCCCAAATCCTCACCTTAGGAAAAGCCTGGAGTCCCTCCCACACACCAAACCCCCTGGCCCAAGACCAGAGCCTGCACCCTAATCCCCTATCCTAGACTGGTGAAAGTGAGTGAGTATGGGGGAGTATCACAGGGTGGCCTTTCCTGCCCCCTCTGGAGGATGGGGGTAGGACTCCGAGTCTCTATATACAGTCACATGTCAGCCCTTTAAAGCAAGGACCGCTGGACCACTGGACAGAGTCCCTAGGCAAAGCCGGTGACTGTCCCTTTAACACAGGGCCCACTGGCCTGAGTCGCTATACACAGTCACTGGTTGGCCCTTTAAGGCAGGGCCTGCTGGCCCATTGGCTGGAGTCTTTACACCAAGCTGGTGTTTGGTCCTTTAACGCAGGGCTCACCAGCCCAAGTCTCTATTCCCAGACGCTGGTTGGCCCTTTAAGGCAGGGCTGACGGGGCCTGTGACGGCAAGTCATGGGGGGGGGGG
>JANRFK010003594.1:8493953-8512838 GCA_030068395.1 Apalone spinifera | reverse complement strand
GCAGGGAATCTGTCCAAAACACGCTGAGGTTCCTGGGATGAGAAAGGCTGCTCCTGTACCCTCCCTGGACCACTTCCTACCTGGTCCAACGGGGTATCTTCCCACGTTCATGCAGGATCCTCTAATTCCCCGGGGACTCCTCCTGCCTTGTAGGCTGCAGTGGAGACATCTCAGCTCGCACTAGTGGCTCTGCTATCTCCTCTCCAGGCGGCTGGCTGGTGCTGGTCAGGAGCGCCCCTCTGAGGTCCTTCTTCTCCGGCAGTCAACCCAGACTGAGCTTCTCCACAGCCTTTTATAGCTGAGCTACAAACTGAGCATGCCCAGCAGGGTCGTGGGGGCAGGGCTCCTTTAGACAGGGTAACCTGTCTAAACCCTGTGGCTACGTCTACATTGCATATTGTTGCACAAGAAGAAATGCAAATAAGCCACCATTTTTGTGGAAGGGGCTTTTGCACAAGAAGGAGCTGTCTACACTGCTCCTTCTTGCGCAAAAAAAACCCCTCTTGCAGGCGCCATTCTGCTGCAGTGTAGACAAAAGCCTTCTTGTGCAAAAGCCCCTTCTGCAAAAATGGCAGCAGGGTGAGGCTGCAGAGAAGGTGCAGCAGGAGTAGGGCCTCATTGAATGGGCAGGAAGGAAGTGGGGCAAGGGTATTTGGATTTGAGGTAGATCTTACATTGCACTTAAATTGAAAAAGTAATCTTGTGATTAAAAAGTTTGGAGAACACTGCTCTAATGACACCTCAATCTGAAACATTTCCTCAGATTTTCGCCTAAAAAGGTTCCAGTTCGGGAATCTCCCTAACATCCTCTGCAGTGAAGACTAAAGCAAAGAATTTTAGTTTCTCCACAATGACCTTATTGTCTTTGAATGCTCCCTTAGCATCTCGAGCATCCCACTGGTTGTTTAGCAGGCTTCCTGCTTCTGATGTACTTAAAAAATATTTTGCTATTTCACGTTGAGGTTTTGGCTAGCTGTTCCTCAAACTCCTTTTTGTTTTTCCTTATATTTTTTTACATCTCATATGGCAGAGTTAATACTCCTTTCTAGTTTCCTCACTAGAATTTAACTTCCACTTTTGAAACAATACCTTTTTATTTCTCTGCTTCTTTTACTTGATTGTTAAGCCACAGTGGCAATTTTTTTGGTTCTCTTACTGTGTTTTTTTTTAATTTGGGGTATATATTTAAGTTGGGCCTCTATTATGGTGTATTTGAAAAGTTTCCATACAGCTTGCAGGGATTTTGCTTTTGGCATTGTACTTTTTAATTTCTGATTAACTAACCTCCTCATATTTGTGTAGTTCCCCTGTCTGAAATTAAATGCCACAGTGTTGGGCTGCTGAGGTGTTTTTCCCACCGCAGGAATGTTATATTTTATTACATTATGGTCACTATTTCCAAACAGTCCAGTTATATTTACCCCTTAGACCTGATCCTGTGCTCCAGGAGCTCTAAAACACCCAGCTGGGTTCCTTTCCTCATATGTACCTAAATGCCTTGAGAAATCTGCCTCTGCTTCCTAAGAAGCCACAGCAAAGCACCCCATGCATTTAAGCTCCTTTATTGTCTCTTTGGGCAGATGGAGAGAGTAAGGTATAGGAAACTTATATGTTGAGCAAAAAAAAAAAAAAAGATGCACTGGGGGCTAAAATACAGTCATGAACTGCGTGTCCCAAGTGGGATTCTGTCAGGAGCCACCCTACCCCAAGAAAATGCCTCTGAGAAAAGGTGTAGGTACACCTGAGGGGAATGCCATTCATTTACGGTATGCTGCGAAAATAGGTGCAGGTACGCTGTGCCATACCATCACAAAAAAAGCACTGGATATCAGTCACACTGACCTTTCTTCTTCCTTTTGGAGGCTTTCAAGTCTTGTTAAGTTCACTCTAGGTACAAGAAGGAATACATCTAGTCGCAGGGGTGCGTCTCAAGCTATTGCAAATTGTGATGTTAAGGAAGATTCTGGGATCTGTATGAACTTTCCTTTCCTCTTTCTCCCACCTAGGGAAATAGTTTTTTCCTAATATCCAACCTAGATCTCCCCCACTGTAACTTGAGACCATTGCTCCTTGTTCTGCCACCCGTCATTACTGAGAACAGCCTCTTTCCATCCTGTTTGTTTTTTTAGATTCTCCACTGTGAAAGGTGGTACTCTATATGGTTAAGATACTGCAGATTCATTTGAAAGAATTAGAGTCAATGGGTAATAGCCCCACTGCTTCCACTTACTTGACTAGTAATTGGATTAGATGCCTAAAAGGGCTCAGCAGGGAGGTCTTTGAGGAACCAGAAAAAACATGCATGCATTAATCATTTCTAACCATTTTCATGTTTATCTTTCAGAACCAAACTCAGAACTGAAATAGGAAAAAAAATATCTTCTCAGTTAGTGCAGTAGATCATTTCATAGCAATACAGTCTCAGATCGCAACCAGGACAGGGATGACCAATGTTGGGTTATGATTTTTATTTTCTAATGCTGATAGCTAGGACCCAGCAAGTTCAGTAGGAAATATGGTCTTTCCCCATGAAATCTTATATTTTTGTGCTTTTACCCTATACTATACAGATTACACAGTATGACAGATCCAGGCCAGTTGTCTACCATAGTCTGATGGACAATAGATATGCTGATCTCTGGGTGAACAATTTTCTTGTCCCTGAGTAACCAGAGGCTGCACCAATGCAATCAGGAAGATCCTGGGGCCAATTAATAATTTGCTAAAAGCATTGAGCTATTCAGAACAGCTGAAGCCCATTAAAAACCTACTGGGGCTGCTTTAAAAGTCTTTGCTTTAACTAGGTCTGGCAGGCCAAGGACTGGAAGTGAAAAGCAGAAGGACATGGCCAGGTACCATGAGAAAAGTATTGGGAGGAGTTGACTGGGGAAGTGGCTCCGGGAAAAGCTGCCACTCTGGTAGTGGAGGAGTTACTACCTGAAGCCACTGCCATATAAGGTTCCTAGACTGGAATCCAGAGCAGAAGGTGGGCCTGGGTTCCCCCCAAGCCCTCCCTACATCACTGTGTAGGCCACCCCAAAGGGAGAGTTTGGGATGAAAGAGGGGTCTACCCCAAAACATGTTTGACTGGCCTATGATAAGGATGGCTCAGTAGGCTGTAACCCCTGCCTCTAGTAAAAGACAATAGGCAATGTGGAGGGCTACAGTGAACCACTGAGGCAAACATTTTATGCCTAGAAGTGCAGGACCCCCAAGGCAAGGCCAGCACTCTGTCACAATGGGCAGATGAGCCATATTCAAATTGGGAGTCTTAATGAAAAACAGAATGGCAGGGGTGTTGCAAAGTTATTTTAGGGGAGTTTGCAATATTACCACTCTTACTTCTGCATTGTCTTCAGAGCTGAGTAGCTGGGGAGAAGTGGATGTTCTCTGCTCTGAAGGCAACACACCACTGTCAGTGCCAAAGTAGTGGTGTAATACCATACTATGCCTTTCTAACTTTTGCACTCCTGCAGACAGCAACTCGGTTTGGGGCTGGGCTCCAAGATAGCATCAATAATGTTGCCAAACAGCCACCATTTTTGCTGATAATGCCTGACCATTTCCTCTGACAAAACTGGATTTCCTTCTTTCCCCTTTCTCGTTCTTTCTGAGGACTGAGAAGACCAACAATTCATCTATGTGTGAAAATTTTATATAAATCTTCTCAATCGACAAGATTCAAATTTTCTAAAGCAACAACACTTAGTGGGAGTTTTGCTCAGTTTCGCTGAGGAATAAAACGGTCATTTTGACTTTAACTGATTATGAGCCTCTGAAAATCATATACTGAGTTAGTGGAGTGGGTTATTCAGCCAAACATTTCAGTTCAGTATTGGAACAAGGCACATGCGAGTATCACAAGTGTCCAATAGCTTCCTGGTCGCTGAAACTATTCCTGGCAGGCTTGTCATGCCTGTAGATATGATGCAGCTTCAGAGCTTCCTTCAAAGGGAGGTACATTCCAAATGTGTTCATCCTAAGATCTTTACTGCTCAGACAAGCAGGTTGGAGATTAGTTTCAATAAGATATTTCAAACACAATTTCAGCTAAATTGCATTTCCACCATTTTGCTCTCATTGAAGTGCATTATGTATCGGTCTGTTAAATATCTCTCAATCATATCCTTTTTTTTATTATATGACCTGAATACATAGCATGTTAGACATCTGGCTGTCCATTTGTTACAGGGAGTAGCTGTGGGGGCTCTATAACTTTGTTGTAACAGTGTGCCTAAGCTCTTTTAGCTTGGCTAGTCAATTTGGCTACTCTCAGTAGGATTATGTCATCTTTATGTAAAACCTTATCTTCCCAGGCTTTGCTATAAAACTCCTCCTCCCCCAAAATCTGAAAAACCTAGATTTTGGGGATAAAAATCCACTGCCACCATCAAGTGCTTTTGAACCCACAAACGAGGTGGACACTTGAAACCAACCCCAGGGCACCCCAAGCTCTTTTTCCCAAAGAGCTTGAAAACGAAAAGAGAAAATACAAATTTCAGTCTGTGCTAGCTGCCCTCTAGTCAGAGGCATGCAGATATCCACAGACAGATTTTCCAGGACACAGAACAGAACCAATACCAGGTTAGTAAAAAAGAAAGAACTTTTATTATCAGAATAATACTCCTGTTGCAAGTCTCATGACTAGATAGAAAAAGTCACCAGTTAATAAACTCATGGAGGATTCCACCATGGGCCAAAACTTAGTTACAAAAGAGGAAAACCCACTTCTAACACCATAGACATCAGATCCACAGTCCCAAACCAAAAAACAAGCAGAGGGCCGATGAGCATAAGTGGTTTGCTCCTTCGGGGGAACCTGCCTCCCTAGGAAAGGATGGAATCGGGTGACACAGGCCCACCTGCTCTACTGTGTCCTAGCCCAGGGCCCTAAAAGAGGCAGCGCCAGCTGCCACTGGATGAGCGGGGATCCTGGCCGCAACACGCTGAACCAGACAGTGGGCTAGTGGGGATCTGGACTTCAACACGCTGCCCAGCTTATCTCCATGTCCTCAGCTGGCCCTGGGTGGTTTTCCCTTGGCTCCTTCCCGGTTCCCCATGGGTTTCTACCCGGCTCCATGGAGGGCCAGAAGGCTCCGTGGGGGTCAAAGGAGCTGGCAGGGTGTCCATATGTTCCAGGGGTGGCTCAGGCAGAGGTCCAGGGGACCCAGCCCAGGCTTCTGGGCCCGGCCTCAGTCCTAGGGGTCTGGGATAGGCCTCCGGCCTTAGCAGGGGTCTCTGCAGCCTCCTGTAGTCACCGGGCTCCCATAGTGGTCGAGGCAGCCTGGAACGGTTCTCGGGGCACGGAAGTGGTTCTGGTGGGCCCACCCAGTTGTCCCACTGTGGGCGGTGGGGCGAAGTTTTCCTTCGCTCCTTGAGCTTCGGCCAAGCCTCCTCTCTGCTTGGCTGCCAGGCTCTAACTGAGCTGGGAGCTCCCTCTCCTATACTTCTAGTCCAGCCCTTCTGCTTCCTGTTGGTGGGGCTAGGGTGCTCTGGCACCACCCACCAATCGGTCTTTAGGGGAACTTCTTGTTCCGGGTCCTCAGGAGGCCATCTTGCCTCACTACACTGTGGCTGAGCTCTCTTAGCCTGGCTGTATAATGTCGCTGCTCTCAGTAGGATTATCTTGTCTCTCTATATGGCATACATAATCTCTCCATTCATTTGAGGGCAGTGTGGGCAGCACTGTCTAATATGCAGCAAAGTATGAAGCAATGGGGCGGGGAGGCAGAAGCTGGCAAAATTATTCTGGGTTTCAACTCTAGGAGTATTTGCTTCTTAACTCCAGGGTGATAAATGTTAAGACAATCATTGTTTTTTTTTTCTTTCTCTCTTTGTTTGCTTACAGAGAAAATGCAGGAAGATATTGGTAGGTGTTCCGATTTTTTTCCAATCCAATATTGTTTCTTCCCACAATAATGCCCTGAAAGCGTTCCCAAACCTCTTCTCACCTCCATTGCCTACCTAACTGCCTCAAGGGCCAGGAGAAATGAGTTTATTCAATTCTTTAAAAAGACCTAGTGATGACAATTTCAGGTTGTCCGAGGAGTACAATAAGATCCGTTGCCTGACTGATTTTATCTCAGAGACTCTCTGACTCTGGACATAAAATCATCCGTCTAATCTGAGAATAAATCTACTAGTGACATTATAATGGGGTGTGGCGCTCAGGAAATTATTCTGGTTTTGAGCTCCATGTGAAGCTGCTTCTTCACTCCAAGGTGATACATGATAAGGCAGTGGCTGAAACCTTGTTCTTTTCTTGCAGAACAAATGAAGGTTACATTTGGTAAGTTCCCACCCCCACCCCCAATTTGTTTTCACCTGAATGTTATTTCTTCCCACTAGAATGCTCTGAATATGTTCACAAATCTCTCCCTCTTCTCACCTCCATTGCCTACCTAACTGCACCAATGGCCAGGAGAATTGAGTTTATTTAATTCTTTATGTAGACCTAGTGATGACAATTTCAGGTAGTCTGAGGAGTACAATAAGATCCGTTGCCTGACTGATTTTCGCTCAGAGACTGTCTGACTCAGGACATAAAATTCATTCCAATTTCAAAAATACCAAACTGTATTTCTTTAGACACTGATCTGCTTTCTTGCTTTTGCTGCTTAGAAGCCCTGCAGAGCATAGCAATAATAATTCCCCATGTATGAAATATAAAATAAATATGTGTGATATCATTCTGCTCCTATTCTGTTAGAGGTAATGATGAGGAAGCAGAAAGGGAGGAGAGGATAGACCTCCTTGATCCAGTAACCTCGAGTCCTGAGTGGTCCCGAACAAGGCAGTTTACCGGACTAGGGGAAGTCAGTCTCCCCCAGGGCTTCCCTCCTGGCCACTGCCCAACCAGCACACAGTCCTTGGCCCAGGCGCCTGCCACTCCCAGCAGCTCCATTTCCAGCTTCATGGGCTTTTGGTCCCACTCCGAGGGTTGGGATCTGCTCCTGGCCAACTGGCTTTGCTTCCAACCACCCAGCCCCATGGGTTTCTGGCACACCAGCCAGACTCTGTTCCTGGACCTTGGCCCCAAAGCCCTAGTCCCGCAGGCGGTCATCCCACCAGACTGGCTCCACTGTTCAATCTCTGCAGCTGAGGCTCTCTGGTCCAGGGGCTCTTTGCGAGCCATCTGCGATCCTGCACGTAAACATATGTTGCCGGAGCTGAGAGACCCGGACCAGAGAGGTTCAACCTGGACTTTTTAATACCCATATCACAGTCAAAACCAAAAAGGTTCTTACAGTGAAACTGCCAGAGATGATTCAATAGACAGGACCTGGCAATGTTCAATGAAACTCCTCCAGCTGTCCTCCATTCCTGGTGAGCTACGGTCATCCTCCTTCATAGCATTTCCTAAAAACCCTCGCCTGGTAGAATTCAAATTCTCAAAATCTCCTAACCTTAACAGAGGAAATTGGCATATCTGTCAAAACATTCATACCCATTGTAACTTCAATGTATGCTCTTTTCTTTCAGAGGAATTCCGGAAAAAAATGGGTATGTGTTCTAAGACTTTCACCTGAATGTTTTTGACCTTGACAAGAATGAGATTATAGAAATGAAATGAAAAGCAGGAGCTCCCCCGAAGATCAAATTCTCACCTTTGCTAAATACACCAATGCCGATGTGCAATTAATTCCACCAAAAGGATGTTGTGCAATTAATTCCGCAAAAAAAACCCAAAACAACAGAGGACAGCATTTCCAACTAAGCTTAGAATGCAATGAAGTCAATTCACTGATTGTTTTTAGTTGTAAATCTTCACCTCAGACAGCATGGAGACTTTGATTCTGCTTATTATCTTAATTTTAAGTGTGAACATTGTCATGGGGTAAAACAACCTGGATCTGCCTTACAAAGAAAAAAGTTTTCAGCCATGAATTGCAGGTAAATCTGTCTCAGACATTCATGCATCGATTAGTGTTACATTCACATGAGTGATAATGAGGAGAGGGGCTTCAGGAAGCTCTGCCATAAAGCATCTTGTTCAATAAAGATGGGATGTTGACACAGTCTGAGAGACTTGGGAAAAAATTTTCAGCTGTGTGACTAGAGCCTCACCTCATCCATCTCCCTAACTAAGCTGGAGGTCACTGAGAAGCATATGCATCAGTGGATTGAACCACAGCATGCTTAGTGCTCTGCATAAAGTCCTTGGGAATATGGAATGTTCAAAGGTCACTGAGCCATACTTCTTAAATCAAGCAGCATGTTAGAGTGGAGTCATTTTACTCTTAAGAAGATGCTAATTTCTGATTTGCTCAACCTTGTTTTTCTCTCCCTCTTGACATTGAATCTGTCCTCTCTTTCCCAGTACTTTTACAATTCTACATTTCACCTCAGCAACCTCTCCTTTTCTGTCTCTTTCCTCCAACCCCAAAGTTGGACCCTCCTTACTGGCTCTGGTAGATTCAGTTTCACTCTGCAGTTATAGCGGGAAGGCTAAATGAGATCCATATGTGTCTATTTTCAACTGAAAAATGAGATTTGTGGGGATTTTTCCAACAGCTCAACCAGAATCACCAACACATGGGGAACATGCTCTTCTACAGAACAATATCCATCCACATTTCAGTAATATTTAAACATCCGGTTCAATTCCTGTTCATTTTTGATTCTCCAGTGTAGCCGATGGTTCCCTATGTGTGTTAAGATACTGCAGAATCTTTGGAAAGAATTGAGGTCAAAATCCCCACTGCTACTGTGGACTTCACTGGAAAGTGTGCTGAACCCTTGAAAGGGCTGGACAGAAAGGTCTGCGAGTAACCTGAATACTCATCCACGAATTAATCTTTTCTCACCATTTTCATGTCCATCTTTCAGATCCTGATAAACTCAGCTCTGAAAGAGGTAAGAAAAATGTCTTGTCAGTGAGTGAAGTAGATCATTTCCAGGAAATCCTATCTGTGATTGCAGCCAGCCCAGGAAAGAGCAATATATAGAATATTGGGTTATGGTTTCTATTTTCTAATGCTTATCACTCGGGCCCCAGCAAAGCTGGGGCTATGAAAAATGCATCCGAGTCCATGTAATATGGTCCTCTGCCCAGTGTGAAAACTGCTTTTTTTGTGCTTTTACCACATGCTATACAGATTGCACATGCAGAGGAGCCGCTCTCAAATTGGGGATCCAGACCATAGTAGGAACGGTGGTGTGTCGGAGGATGTCTGTGCCTTCAGAGCTGGGCTCCCGGACTGCAGCGGCCACTCCCCAGCTACTCAATCTCTGAATATTGCTCCACCGCCAGCAGCTGCCCCGGAGTGAGGCTGCAGTACTGCAAGCCCCCTACAATAACCTTATCACCCCCAACAAATCATTTTTCAGTGATGACTCCTCCAGTAACAACACTGGGAAATTACAGATTAAAATTCTGAAATCATGAAATTGGTAGTTTTTAGAACCTTATGACCACCAGACTGACCCAAATAGGCTGTACATTTTGAAGGAACCTACTGATAATGTTCCAAAAAAGCCACCAGTTTGGTTGAAAATACCCGACCCTTTTTTCTAGGAAAACCAGATTTATTTTTTTTCTTTTCTATTTACAATAAGAATTCTCAAACTTTCTTTGAACTGAGCTTGGATGAGAAGGCTGGATCGAGCTAGTACTAATTCTGAGCTTCTGAAAATGATATACTGAGTTAGTGGAATGCATTATTCGGCTAAATGTTTTATTTCAGTATTGTGACAATGTGCATGCTAGTATCACAGGTGTCTGATAATTTCCTAGCTGCTGAAACTCTTCAGGACCTTATTGGAGGATACTACTGATAATGTTCCAGAAAAGCCACTATTTTGGCTGTAAATGCCTCGCTATTATCCCTGAAAAAAACAGATTTTTTTCTTTTATTAAAAAATGTCATTCTGTCTTTGAATTGAGAGGACTTACATTCACCTAATCGTGTAAATTTTCTATGAATATTATTGATGTTCTTTATGTATCCATCCGTTATGTGTCTGAATTTTACAAGTTTTCTAATTATATTGCCAATATGTTTTCTGACCTTTTACATCTGTCTTTCAGAACACAGTGAACAGCATTCTCAAATAGGTAAGAAGACTGACTTTTCACTTACAAAGTAGTCTCAGATGGGTAGCATTGTTAGTCTGTAACTTTAAAAATAACGAGTAGTCCTGTGACACCTTAGAGACTAACAAACTCACAAAAGCTAATTATACTATATGTATTGTTAGCCTCTAAGGTGCAATAGGACCTTAATGAAATAGGTCACTGCAACTAGTTGAGCTTTTCATTGACTTTTCTGTAGCTTACACTGTTCCAGATAGGCATGTCATGGTACTGTAGTAGGTATGGTCTAACTATCGAGCATCCTCCATAACAATATATACTTCAGGTGTGTCCATCATAAGATTCTTCAATGCTCTGTCATGTATGGGTGATGTTAGCATAAATAAAATATTTTCTTCTTTTTGTTATTGTTCATATATATTCCACCTGCACAATAGCCGGATTATTTTGTTTGTAGAAGTTCACTGTAGTGTTAGACTGGGTGCGCTCTGGACTGATGTCTTCATGGAATCCGACATAGAACCCTGCCAACTTCTTCCCTCCCCAGTTCCTTCTTACTGCCAGTGATGGATAGCTGGAACATCCCTGCACTTGTCTTTGCAAATGCACTAGCAGTTCACTACTAGTCTCTGCCTAGTACATGGTTAATAGTTTTTAGTTGTAGACAGTTGTAGATAGTTTTATTAGTGTAGTTAGTCAATTGTTAGTTTAGTTCTTGGGAGAGTTGTTCCTCTTCTGTCAAGTCCCTGATATGAGAACATGCTTATTTCACTGGGCTTCAAAGCCTGTTCAGCCTGTGGTAGGTATATAAAAGTCATACTGGAGAGAGCCATCAAAGGGATCATTGCTGAATGTGAAGGCCTTCACACCTAGAACTTTAAAAGACAGAGTTCAGTGTCTAAAGGCCATTCTCATGGTAGAAAGGCAATTGTTAAAAGCTTTTATATTCTGTAGCTTGTTTGAGATTGGATTCACTATCTTTGTCCCTCTTAGTATCATGAAGAGACCATTTTCAAAATATAGAACCATCTCAGGGTTCAGATTTCAAGTACCACTGCTTTAGCTTCATTTACAGCCCTAATACAAATTATAAGTACAATGCAATCCTCATTCTTCTACAATATTTATTTCTCCCAAATATTTTAATTAGTAACATTATCACATAATTGAGAAATTTTCTATAAAATGTCACTATGAAGTTTAAGAATCAATAACTAAATTAAACCATGATAAACGTGTAATTTTTGGAGAAGAACAATGTGGATTTAAAATAGCATGTTTTTTTTTACTTAGCAAAGAGAGCTGATCCAACCATGGGTATGCTTCTATTGATTCCTACATATGCCACAAGAATTGGTTTGTTTTATTGCTTGTAGGAAAAGTAAAATCTGTGGATGCGAGGGAAGCTAAAACAATAGAATTTCTCAAAGCCAGTAAGGGGAAAAACACTGAACTATTTGGGGGTTTTGTTTGTTTGTTTTAGAATGTGGATTTAAAATACTAAAAATAATGTCTATTATTTTTACCTACATCAGAAGATTCCAGAATTGTCATTCTGCCTATGTGTTACTCTGAAACTTAGAATTTATGTTGAGACAGTGTGACATAATGGAAACAGCTACTGGTATGGCTGACAGAGCTCTTCAACAATTTAACTTTTGTATGTAGAAGCAACTGTACAGACATTACCTAATTTAACTTCTTAGTCCTCCTATAATAAAGGGAGGCAAGTATTATCATCCCAAATATGCAAAAAAAGAGACAGAGAGCAGAGCTTTTGCAGTGCCATATCATAGTAGGAACAGTCACATGCATTTCTTTAAATGCACATCTACATGTCAGGCCCAATGGGTAGCGATCAATGGCTTGACGTCTGGTTGGCTGTCGGTTTCAAGTGGAGTGGCCCAAAGATCAGTTCTAGGGCTGATTTTGTTCAGTATCTTTATTAATCACCTTGATGAATTTCACCCCTCAGCAAGTTTGTGGATGACACTAAGCTAGGGGGAGAGGTAGATATATGGGAGGGCAGGGATAGGGTCCAGACTGACCTGGACAAGTTGGAGTATTGGGCCAAAAAAATCTGATGAAGTTCAACAAGGACAAGAATCCCAAGCACTGTTACAGGCTGGGGACAGAATGGCTAAGTGGCAGTTTGACAGAAAAGGACCTGGGGATGAGAAGCTGGATATGAGTCAACAGTGTGCCCTTGTAGTCAAGAAGGTGGATAGAATATTCGGTTGCATTAGGAGGAGCATTGCCAGCAGATCTAGAGAAGTGATTATTCCCCTTTATTCTGCACTGATGAGGCCATATCTGGAGTATTGTGTCCTGTTCTGGGCCCCCCACTATAGAAAGGATGTGGATGCATTGAAGAGGATCCAGCGGAAAGCAACCAAAATGATGAGGGGTCTGGAGCACATGACCTGTAAGGAGAGGCTGAGGGATTTGGGCTTATTTAGTGTGCAGAAGAGAAGAGTGAGGGGGGATTTGATAGCAGCCTTCAACTTCTCCAAGGGAGGTTCTAAAGAGGATGGAGAGAGTCTGTTCTCTGTAGTGATGGATAGCGTAATGAGGAGCAATGGTCTCAAGTTGCAGTGGGGAGGTCTAGGTTGGATATTAGGAAAAACTATTTCACTAGGAGGGTGGTGAAGTACTGGATACGGTTGCCAGGGGAGGTGGTGGAATCTCCATCCCTAGAGGATTTTAAGTCTTGGCTTGACAAAGCCCTGGCTAGGATGGTTTAGTTGGGATTGGTCCTGCTTTGGGCAGGGGGCTGGACTTGGTGACCTCCTGAGGTCTCTTACAGCCCTAGGATTCTATGATTCTGTGATACATAACAAAGACCAAAACCAGTGTGTTACCCAGAGATTTATTTCCTTTACTCATGTGACTAAGCTGTTGTAGTAATACTAAGACTACTCACATAATAGATACTGTACCCTGGTGTTTGCTGTTGCAGCAAGTACATAAATTCAGGACTGGAAAACTGAAAATTCTCTAAGCACAAACTCAGAATATAGCAATTCTGACCCCTCTGCTGCCACCTAGCCTGAGGAAGTGTAACAGGCCCATAACATTGAACTGATGCAGTTCACTTGCAGGAGAAGACTGGCAGCAGTGATCCAGGACTCCACAACCCTGTTTGTTTTATAGCAATTTTGTATTAGGAGCTCTCACCACAAGAATGAGGCAAGGGCAGTTTGTATTGGGAGCTGATCTGAAAGAGCTCTTTCAGAAAAAGGCACGTGTGGATGGGGAAAAGTGTTCGCAGTTCAGAAACCCCAAGGCAGCAAATCCAGCCACGATCAGGTCCAGGTCTCCCAGGCGGGTGACGCTCTGCAGCAGGATGGAGTTGATGGCCCTCACAACCTGCAGAAGGAGACCCACAAACACACAAAACAGAGACTGAGAGAGGGAGTGCCTGATCCTTTGACAGGTGACCATCCCCTCTCCATCCCTCCCCTCCAGCATCCCAGGAGCCACCCCCTATGAGGCCACCCCCCCCAACAGCAGGGCTGTGTGAGGGCTGGATGGCATACCCCCCAGCGATGGGGCTTCCCTCCCAACCTCAGACCTCCACTGCTCCCTTACCCCGCTTTCCCTAGGGATTCCCTTTTCTAGGACTCCCCTGTCTCCTGCAGGGAATGCAGCCTGAAAGTGCCTTAACTCCATGAGGAAGGCCCTGATGGTGGACTTCCCGGTTGCCCACTGCCTGGTAGCTGTCTGAGGTGGTGAGCTTCCAGACGGCGATTGTGATCCACTTCACCAGGGGGTGGCGGGCCGCAGGTAGGTGTCACATCATCAGAGGGCAGGGGAGAGCCAGACACATAGCTCCAAAAAGGTAGTCTTCCTCATGTGGAAATTTTGGAGCGACTGCTGGTCATCCCACTGCTCCATGACCAGCCAGTCCCACCAGTCAGAACTGGTGTCCAGTCTCCAGAACCATCTCTCCACTGGGGGGTGTGGTTGCCAGGGCCTTGCTTCCACACACGGAGAGAGTCTCAAGAATGAGCTTGATGTCGAGCTCATGGAGGGCTGTGAAGACAGCCTGCACAAATTGCTGCAGAAACTGCAGCATGGCCGTGTGGAGCCATTGCATGCCATGGGGCAGCTCCAGCTCCATGGCACAAAGACAAAAACTGTGGCATCCAAAAAAGCTGGGCAACCAGAGCATGCACTGCAAAAGCTTTGCTGTCCCTCAGAGAGGTAGGCAAGCATGCAGCAGAAGCAGAGAAATGGCTGTCCAGGGAGGTCCCTTTAAGTGTGTGTCTCATGTAGGCTTTGGCACCAGCACTTGGAAGCAACTTTGTGACCTAAAGCTCTGCCTGAAGTGGTTCTGGGTGTCCTTATATGCGAGATAGCATCCAACCAGTGTGGATGCTATCTTTCAAAAAAGCAGATTGCTTTTTCAATGTACTTTTTCTCTGTCTCAAAAGAAGTTTTTTCAGAAGATCTCCTCCAGAAAAACTTCTTCCAAAAGAAGCCTGCAGTCTAGACAGCCTGACTGACACAGAGGAAGTATAGGAATTAAAAGAATCTATGGATTATTTCAGTTTGGGACCTACAGCAGATTTTGCATACTGAAGAAGTGGCCTGTGACCATGAAAGCTCATTATACCATCTACATGTTTTGTTAGTCTTTAAAGTGCTTTTGTTGTTTTTTAAGTTTATCCTGTACAGGCTAACTCGGCTACCCCCTGAAGCTTTTGCATTGTTTTGAAAGACTATTTAATTTTATGGGTTTGTTTGTTTGTTTGTTTTTTTTAGCAATCTTAAAAACAGAATATTTGGTTTGCTTTGCATTTTGAGTTTAGTGTTCATCAGTTGAGCACACATTAATAGTAGACTGTAAGTATCACTATAATATCTTCAAAGATCTATAGGTATAAACCATTGCCAGTAAGCTTTCTGGGGTCATGGGTGAGTGAGAGAAGAACATTTATAAAGAGGAGTTGGTGGATGTGAGCTGATTCTCCAGTTTTGTGAGATCAGAGGGATTTTTCTTTGTTTAGTTCTGAAATGTAAGATTCTGAATAGTAATAGTTATTAATTCAAGTGTGATGTTCAGGAAAGGAGATGAAATATAATAAACTTGGCAGCTGGTGGTTGGAAAAGTGTGCAGCAATAGCTCTCTCAAGGTATGTCTAGACTACATGGCTCCGTTGATGGAGCCATGTAGATGAGTTTACTAAACATAGCAAAATGGAGCGGCGATTTAAATAATCGCCACTTCATTTACATCAAAATAGCCGCCACGCTGTGCCAACGATCAGCTGATCGGCACAGAGGGGCAGTCTGTACACGCCACAGTCGACAAGGGAAGCCTTTGTCGACCGCTCTGGTATGCCTCATTTCTAAATCGTCACTTCATTTTGCTATGTCTAGAAAACTCATCTATATGGCTCCGTTGACGGAGCCATGTAGTCTAGACATACCCTTAGTGAGATAAGGTGACACTTGTTCACTGAATTTATAACTGAAATCACACTTTTTTCTTTTGCAGATGAACTTCAGAAAGAACTTCGTAAGTTCACTTTGATGTCTCACTTGCTACTATCCTTCAGAATAATTTAATTAATCAAAGCAGATAATTCTTCACATCTTTACCTACATTTTTTTATTTTTTCTCATTCTAAACATTATTTCATCATTCTCCCTTAATTTTCCTATCTATGTTTTCTTTTCTTGTCTCTGTTTAAATCATCTAATTATTTGGGTGATGTCCCTGTGGGTGGTCCACTGTTGGTGATTCCCAGAGCCACAGTTCAGAGCTTTTTCCTTAGCAGTTTACTGTTGGGCACAGGAGTGCACAATGGCTCACACCATTGGCGGTTTGACAGCTGCTTTATGCATGGCCCGACCCCTCCTCTTCAGTTCCTCTCTTACCACCCTTGGTTGCAGATGGAGCTCCTCAGCTGTCTCTCTCCTCAGAGACATTCATTTTGACTAATGCTTGCTCCGTTCAATTTTTGTCTCAGAATTTACTCTCTCTTTATTCCTTCTGATAAAATAGACAAAAAAAGAGAAGAAGATTTAGATTTTTTTCTTTGGACCTCTTCGTAAGTGTCAGCTTCACTTCTCCTCAGCCAGCTGCCCTTTTCCTCTCCCACCCCCATTCTTCTTCCTTTACTACCTATTATTTACCAGAGAGGGGCACTTAGAGAGAGAGCGAGAGAGGGAAAAATATAAAAGATAAAAGAAAGAACGGTAAGGAGAAGCCAGGTGGGGAACAACACCAGTTCCTGCTCATCAGCTGTTAATAGTGGAGAGCTAATTATAGACTTCAACTGCCTCTCTAGTAAAGTGTCTTCTGCTATGTCCTTAGCATGACATCTTTTAAGAAGTGTCAACAATGTAAGGTGCCTGTGCCCACTTCGGACAGGCATAACTCCTGTGTATGCTGCCTGAGTGAGTCACATTCACCTCAGAAATGTGACTACTGTTTCAGCCTGTCAGCCAGAGCTAGAAAGGACTGGGAATTGCAGCTCTGAATGATACTTTTTGGAAAGGTGCTGCAGCCTTCTGAGAAAGCTCAGAGACAGAGGTGCCTGTTAGCTCCTATAAAAGTCAGGGCAGGAAGCCTTCCCCCTTGAGGTCATTGCCTCCTACGCTGTCCCCCAGTGGGACCAGGGGAGAAGTGCCAGCAGCTCTATGAGGGTATGTCTACACTAGCCCCCTAGTTCAAATTAGGGAGACTAATGCAGGCATTCGAAGTTGCAAATCAAGCCCGGGATTTAAATATCCCGGGCTTTATTTGCATCTTGCTGTCTGGGCGCCATTTTTAAATCCCCCTAGTCCGAGCTAACTGCCCGCAGCTACACGCGGCAGTCAAACGTTAACTCGAACTAAGTCCTTAGTTCGAGTTAACTGTTACACCTCATTCCACCTGACTGTAGTGCCAGCACCCACCACAGGCACAGTGACCATGAGCCCTAGAATAGAAATGGGGTTGGCACACTAACTCTTGGTGCCGGAAAAAACGTACTGCCACACATCAGCACCGCCGCCAACAGCGCTTATAAGCATGGCACTGGGAAGGAGCGGGGAGCTGCCTTCCAAGTGATCCTGTAAGACTCTGGCACTGCCCAATGATGGGCCGTCATCCTTACATGGCTCATGTGCCTCAGAGGCACTGTCAAGAGGGAAGTCATCAGTGCGCCTGCACCATGCTGACCAAACCACCAATAACTCCAATTTACCGACACGGGGGACCAATGATGTATCTTTATACTCCCTTCCCCCTTCGAGGGGCCTTCCCTAGTGCTCCCTTCCCCTCATTTATGCAGGGGCCATGCCAGGTCTCCATCATCACATGAGGGGATTCATTATTATGATCAGATGAGTGTTTTCTCTTCACAGCACTCCCTCCTAACTACATCTCAACAGAACTATTACTACAAGAACAGACCATGCCACACACCGTGATATTCCAAATGGCCCTACCTCCCTACTACCCTTTCTGTTGGGCTCCACAGGAGCAGTTGGCACCCCATAGATGCTGCGCCATAGAACTAGCTGCCTCTTCAAAAGGGCTTCCTTCACCCTCACCATCTTACATCCAGTCCCTCAGGTGGTGGACATCCTCCTGCAATCTACTCACAGGGGTCCCCTTCCTTCAACCCAAGCCCTCGGTTCAAATCACCACGGATGCCTCACTCATAAGCTGGGGTGCACATCTAAGTCACCATACTGTGCAAGGAAACTGGTCAGAGCATGAAGCCCTTCTACACATCAATTTGTTAGAACTCAGGGCTGTCAGGAACACCTGCAAGCACTTTCCCCAACTCCTTACCAATTGCATCATCTGCATACTCACAGACAATACGACCTCTATGTTTTGTATAAACAGGCAGTGGGGGTATATGCTCCCAATCCCTCTGCACAGAGGCCACTCACCTTTGGAAGTGGTGTTTCCAACATGGTGTTATCCTGAGAGCATTCTACTTGCCTGGCATCAACAACATAATGGCGGACACCCTCAGTCACAATTTTCCCACAGACAACGAGTGGGAATTACATCCATCAGAGTCCATTTCTGTCTTCCACAGGTGGGGTTATCCACTAATCAACCTCTTTGCAACCAGCAACAACACCAAGTACCCACAATTCTGCTCCCAAATGGGTCTTGGTCATGATTCCAAGGGGAACACCTTTTTGTTCTCATGGGACAAGCCACTACACTATGACTTTCCTCGGGTACCACTCATCTCCAGAGTCCTGCATAAGATACAACTAGACAAATCTCTGGTCATCTTGCTAGCACCATCATGGTCCAGGCAGACCTGGTTCCTGTCCCTCTAATACATGTCTGTCAAATCACCGTATCCTCTTCCTTCCAGACAAGATCTCCTGTCCCAACACCATGGCACACTACTGCATCCTCAACCTCACACACTCCATCTCCATGCCTGGCTCTTCTCTGGTTCCAGGAAGATGAATCCCACTGATCTGACTGTGTGATGTCTGTTCTTCTTTTCAGTAGGAGACCATCTGCCAGAAAGAGTTACCTTCAAAAATGGAAACAGAGAAGTAGCTGTGTTAGTCTGATCTTGCTAAAACAAAAGGAAAAACTATGTAGTACTTTAAAGACTGACAAGATGGTTTAATAGGTGATGAGCTTTCATGGGCCAGACCCACTTCCTCAGATCATATTCTGGAAGAGAATTGGCATGACCATATATACCAAAGGAATACAGTGAAAAAAGTGAACACATTGTTAAACTGACAAATCAGATTTAGTACAGAAGGTGAGGTGAGGGAGAGGGAGGGAGGAAATAGCTATTTATGAGTCAATGAATCAGAGGTGATAAGTGGGGAAGCTATCTTTGTAATGGTTAAGGTAATTAGCA
>JANRFK010003594.1:8389069-8399447 GCA_030068395.1 Apalone spinifera | reverse complement strand
CACCAAACTGGTGTCCCACAAAGAGGTAGCTGTCAGGGGTGGCCACCTTCCACAGGGCGATTGCGATCTGCTTCTGCAGGGGGATGGCGGGCTGCAGGTGAGTGCCCTGGTGTTCCAGAGCAGGGGTGAGCCAGGCACATAGCTCCAGGACTGTTGCCTTCTTCAGCTGGAAGTTGCAGAGCCAGTGGTCCTCATCCCAGAGCTGCATGATGAGCTGGTCCCACCAGTCCAAACTCATCTCGTGCCTCCAAATCTGCCTGTCCCCAAAAAAGTTTTGGGGCAAGGACAGAGCTCCTGCATCCCAGAGGAAGGTCTCGTCTGTGTAGTCCAGGTCCATATGGGGCAGGAGATTCATGACAGTCATGCTGTTGCAGCAGAAGCTGCAGTATGGCATTGTGGGGCCATCGCTTGCCCAGGGGCAGCTCAGGCTCCATGGCCCAAAAGAGTGAAAAGCAGGAAAAAAAACCCTGAGAATGAACTGCTGTGGTGTCTGAGGAAGCAGGGCAACCAGAGCAAGCACTGCAGCAGCTTTGCTTTCCCCCTAGGAGGTAGGCAAGCCAAAAGCAGGAGCAGAGCAACGGCTGTCCAGGGGGATCCCTTTAAGCACACGTCTCTGCAAAGGGCATGCAGCAGCACCTGGAAATAAAGGCTGCCCCCATGCCCTGCCAAAAGCACTTCCAGGTGCCTTTTTTTTTCTTTCAAAAAAAAAAAAAGTGGCCAACAGTCTGGATGCTCTTTTTTGAAAAAGCAGATTAATTTTTTGATTCATGTAATGAAATCTAGACACTTTTTCGACAGAGGCTTTCGAAAGATACTTTTGAAAAAGCCTCTGTCGAAAAAGATGTGCAGTCTAGACATAGCCTCTGTCTCTCTCAACTCCTGGTTTAGCGCTCCCACACAAAGAAAGCAGGCACGGTAATTATATGGAATTCAAATTTCAACCCCCTATACTGATTGGGTCTCCTGGCCAATACCTTTGCTAGAGACCTGTGTTTAACCCCTTCATCACTGGGTGCTGGTCAGCTTTCTTCCTATCCATTACAAAGATATTGAACCAAGCCAGTCCCAAAACTCACCTCTGCGGACCCCACTTATTATGCCCTTCAAGCGTGACTGTGAACCATTAATAATTAATTACTCTCTGATCATGGTTTTTCCAGACAGTTATGCACCCACCTTATAGTAGCTCCATCTAGGTTGTATTTCCCTAGCGTATTGAGAAAAAGTTCATGCAAGACTATCATATGCTTTACCAAATTCTAGGTATACACCCCTAGGTATACACTCACCCCTTATCTATAAAAATTATAGATTCAAAGAAAGCTATCAGATTAGTTTGATGTGATTTGTTCTTTACAAATCCATGCTGGCTGTTACCTATCACCTTATTATCTTCCAGCTGTGTGCTGATGAATTCCTTAATTATTTGCTCCATTGTATTTTCTGGCACAGAATATGAGCTGACTGGTCTGTAGTTTCCTGAATGGCACCATACTGGCCCTTTTCCAGTCTTCTGGAATCTCTCACTGTCTTCTATAACTTTTCAAAGATGGCAGCTAATGGCTCAGATACCTCCTCTAATATGCATTTTATGAGGTCCTGGTGACTTGAAGACTTTAAGTTTTCTAAGTAATTTTTTAATTTGTTCTTTTCCTATTTTAACTTCTAACCCCCTGCCCCATTTCTAGAAGCATTCATTTACGTTAGATATCCAATCATAACCCACCTTTTTGGTGAAACTGAATCAAAAAACTCATTAAGCACCATTTCCATGTTTTCTGTTATTGTTTCTCCCTCTTCATTGAGGAATGGGCTTACCCTGTCCTTGGTCTTCCTATTGCTTCTAATATATTTGTGAAATGATTTCCTGTTACCCTTTTTTCCTCTAGCTAGATTGAACTTTTTTTGTGCCTTTGCCTTTCTAAGTTTGCCCCTACATACTTGTGTTATTTGCTTATATTCATCCTTTGTAATTTGACCTAGTTTCCTTTTGATTTTTAGATCATTTAGGCTACATCTACACTGCGCATTGTCGCATTGCTCAAGAAGATATGAATAGCACCACACCTCATTTGCATACCTAATGAGCTGCTATTTTTTCAGAAGGGGCTTTTGCACAAGAAGGAGCTGTCTACACTGTTTCTTCTTATGCAAAACCCCCCTCATGTGCAAGAGCCATTCTGCCGCTTATTTTCAGGAAGAACGACTCCTGCTCAAGAGGCTTTTTTGCTCAAGGAGCAGTGTAGACAGCTCCTTCTTGCGTAAAAGCCCCTTGCAAAAAAATGGTGGCTCATCACATATGCAAATGAGGTGTGACGATAGTCACCGTGCCTCATTTGCATATCTTCTTGTGCAACAATGCGTAGTGTAGACGTAGCCTTAAGGTCTATCTCCTGGTTAAGCCAAGGTGATCTCTTGCCATACTTCCTATCTTCTCTATTCAGTATAGTAGTTTTCTCTTGGTCCATTAATAGTGTATCTTTGAAAAACTGCCAACTGTCTTTAATAAACTCAGAGCTGGTAGGTTAAGGTCCCATGGGAAGCTAGACTAACAGGAAAAACAATTTAAGTCTGAAATCCATAGTCTTTTTTTTTTGCTGTTCTCCTTTCTACCATTCCTTAGAATCATGAACTCTATGATCACTTGCACCCAAGCTGCTTTCATATTCTCAATCAGTTCCTCCCTGTTTGTGAAATGAAATCTAGAACAGCTACCCCCCTAATAACTCTCTCAACCTTCTGAAATAAAATAAAAGAAAATTCTCCAATGCATTCCAAGAACCTGTTGGATACTCTGTGCCCTCATGTATATTAGTTTCCCAACATACGTACAGATAGTTGAAGTCCCCCATCACCACTAAATCCCGCAGTTTGGATGATTTTATTAGGTTTTTTTTTTTTTTAAAGCCTCATCCACTTCTTCTGCCTGGGTAGGTGGTCTGTAATAGACCTCTAGCAAGACATCACCCTTATTTTTTACCCCTTTGAATCTTATCAGAGACTCTCAAATTTGTTTCTTATGTCCACCTCCAAGTGTGTACATTAACAATAATTTTTGACCAGGGATCAGAAATTTCTGAAGTGGCCCAGGCCACCCCTGAAGGGACGGGGCATCCAGCAGGAGGAATGGAACTAGTACACTTCCCTGCTTCCTCCTCCCCAGATGCTGATTGGCCTGGGGGTGGGAGACTGTGAGACATCTTTGCCCCTTCTTCCCCCAGAGAGAAACACCAGCTGTTCTGCCTGTGCCCATGGTGGTGGGGGGAGACTTCTCATGCTGCTCCCCACCCCTGCCCCATTTAGGACTTGAGGATGGGGGAGGGGGAACACGGGAAGTCTCCTCTGACCCTGGCTCCATCCTGCAAGGATTGTGTGGTGCTTAGAAGCACTGTGTCCCTTGCAGGATGGGAGGAGACTTTGCATGCTCCCCCCAAATCCAGGCCAATCACAGCCTAAGGGCAGGGAAACCACTAAAGGTACAGCATGCTTCCTGTACGAAGGGAGTAGGGTGGGAGGAGATTTTGGGCACTCCTCCCATCCTCTTGCCCTGATTGGCCAGGGGGAAGAGTGGCAGGGCTTCTGCAGTCTGGATCAACCCACTTTGTGGGCTGGATTCAGCCCACGGAGGCCTTTTGCCCCACCCCTGATAAAAGGCAACTAATTTAAATAGTTGGAAATCATTGAGTAGCTACAAAAAATAAATAAAAAATCAGGCAACATAAGGCTCACTCAACACCCTTTGCATTTTGCATGTATCCACATAGGCCAATTATAGAAGGTAATTGGCTGAGGATTGGCTGGTTAACCAGCTAACAAACTGATTCAGTTAGGAATAGTTGAGAGAGAAGAGATATAAGATACAAAGACTGGAAGGAAGGGCCAGAGAAGTGAGATCCCTCATTCCTTTCTGCTAAAGAGAAAGGTAAAAGCTTTATATTGTGTGCAGGGGAAAAGGACAAAATATATTGTAAATTTATGCTGAATCTATACAGGAGTGTGTAAGGATTGTTTGCAGTTAGGACGGATTGTCTTGTACCACAGGCCTATTGCTTAAGAAAGGAGGAGAATAGCAGAGGCTAAAATGGCAGGAATTTGCACTTTCTAGGCCTGAGTCTTCACTCCTTATACTACTTGCATGCTAGTGAAACAGTGACACCAGGCCCTCACAGTTCTGAAAAAAAACCGAAACAAACAAAAAACCCCCCACCAAGATCAGATTTCTCCTGCATAGTAAAAGATTGAATTGCCACTATGAATAATAATGAATAGTCATTGGGCCAAAGAGAAAAAAGGGAGAATGCTTGTCAGAACAGAAGCCACGCACTCATGCTTTGTGAAGTTATGCGAATACATTGTTGTCACATAGGACTAGCATTCCCAGCATCCATTACAGTTTTGTGAAGAAACTAAAAAGTTACAATGGCTTTGTGTTGATCAATCTTATGCAGTTTATGGAATGCAAATGTATGTCCTTTTTCCATAACATTTTTATACTGCTGTGACATACCTAAGCCAGCAACCTGCCATACTTGGGTCCTATTGAATTTCAGGAGGTGAGCAGACATTAGCCCACTGTCACAAATCATGGGTAGTGTGAATGATTGTCATGAATGAATTAACAGTAAGTGAGCTGAAGAGAGGCCTTACTAGGGTCCAAGTCAGTGCCCCGGTGGACTATGGACTTTGATAAAAAGACAGTGTGCGCTGAGAGAAACAAAACCACACAAAGGAGGCAAAGTTCCCAAATACGTAAGAGGAGTCAGCGAGTGAAGAAATCGACCAAGGATACTCTGTTGCTTATCGCTTGTGGCTAGGAAAGCAGAATTGGGTGTTGTAAGCAGAATGGTCCAAGATTGGTCGTAAGCACACTCACAGGTGGTGAGATCATCGGACATCACCCCCCACTCGAACTCTCCCTTGCCGAAGGGATATATACCACACCATTTTGCCACACAGATGGGAGTCCATTGATTTGACTTATTGGGGGTGACATGCACATTGGATTTCTGCCTCAACCAAATTAATCTACATTACCTGGGATTAGACAGCACCACCGGGTAAGTGGTATGTGTGAGTGTGTGCGCTAAATTGGGTTAAGAAATTGGCTATTAATCATTCAATTTAAGCATTGCTTTTAACCTGGTTTTAATTGTTTATTATATATATGTATATAGCACTTCTGAATTGCTCCTGAGTTGCTGACACAAGTTGTTAAAGGTATATTTGGGCTACTGTGGATTTATTGGTCGGTGATGCTGATCAAATGCCCTGTCGTGCAGCCTGATCAACTGTAGAACAGCACCCCTTTCTGACACCACCCACATGTAAAGGACCTCCCCCCAGCGCACATGGAGGCTTCAGAGCCCAGAATGCCAAATGTTTACTGGGGACAAATAACGAGAAAACAGGGATGGGGTGGAGTTCATAGGGTCAAAACGAGGGAGCCGGATGGGGACACTGAGTGTAGAACCCCAGATAGTACCCACATGGGAAGTGGCAGGTGGAGGAGCGAGGCAGCCTGGTCGTACACTCAGGGGGCCAGGACACCATTGCCCCTGGTGTGGGTGGAGGGAACAAGGGAACAGGAAAGAGGGGAGGCCACGGGTGGCACTGGGGCCATGGCAAAGGGGTGAGCCACCACTGCGGGAGGTTAAGTCTTCTGGTTGGGGCTCTAGCCCTTCAGCAAGGGGTAAGGCTGGTATCAGAAGGCATGAGGTGTGTATCATAGATTTCTATGTATAAGTGTTGGGGGCAATAGTGAAATCCATACTACTGATTGAGCTATGTCCATTGTCACGGGTAGAAAGGCACAGGGGCTCAGAAGCCATTTGGCTATTGATGGCTATTAATGTACTTTGTTCAACAATAAACTTGACTCGGGTGCCTTTGCTTCTTATCTGACTCTGTGCTCTTTGGGGGTTCTCATGAAGTTTACTATGCTAGCTACCTGAATAGAGCTGGCATGGTATCCCAAGGGAATATATGAAAAACAGCCGAATGTTTGTCACTGACAGTGCAGGAGACCTGTCAGAATGCCACACCAATTAATCCTAAATTTACTGTATTGCTGTCCTGAACTGCTACAGTCTCAGCATGTCCTTTACTTTGTTATGACTTCATTGCCTATTAGAAAGCTAGAATATCTTATTGCCCTTATATAAATCTATGGTATTCTCACATCTTGAATACTGCGTCCAGATGTGGTCTCCTCATCTCAAAAAAGATACTGGCATTAGAAAAGGTTCAGAGAAGGGCAACCAAAATGATTAGGGGTTTGGAACTGGTCCCATATGAGGAGAGATTAGAGAGACTAGAATGTTTCAGCTTGGAAAAGAGAAGACCAATGGGGGATATGATAGAGGTATATAAAATCATGATGGTATGGAGAAAGTGAATAAGGAAAAGTTATTTACTTGTTCCCATAATATAAGAACAAGGGGCCACCAAATGAAACTAATGGGCACCAGGTTTAAAACAAATAAAAGGAAGCTCTTCACACAGCGCACAGTCAATCTGTGGAACTCCTTGCCTGAGGTTTAAAAGAACTAGATAAATTCATGGAGGTTAAGTCTATAAATGGCTATTAGCCAGTATGGGTAAGGAATGGTGTTCCTAGCCTCTGTTTGTCAGATGGTGGAGATGAATGGAAGGAGGGAGATCGCTTGATCATTACCTGTTCAATTCACTCCCTCTGGGACACCTGGCATGGCCACTGTTGGCAGACATGATACTGGGCTAGATGGACCTTTGGTCTGACCCAGTATGGCCATTCTTATGTTCTTAGTGTTATTTTGAAATATTTTTCTCTTTTTTGTTCCTTTTTTCAGAAAACCTTCAGAAGGAATTTGGTAGATTACTTTCATTTTTAAATTTAGTATCACAGAATGATTGCATATCTGTGTGTGTGTTTTCCCCCAACTGTTTGATAAAGAGACTCAGTGTTGAAGCCATTGTCGATAAGAAATGCTCTTTGCTACAGGCACCTTAAGATGAATCACTAGCAAGTGTTATGGTCTCCAATTACGTGCAAGGTCATGGTCTCCCCTCTTTTGGATTGGGAATGCAAGATTATGAGCTGTTAGTAGATTTTTCCTGTGGGTCAGCTGTGGTATGTAAGAAAATGCATGAATGAACAAACCGGCCAGTGTTACATGGGGCAATTTATAAGGAAATCTTTCAGTGATATAAAAATGTTTACGCAATGTCTGACAGAAATCACACTATTCTATATAGCTCAACTCAAGGGTGCATATAGTTAGTTCTTTGATTTCTCCACTTTTTGGGGTTTTTTGTTTTGGGGTTTTTTTGCTTTTAGAAAATTACTCAAGTGAAAACAGCTATTTCTTCACTCTGTTGTCTTCTCTCTTGCCAAAGGTTGTCCATTATCCATCAGCTTGCTCTAAAACCACATAACAGACTGTTTGAGGGCTCTGTCTGAGGCAGTTATTTAACTATACTTGCGGCAGGGTGTGTGTGTTTGGTTTTTTTGCTTTTCTCTGACCAGAAATCAAAAGCTTCAGAGGGGTAGACAAGTCAGTCTGTAACAGGGAGGGAGGGGTGGACCAAAGACAATAGTCAAGCAATTAGTCTCCTGCCAGCCATCTCCAGCCTTTGATAAACAGAGGCCAGGGACACTATTGCTTACCTCCTGGCTAATAGCCTTTTATGGACCTAACCTCCATGAATTTGTCTACCTCTTTTTTTTAAGCTCTGTTATAGTCCTACCCTTCACAGCCTCCTCTGGCAAGGAGTTCCACAGATTGACTGTGTGAAGAACTTTCATTTGTTTTAAACCTGCTACCCATTAATTTCAGTTGGTGTCCTCTACTTCTTCTATTATGGGAACAAGTAAATAACTTTTCTTTATTCACTTTCTCCACACCACTCATGATTTTATAGACCTCTATCATATCCCCCCTGAGTCTCCTCTTTTCTAAACTGAGGAGTCCCAGTCTCTTTAGCCTCTCCTCATACGGGATCCGTTCTACACCTCTAATCATTTTAGTTGCCCTTTTCTGAACTTTTTCTAATGCCAAAATATCTTTTTGGAGGTGAGGCTCATTTAACTACACATCTAGTAATGTGATCTATGCCATCAAATGCTAGCAATGCCCCACTGGGAATGTAACAAAATACTTTGATTCATATTCTAAGCCATAGCATCTTTTTAATGCTGCCTTGTCTCTAGAAGTACTACCATCCACCAACAATTTTGTTTTTATCTGTGTAGGAGGGGATTCCCTTGTACAGGGAGAACATTTGTTTGGTGTAGAACCAATATACGTGCTGGCTAATTCAAGAGATGGGCTGAGAATATGAATTTTCACCATTCTGTTTACCTTTTCTAATAGTCATATCATCTGTAAGTAACGAGAACAATTAGAACATCCTTTATTCTGCTGTGTTCTGGACATAGGAGCATGCTGTGGTAAGGCCAGTGCAGAACGAGAATGTACAATGCTGAGAGAATGTTTTGTTACTCCATCTCCCTACCCCCAAGCTAGGGTCAATTGGAACCACAGCTCCAGACCTCTAACCTTCAGCTCAGTGACAAGGGCAGTCTAGTGAGACATTTGATGCCCAACTTTGATGCTTAATGCACTTTAGGCAGAGAATGAGAGCTAGATCTCCCATCCTATGGGAGAGCACTGTGACAACTGGCCCTCATTAGAGATGCTTGTGCGTGTATTTATATTTACCTAGGAACAGCATTTACATATTTTGGTCCATTATGGAAGAAAAGGAGAATTTTATTCCAATTGATCCTCCCTGTACCTACAAGTGATTTACATAGGTGCTACTTGTGCTTATCAAAAGCAGTTTTGCCTGTTTTATGCTTAACCAGAGATGTTCTTTCATTAAAAGAAAGTTCAGGAAGTTTCTAAATATTCATGGGATTCTCTAGGAATTTCAAATAAATTTAAATGTTTAAAGTATTAATAAATAATAAGAAGTTTGTAATTGAAAAAATATTTCTGGAATTTTTGCTTCTCATTTGTTCCTTCTCTTCTCAACTCAGAAATGCCTCTTACTTCCCAAGGATGTCAATCCTGGTTGTACTTTGTACTGAATTTTCATTTCTAACTTGAGGCCTCGGTCTTGATTTGCAAAGCTGAAAATCAATGACCACTATTGAAAATGTAAATCTGAGTTGTGCATTTGCAAAAGGGAACTCAGCTTAGAGTTTATGCTCTGTTTAGATTTACACACTTTTTCCCCCTCACATTCTAATGTTAGCCATCTTTTCCCTCTCCTTTAGTGCCACGATCTTTCCCTGTCTTAGTCTTTTCATTTCCTCTCAAATACGAGTAGATAATGACTGAAGTATAAAAATCTAGTTTCAAGCCTAAATTTTCATTAAGATGTTGTGTATATCCACATCTATTTCTCCCTTCCATTCCAAGTTGAATTCCTGTTCTACTTTGTTCTGCTTCATGCATCAACCCTTTCCCTTAGGGTATATCTACATTTAAAACATTGCAGCAGCACAGGTGCACTACTGCAGAGATTGCAGTGTAGTATTTGTGTGCTCACTACCTTTGCCAATGTCAGGGAATCTCCTATTGGCATAGGTAATCCATCTCTGGGAGGCAGTAGCTGAGGGCTTCTCTATAGCTTTCCTGCTGTAGCACTTAGTGAAGATTCTACTGACCCTGACAGAAGAGCTCTTCCTATTGCTGTAGGCATTCACACTACTTGAAAGGTAGTAGCTGTGTTGATGGAAAATGCCCTCTCACTGACATAGTGATGTCTTCCTTGGGGCTTAATCGGTATAAACTAAGGCCCTGCTGAATTAACGCCCATTAAAAAAAAAAAACAAAAACAAAAAAAACACACACACACACACACATCACAGGCCATGAATTCTGGTCTTCACCTGTGAAATGTGTGCTTTTACCCTGCATGGTACAGATTTTATGAGGGAGAACAGCATTTCTCAAATTGGTGGATACCTAATATCTAAATACCTAAAGGGAGTCACAGGGGAATTGCAAAGCTATTTTAGGAGACCACAGTAGTGACACCCTTAACTCCTGCACTGTCTTCAGATCGGAGCAGCCCAAGAGTGGTGGCTGTTCACCAAGTCACTAGCTTTGAAGGCAGAAGCCCCAGAAGCAGAGCAGACGTAAGAGTGACAATACCATACCAAGCCATCCTTACTTCGGCACTGCTGCTGGCAGCGGCTCTCCTTTCAGATTTGAGCCCCTTTAATCTTTCCATGTGTCATGTTCTCTGTCTCCCTGTCACTGTTTCAGCCCTCTCACTTCTCAGCCTATGAGAATGCAATACAAAAACATGGACAATCTGTTGTAGCCTCAATTCATAGGTACAGAAGTTTCTGGAGTTGTTGATGTCCTACCCCTTTCAACAGATTCTG
>JANRFK010003594.1:8360119-8371550 GCA_030068395.1 Apalone spinifera | reverse complement strand
ACTGGTCTCTTAGAGGACTTTTAGGGGCAAATTAGAGATAAACAACAATGCAGAACACTTGAGAACCAGGACTGATGGTTGTAAACAAACTTTACGGGACCACAGGAAACTTGGCCATATCCATGATGAATGGACATCTGGCTAACTAGAATCATGCCAGACCACGGATGTTGCTGGACCAGAAATTGCCAGACTAGAGAGATTCAATCTGTAGTATTTTTTTTTTTAAGTAAATCACAGAATTGTTACACTTAGATGGTGCTTACATATGATGCTTTTACTCTTTTCTAATCTTTCATATGCAGACATGACATAAATTATAGCTGGTTTAAATTATAGTCTCTTGCTTTGTTTACTTCCAATTTTTTTTGTAGAATATTAAGATTCACTGTTTACATTTTTCGGATAGTTCATATCCATGTTTGGCTGATTTTACTTTGGTTGTCTGTGGTGACCTACAGAAGCTGATGTTACTTTCATTTGATAAGAGATTAACACCTAGTAAGTTTAGAATTCACTGAGACTACTTATGTATTTAAAATTGAGCAAATGCTTAAGTATTATGGTGGATTTCGGGCTAGGATTTTTTTCATAAATGCATCACTGATCAAATTAATGTTCCTGTAGTTATAAAGTGTCTTTTGAGAGTACTGGGGGATTGAGATTTGAATTTTTATTGGAAATTTTCTCACTTTCTGAAAGATGGGACAGCCAGAGATCTAGGTTTAGTCACAATTATCCAGTTATTGGCTTTCTAATTATTAGAGGGGTAGCCATGTTAGTCTGGATCTGTAAAAGCAACATCTGCATGCATCTGATGAAGTGGGTCTTTGCCTAGGAAAGTGTATGCTCCAATACATCTGTTAGTCTATAAGGTGCTACAGGACTCCTTGTCACTTTCTAATTATTGTTTCTTCTACGTTCCCTATGCAGAAAGGTTGGCATGCCTGATAGCAAAGCTCACTTACTGCAAAATTTCTCCTGATGCAGAGCCAACATCTTAATTACTGTTTAAGACCTCAGACTAATAGAGATGTAAACTGAGGCACAGGTCTTATGCTGGTACTTGCATTCCCTCTAAGCTGCCTGGCAGCAGCTCAGCGGGAATGCTGGTTGACATCACTGTAAGCTCTTTAACGTAGCTGTTCTAGGGTGATGAGAAACAACATATAACAAGGCCATACCTTTGTCAGTGTGATGGGACATCGCCACCCCGCACTCCAGACTCCCCTGCCACTAGCTGTTCGCAGCGCAGGGGGCCGGGTACCGGAGCTGCGCTGGCTGCTTGCGCGCCGCCAAGTAGGCATGCCGCAGCAAGACGCCGCTTTGTGCAAGCGGCAAGAGATAGGGAGAAGGGTGCTGGGAGACGGCGTAAATGGACGCCGGGGATGGAGGAACGCAAGGAAGGTGGGAGGGGTGCGCAGCTAAGACATGCTGACGGAGGGTGATTTAAAACGTGGTGGACGATCGCTCGTGGGGAAGAGAAGCGAAAAGAAAAGGCGAGCCGAGCCATTACACAGGGCGGAGGGATGGAGCATGCATGACAGCGAACACCCAAGAAAAGATCAGGGAGAGGAAGTAGCCCAGGTCAGGCAACAGGTATTAGCCCGAGGGCTGGTGCGTTGCAGCAGGAAGCCCCACCAGCCGGACAGGACTACGACCCAGTCCTTGTCCTTAGGGCCCTGGGCTGGGTCCCGTGAGTGAGGGTGGGCCCGGGTCCCCCTCTCCCTGCTGTCATCAGAGGAAATATCTTGGTGACTGGATCATGAATTGTTGTGTCCAGCAGTGACGAGAGCTGGTACTATTGACTGGGGTAAAAACTGGCAAAAAAGACTCGAAGCACACTGATTTGGGGTGAGGTGAAGGGACTTGAGGGGTTATCCTAAAAAGGAGTTAATAAATGGACAGGGTCATACATGATTACAGTTAGCAAAAGCTTTCCTCTGACATAGCAATATCTACACTGGTACTTAAGTCCGTGTAAGTTACTTTGCTCAGGAGGGGGTGGCATATTCACATCTCTGAGTGACATATATCATAAACAGGAGTGCTGACAATGCAGGTAGGAATTTCAAACTGAAAAAGGGGCGGGGAGGGTCTCTCTCTTTTCTTTGTTTGAGATCAGAGCAGTTTCTCCCAGGTATTGAGTGAAATGAGAGATGCTTCTCTCTCCAAAAACTGACTTCTTGAAATGCTTAAGTAGGGAAAAGTTTATTGTTTTCCACAGGGTTTATTGTTTTCCTTGTCTGGGGGTTTGGAAATAATGTCTGATCTTGCTAATTATTTTATTGTAACTAAGTCTTGCTACTCAGGGTTTTTTCCCTGAGTATCTATATCAACTGATGGCTCTTTCCATCTAGCCAATTTACTATGCTTGCAACTGTAGCCTTTGTCTTAATAATAAAAGATTGTGTTTTTCCTAATTAACTGATATTGATTAATTGTTGTGTCCTTAGGACTCAGTGCCTACTTACAAGGGCAGAGTCCATTGTTGTCTGTTGATTCCCTCTGTTTTTCCAAACTCCAAGTAAAATGGAGATTAGGGCAGGGGGAAGAGTTTTACCTTAGGGAAGGGATTTCCCAACTGATCTCTTCCTTGATTTTCTTGGAATTACTTGGGTGCTGGCAGCAGGTCCAGCAAAACCTAGGTATTTGGATTTTTGGGGGGGGGGCAGTTTTTGTACCAGAACCTGCAGGCCCCCAACTTCTGCATTTGTCATGCCAGAGTGAGGAACAGCCTTGACAACATATATTATATGGATTTAAACTGCGGTGTGTAAATAGCCTAATTCTCACTTAAACCTTATTTTGACAAACTAAGCATGTCATTAGACATAAATAGCCTTTGTATAATTTCTTAATGAAAAATCGATGCATAGATTCATATATTAACAAAGGTCCCAGTCTTCAGTGATTCCTTTTCCTAGGTAAAGACTGACACCTCTGTGATCTATGTCTTGAAAAATTTCAGCATGCTACGTAATACTGTCTCCATGAATTGGACTCAGAGAAATATTCCTTACACTTCTCTTTTATCACATCAAAAATATACTTACCTTCTTCCATTTTTTTCTTTTCATTCACTGCAAACACAAGGAATCACATAGCAATGTGAATGACTCTTATAAACATCCCAAATCCTTATTTCAGCAACAAAACAGCTTTAAAATACTGTCAGATCCTCTCCATATAGGGAAACAGGAAATGGCTGATTTCACTTGCAGATTATCTCCCCCTTCATTTCAATGGTAGACAGTTTATGCCAGGTCTCTGATTATGCAGGGATTCTGGACCACATAATGGAATGGATGGCCCATCCTCTGAGATGAGAATGTCAGGATACTTGTGGAGGCCCTTTGCTTGAGCACTTTCACCCGACCCATATCACCAGATATTAATAGGTGGGGTGATTAGCCTGGGAAAAGAGGGGCAGTGCAGAACAATTAAATGTACATGAAGTGTAATAAATAGGACCAAGCATGAAACCCACAGTCTACTGAAAGAGTGAAGTGAAACCATAATTGATGAAGAAAATTTTTTAACCAAATAAATATTATGGGATGCTGAAATTTCCAGGAGACCCCGTGAATATCCACAAGGGGAATGAGTGAACAAAGGAGCTAGATTCTCACAGCTTATTGACAAAGTCCAGGAGAGCCTTAGTCCTGAACGAACCTCATGGACCATGGAGGCAGTCATATATATGGAACAGTAGTTATTTCTGCATCCACATGAGCAACTCCATTCAACAGCTATTAATGATTCTGGAACAATGTCATAGAATGCTCACATAAGGATGAATGGCAGAAGGGTTGTATGCATATGATGAGAATGACAAGGTCTGTTTACATCAGGAGGAAACGAACTTTCTTGACGAGCCACTAATGGCAATAGTCACTGTTGCCCAAAGCCTAGATACAGATCCCTGACTCCCATTAACTGCAAACTGGCAATGTACACAGCTGTTGACCCACACTTCTCTTGTACTTTATCAGCAGCTTCTCAGGTCAGAACAGCAACTGCCATGTTAACATTTTCTTTTGGAATGACAGAAATGTAGGGGTTAGAAAGGAGCTTGAGGTCATCCAGTACCAATTCCACAAACTTCCTGGGACTGTGTCAAAATCAAGTCACAAAATAGGTTCATATTAATTTGCATTCATTATCCCAAATACTTACCGGAGTGAGATGTTGTATCGTTATTTTCTGGAAAAAAAATCAAATTGTTTTTGAATACAAGACACTTTTCATAGCATCCTACAATAGTTTTGATGGAAAGCCACTGATCTGAATGCTAGGTCTATAATCCTGAACCTCTGATTGGGTATTTTTCTGGGCTTGAATAAATGTATATGTGAGGAATTTAAAAAATTGTTTTGTCAGAGCAAGGGGTGTATCTGGTAAGAATGATAGTTTCCTGATTCTGATATTTCATATCCTCAATCTACCCCTCAAACTCATTTTATTTTTTTTTCTCAAAACAGCTGATACAAATAAGGAAGTCTTTTATCTTATTTATTGACATAACATACAAAGAAATACTCACTTTTCAATTTATACCCCACAGCAGCAATAGTGGCTATACTAAGAAATAAAATGACTAGGAAAGCAGCCATCCAAGGGGAGGTGGTTGGGAAGAAAACATCTGAAAAAATATGGGAAAATGTTTAAGATTGAGGGGAACATTCCTGACACCTTGACAATTACAAGGCCAAACAAATGGAGTCTAAGAATCTGCTGAGATTGGATTTCACTTGCATTTAGAAACTGGTGTCTCTTTTTTGGCAAAATCTAGATTAATTTAAATCAAAAGGTTTACACATCTTCCAGATACCACACAGAACAGAGCCATGAGCCATATATCCTTCACTGTGTTCTGACAAAATCACATACCTTCAGCTATATGTCACTTACCTTACTTTTGCTCATTGACAAATTGACATCTCTCACATGGCTAAAATTCACAGGATTTACCTGAAACACTCTTTTAGCACTAGTATTCATGCAGAAATTGTAGGCATGTTTCATTGTTGGTTTTTTTTTTAATTGGCAAGCATTTCGATGATAACTTGAATCGCTCCATGAAATGGTGAAAGTCATGCCCATGCTACCGCAAACACAACCACTGCTGCCTACTAGCAAAAATGCAGCATGCATCTTTGTCATCACATTCCCACCAGAAGTAGCATTAAATACAAAGAAAGGCAGACAAGTGCTCTACTGAGGAAGGGAGGGAGAGTACTTAAGTAATATCCCTAGCAGTGTAACTCAGGATAATGACATGAGGCATTTATCTATATGCACTAAATGTAATTGATCTAGTCAACAGCCATGTGAAGTAGGATAAATGTTATTGCCTTCTTATTGAGGTGGGGAAAGTTAAGCAACTTCTCTAAGGCCATAAAGCAAGTCAGTGGCAAAGTTTGAATTCAATACTTAAAATCAACAGATATAAACAGGATAATTCACCTGGGCGAGGGCTACAAAGTCAGGCTACAGCTACACTATGAGTTTTTCCACAAGAGGCAATGCAAATGAAGTGCGGATTAGCATTTTCTTGCATTTCATTTGCATTGTCTTTCATTCTGTTTTTGTGCAAAAACAGGCAGTGTGTCCATGTAGTTTTGCACAAAACCCCCTTTTTCCAAAATATCCTTATGCCTCTCCATGATAACGCATCAGCTGTGACATTGGCGTTCCCTTTGACATGGATCACTTCCATGTCATAATCCTGCCGGAGCAGGCTCTACCTTGTTTGTCTGCTGGATAACTTTGAGGGGGCCGGAGGAGGTTCCTTTAGTCACAGCTCGATCTTGAAGGAAGGGGACTTGCAAGAGCCAGGCGTGCTGGAGACAGAGCGAAGTGATTCTTGGGAGTCGTGGGACACTGCAGCATCAGCCAGTGAGTCTGAACCCTAGGGAACGGTGGCAAGATGGACTAAATCTGACTCCTGACGGCAGACATTGAGGGGTGGTGCAAGGAGAAGGACCTGATCATGGGGAAAGCAAACAAGGCCCAGCTGATTGTCCAGCTGGAAGAGAATGACCATTTCAGGGGCCTGGACTCTGTCCCAGTGGTGAGCAGCCAGACGCCCCTTGAGAGTGTTTCAGACTCTCAAACCGGAGTGAGGTCTGGAGTCTGGCAGACAGACTCAGGGCCCACCAGGCCACACTCCACCAGCAGCCATTCGTCTCAGGCAGGGTCCCCCCCATTGCTAGATCGCTGCAGGGGTGCTCGGCCAGCTGGAGGGGCTGCAGCCAGGGGATTACAAATGTATCAAAAAGCCATGCTGCACAAGTTCGGGCTGACCCCTGAGATGTACAGGAAGAAATTCCAGGCGGTGCAGAAGGGGCCAGAGGAGACCAACACAGACCTGGTTGCAATACTAACTCAGTGAATGTTCAAGGCTGGGGCCCAGGCCACAGAGGAGCTGGTTAAGCTGATGGTCCTGGAACAGTTCTATGAAATGAGCCACAGCCTCAGGTCAGATGAGCACAAGGACCAGAAGCCAGAGGACACCACAGCGTGGGAAGCTGGCTGCTGAGTTAAAGGATGGCCAGTCCGGGTGTGAGAGGGAATCTCGGAGAGAAAAGGAATCCCAGAGAGACCAGTTCTCAGCTGTGCAACTAGGGGAAATGCCTAAGGGGGGGAGCCCAGGAAACATGGGCCAGCAGTTCTCCCCCGAGAAGGCTAGCCAGTACCTGGATGGAGCAGCCAGCCTGAGGAGACCCTGTGGGCCTGACCTGCCATCCCTGTGGGCAAAGGGGCCACAAATGGGCTCAGTACCCCAGGCATCAGGACAGGCCCCACAACCCGAGACTTCCCAGGGTTAACTGGGTGGGGCTGGAGGAGGAGCAGGCTGCCCCAGGGCAGGGGCTGGCAGGCCACCCTCAGCTCAAGGACAGGAAGCCACCCAGGCCAGCTTCTCCGGGAGCTGTGACGCTCCAGAGGCAGGTTTCTCTGCATACTGGGTGGGGGCAGGTGCCTCATGCCTTGGAGGTGGATGGCAGGGAGATGATGGGCTACTGGGACACAGGGGTGGAGGTGATGCTGGCCCAGCCCGATATAATAGCCTCAGCTGCCCAACACCCAGCTGACCCTGAAAGGCATAGATGGGACCCCATTCAAGGTACCTATAGCCCAGGTGCATCTGAAATGGGGATCTAAGGAGGGCCCCAAGTAAGTGGGGGTGCACTGGCACTTGCCTACAGAGGTGCTGATTGGGGTGACCTAGAGGAGTGGCCAGAAGGACCCCACAGTGCTCTGATCACCACCAGGAGCCTGTGACTCCTGCCAGAGGGCAGGGAAAGCCTGAGACTGGGGGAAAGCTGCCTTGAGGCACCTGCCCATCATAGAGGAGCCTCTCCAGAAGATCAGCAGGGCGACCTGGATGGGGAAGAAATACATCGAACTTGGTGGTGCCGGATTTGGCTATGCATTACCCCGAGGCCATGGCTCTGCCCTCTGTTGAGACAGACACGGTGGCAGATGCACTGCTGGCCATTTTCAGCAGGGTGGGGGTCCCCCAGGAGGTCCTCACGGACCAGGGGTTCAACTTCATGTCTGCCCTGCTCCAGGACCTGTGGGAGAAGCGTGGGGTCCAGCTCCCCTTGGGCTATCACTCAGCTGGTGGGAAGGTTCCATGGGATCCTGAAGCAGATGCTGAAGGCCTTTATGCACCAGCACCTGCAGGATTGGGATAAATACCAGCCCCCGACTTGTCTCATCTGCATCCCTTTTCCAGAAAAGGGGTCCAGTCTAGACGTAGCCTCAGGGAAGAGGAAGGACTGGTGTGACCACAGAGTGAGCCCACATTGGCCCCAGTTATCCAGTAGCTGAACAAGGTAGAGGCAGCTCCGGCAGGATTATGACATGGAAGTGATCCATGTCAAGAGGAACAACAATGCCCTAGCCAATGCATTATCCCAAAGAGGCATAAGGATATTGCAGAAAAAGGGAGTTTTGTTCAAAGCTGCTATGGCCACGCTGCCTGGTTTTGTGCAAAAACATGAGAGACTATACAAAGGAAACAAGAGAAAATGATAATCCATGCTTCACTTGTGTTGCCTCTTGTGGAAAAACTCATGGGCTATGTCTTGACTGCCCCTTCTTGCACAAAAAAATATGCAAATGGAATATTGCCATGCCTCATTTGCATAATTAATGAGGCTCCATATTTGCACAAGAAACCCCCTCTTTTTTCAGAAAGAATAGCTCTTGCACAATAGGGTTTTTTGTGCAAATAAGAGCCATGTAGATGGCACCTTTTTGCACAAAAGCCTCTTGTGCAAAAACGGAGCCTAATTAATTATGCAAATGAGGTGTGGCGATATTCCATGCTTCTCCTCATTTGCATGGTTTTTGCACAAGAGGGGGAAGTCTAGACATAGGATAGTGTAGACAAAGCCTCATAGGAAGGACTATAGAATCTACCCAATAAAAACTGAATAATGATGAAAAGTTAAAGTAATATTAATGTTAAAGTGACATTAAAATTTAAAGTAACATTAAAGTTGAAAAATTAAGCACACAAGACTCAGAGACCAAAATGAAAGCTATATATGCCACCTTCATTCTAACCTCTTTTTCAACAATGCATCAATGTAGACATTGAATGAGGCAGTTTCTGTACGTTTAGTAATATTGAAAATTTTATGCAACTTTGTTGCATATGCATGCGCAAAGTAAGCTATTTGATCACTGGATCATTATTTAGAACGAAAGCACCTAATGTGTGCAAATTATGACTTTTAAAATGTTTTAACTCCATCTAATCAAAATGTTTTTTGCTGGAAACTGTCAGGCAAGAATTAAAAAGAAAATAATCCTGAGCTCTGATATCAGGCATTTCAACAGTAGATCTCAAAACATTTTACCGAAGACGTCAATCTCATTAGCCCCATGTGTGGGAAACTGAGGCACAGAAAGAATAAGTGACTTGCTCAGTGTCACTCAGCAGATCAGCATCACATTAAGTAATAGCATTCAGGCCTCCTGAATCCTAATGCAGTGCTCTATCTGTTCAGCTGGACAAACACTGGACATTTACTTCTTGCCATGATGGAGAGAGACAAACAGGACCCACCTCATTAACCAAGCAGCCTCTTTACTGATTCTTACAGTCACTGACCCCAGTTTGCACTCACCTGAAATTAGGACTCTGGACTCACTTGCTGTTTTTAGCACATGGTTGATTATTTTGCAGGAGACCTCATTGTCCGATCCTGGTTCTATGATAATGGAACTTTCAATATCGTAGATTTTAGCAGGTGTCTCTTTTTTGCTGGTTGTCAACTTTTCTGTTCGGTTTTCTCCTTTACTATCTAGCCAGAGCACCTGGGGCTCAGGGAACCATCCCTCTGCCTTGCAAGTGAGCCCGATCCCCTGGCCTGCATAGTCCTCCAGGAAAATGGAAGGCTCAGCACCTCTTGCTATAAAGAAAGAGTAAATGTTGTAACTTTCTTTGCCTCTCCAAACAATGCTTCCTGAGAATTATGCAGCTTTATCATGCTGCCTGATAATTCTGACAGAATGTGTCACCCCCTTCATAGGAAATTGCAGGACAAGACCTCTTCCCAGTTTAAGATAAAATAGTGACATTGTATCAGAAGAAATCTATCCTTTTGAGCTTTTCCTCTTTGCCCATTAAAGTTCAGAATCTGTCAAAGACCTCTCTGTGGACATGTTTATCTTGGTGTGTGGGTGTGGTGAAAACTCAGTTTAAATTATAAGTTGTCACTTCAGATTTCATGGGGGGGGTTCCAACCTGTTTCTTAGAGTCTGTAGACTCAGAGAAATGCCAATCTGGCCTTAGTGGCTGTTGCAAACAAGAAGCCTAGAGAACGGTGAGGTGTGTTGGGCCTCTCTAGCATAAGGAGCAGCCTGCTTTGTCTCTCTTTGGTTTTCTGTTATTGTGTGTTAGGATTTTGGAATCTAAAAAATTAGGAGATGTTATCTGTAACCTCCCAGAAAGAGCATTTTTGGGGGTTTGTCTAACTTTTTTTCCCCCTCCCTCCCTTGCCCTCCAGGAACACAACATTTGATAGCTGAGCAGATTGCACCATGGGATAACAGAGATGTGTCAGGTCACATTTTACATATGTGTTTAATTCTGTACGAAAGCTGTCTCACATCCACACCTGTATTCCCTGAATCAAACCCGCCCTCCACAGAATTTCATTCAGTTCAGCAGAATGACACTGGGTCTCCTTCATTCTTTTTTGGCCTCACATGATTATATTTTAATTGGGGTTAGTACTGCTTTGGGTAGAGGGACTCGATGACCTACTGAGGTCACTTGCAGCCCTAGGATTCTGTAATTCTATGATATTCTGTATTACCTTAGGCTGATGAATGAGAGCCAGGGCCACTCACCTGTCACATCCAGTTCAACCACCACCTCATCGTACCACGTATTCAAAGAGACACTGCAGGTGTATTTCCCTTTGTCAGAGACCTTGATATCCTTCAGGTTTAAAGACACATTTCCTGCTCGAAATTCAGTTTGGAAGAATTGTGTTCTGCCCTGGTATTTCTCATCCTGTCTCACTTCTTTTATTTGTCCATCATAGGTGCTTACTTCTATTTTGTTTGGGGGTCTAGAAAGTATCCACTGGACAGTAATTGTGTCAGGGTTATCTGCCGGTGTCAGTTGGCACGGTAGAATAACATCTTCTCCGATGACAGCAATGACAGGATTCTGAGGAGGGATGATTGTAAACCGACCTGTGTAGACAGAAGCAGAAGTTGCATGAACTGCAGATGCTCTGGCTTGTGAATTTTACAGGAAACTCTGTGAGACTAGAGGGTGGATCTGCCTCAGGTCATGGGAATGAAGCTGTGTGTAGCTGTGGCACCCTAGGAACAGTATGTAGAGGAGGCACAATTCCTGCCTTGCTTCCTGCTCGATCTGGAGCAGAAGGGTTAGTCACTTACAGATATCTTATACTGGCAGCAAATTAAAATGGCTGTGCTGAGTCAGTTCCTCTGATTGATGTATTGTGGGGAGAAGTCATGATCCAATTCCTGGTGCTCTCGAATTGGCTTCATAAGCATAGATTCTGCATACACCACCATGCCAGATTTGAAGGTCTGGATGGCCTGCGTAGAGGTAAAACTGGGTCACCACTCCCCGTAAGGGTGTGTCTAGACTACAGGGATTTTTTGAAAAAAGTAGCCTTTCTTCAAAAAAGAACGTGGCAGTTTTTTTGACCGCGGAAAACCTCATTCTATGAGGAATAATGCCTTTTTTCAAAAGTCATCTTTCGAAAAAAGGCGCTATTGAATGCAAATAGGGCTTTTTCGAAAGAGAGCATCTAGACTCCCTTTCGAAAAAGTGGCTTGCATTTTCGAAAAATCTTCTTGTAGTCTAGACACTCTTTTTCAAAAGAGGCTTGTAGTCTAGACGTACCCTAATTCTCCTGTAGAGGCG
>JANRFK010003594.1:8327450-8344669 GCA_030068395.1 Apalone spinifera | reverse complement strand
ATAAGAACATGAGAACATAAGACCAGCCATACTTGGCTGGATCAAAGATCCATCTTGCCCAGTAGCCAGTCTTCCAACAGTGGCCAATGCCAAGTGCCATAAAGAGATGAACAGAACAGATAATCATCAAGAAATCCATTTCCTGGTGCTCATTTCCAGTTTCTGGAATAATCCCAGCCAGTCGCCATTTTGAAAACTGACTAACCCGATGTAACTGCCCACGTGTATACATGGCAGAGAAGCGGGATTCCGAGATAAACCCCTTAGTTCGAATTAACTGTTACTCCTCATGGAATGAGGAGTAACAGTTAATTCGAACTAAGGGGTTTATCTCGGAATCCTGCTTCTCTGCCATGTATAGATGCAGGCAGTTACTTCAGGCTAGTCAGTTTCCAAAATGGTGCCCAACTGGGATTATGCTAATCAAGCGCGGGATATTTAAATCCTGCACTTGCACTTCTTTAGCAATTTTGGTCGCCCTCATTAGCCTCCCTAGTGCAAACTAGGGTGCTAGTGTAGACGTACCCCAACTCAGCAAATAATTCTGAAAAAAAATGTGGTAGACACAATAAATCTATAATAGGAATTGTCAGCATTCAGTTCGGCAAACTCCAAATATCCATCATTCTTAACAGACTGTTATTTGCAGAGGCTTACTGTAAGATGCTTTGATTGTGAACTTGGCAAAGGGTTGAGGAAGAAAATTGACTATCTTTTAATATTTCTGAGCTAAAATCTACAGAAAAATTCAAAATAATATCTAAAAAAAGTATGATTTTGTCCTTTTCTGTGTTTCCCTCACAGACAAAGCCTTGGTTAAGAATGGTAAGTTTGCTTTGTCACCAAACTAGTGAAAGTCCCACCATGAAAATTTTTACCATATCCATGCTGATGTTACAGTCCCTCACTCCAACCTTTGTCCATTATTTAACACCTGTCTGATTGGATTTGAATGCCTATTTGTCTATAGCCATGTGACATTTGTATCTACATGCCCTGTCAAGCTCAGAGGCATGTTCTGTTACTGCTGTTATTCTGGGTATTCTTGTTTCAGTCTCATTTTGCACAGTAGTTGGTGCCAGTACCAGCTAAATGATACAGAAACTTCTCAGCTCAGCTCTACCAAGGTTAGGTTTAATTTTGGTCTGCTTTCAGGCTCAAGAACCAGACTTGCTTCTTCTCAAATTACAAGAGGCTGTTTAGCTAAACCAAACTGTCCCAACCATTGCTTATAGCAGTCCAAATAATGTTCTCCCTCCCATGGTAATTCTCCATTATGCCCCCACTGACATTCTTTTTACTCACTCTTCCCTTTCTAATCTCTCATCACATACACATCTGTCCCAGGTTTCATCCCCCTAAGGCATGATCACTTAAAAGTTCCCTGTGAATGCTGTTGAAAATTGAGATGGATTTCATCCCTTGAGACTTGCAGATGGAGGAGAACAACTCATGAGCTGAGTGAAGTGGCCACAGGAACAGAGAAGAGCACAAAAGATGAGGGATGTTTATGAGTTTCAAGCTAGTGGCCATTTGTATATGTGCTAGGCCTTGATAGTAAATGTTGACTGTACTTTTTGGGATATGGCAATTTAGACTGGAGCCTTAACAAAAAAATGATAGATATCTAATTCTGAATTTCCTCCAGTGTACATTGTCCCACAATTTAAATAACATTTAGATTCAAAGTAACCTGACAAAACATTTCTGACTCAAAGTTTCTAGGCTATACATATCTGTCTATTTATCTAATCACAGCGTATCATTTTCTCAGATAATGTGAAAGCAGAAGTCAGTGAAGAAAAAGGAATTATTGAAAATATTTTGATTATTAGGAATCAGCCTTTCCAAGTGTACAAGAAGATCATCCAAATCCTATTTCATTTTGGTAAGGGATGAGAACTTTTACTAGAGGAGGAAGGAGAGAAATAGTCTGGGTTTTCAAGAGTTAACAATGTTGAACTGAAGTAACAAGTGTTCCTGCTCTTGCATCTAGAAGAGGAGAAAAGCAGAATCTAATGCACCTTGAAGTTAATATCTGCATTTTATTTTTAAATTTGTCAGTAATATAGTCTGTTATAGTCAATTTTAACAGAAAACAGAGACATCAGAAAGTTACATATTTTAATTATTTAATATATTTGCTAATTAAACAAGCTTTGGTTGTTAAACTATGTATTATATATTATCTCTGTTTTAAAAATAATTAAAAAGCTGCAGAAGTGTATCAAACCTAGACTCTGACAATTGGATTTATGCTCATATACAGAGATCAAAAACAAAGACTTTTTTTTCTCCTTTATAGAGGCAGTCAGCATGACAGAACCCAGGAAAGAAATGGGTAAGCGTGAACTGATTTTCACATCTTTAATTGAAAAACAGAAGTTCTCTAAGAATGAGAGGTAGACAACATTGTTCTTCAAATCTGTATAGCTTCCTTTCACATATATGAATTTGTTGCTGGCTGCGCAGCAAAATAGGAAAGTTTAGTTAGGCTCCAAGAATTGCTATTAATGAATTTCACAACTTTTGTTGTTCTTTCTTACTCCCTGAAAATAGCTTTTTCTATTGTGGATATATGTTTGGGAGTATGAGTAAAAACTGGAAGTCTGGTATTCCTAGAAAATAGAATCAGAGGGATAGCTGTGTTAGTCTGAATCTGCAAAAGCGGCGAGGAGTCCTGTGGCACCTTATAGACTAACCGAAGTGTTGGAGCATAAGCTTTCATGGGCATAAGTCCACGAAAGCTTATGCTCCAACACTTCAGTTAGACTAGAAAATAGAGTTAAGGTTTTGATGTGAGTTGTGTGATATACTGTAATTACAAGAATCTGTTCAACTTCACCATGCAGAGCAGCTCAATGATTAATGCACACCTAATTGTTCTTTCCCTCCCTTGGTAATTTCCCATGATGCCCTCACCCATATTCCCCTTAATCACCTTTTGCTCTGCAAGCACTTGTCACATTCCTGTCTGTCCCAGGCTTTTATGCCCCAATGCATGATCATTTACAAGTTCCCATGAAATTAAAGAAATGGAATTCTGTGGAAAATGGAGATCTATTTCCTTCCTCCATGGGCTTTCAGATGGAGGAGAACAACTGGTGAGCTGAGTGAGGTGGCCACAGGGGCAGAGAATGAAAGATGAGGGATGTGTATGCACTAAAAACTAGTGGCCACCTGCACATGTGCTGGGCCTGCATATTAAATGATGATGATACCTCATAGTATGTGTCAATTTAGAGAACATTTTATCATGCTTCCCTCAAAAGGAAGGTTATCTATGCACACTTAGAACTTCCCCATAATGCAAACAAATTATTTGGCTTCCCTGGAGAAGGAAGAGCTTTTTACATCTTCCGTGGGCTGGCAGTTGGAGAAGGCCAATTGCTGAGACAGAAAGATGAGTGAGCTGAGTGAGGTGGCAATGAAGTTGAGGAGTGAAAGAAGAGGCTTTTCCAAAATTTGGCCTGTTTACCCTGGGCCAAATCTCAGAAAAGCCTCCTATTTCAGAAGATCTCTTCTTCCTCGTGAGAGCAGGAAGACAGGGCTTCTAAAGAGTGTGTCTGCCTTTCCAGAAAAAAAAAAAGCGGAAAAGCGGACGCATTCCCTGTAGTCTAGATGTACTCTGAATGAAGTCCTGATTCTGAATTACAGCCAATTCCTTTGTGGGCCACAAGCAGTCTGAAACCAACCATCAAGTATAGCTCAGATGTAGGAGTAGACCATAATATCCTAGAATTGGGCAAGGGATTCTATGCCATTTTGCTGTCATAATTAGGGGCACAGCAGAGGGTATATTAAGCAGAAGAAGCTACAGTAGAATTCACTGATGTCCCTCTAAGTTTGTCATTCCCTGGATTCCACCCCTAACATACCACAAGATTTTTTTGAACTCCCAACTTGCCTCAGAATCCATGAGGTGCTAAAATAACACAGTCAACTTTAATCTCCACCCTTCAGCTTCTGTGCTGAGGATTTCTCATGTTGAGCTAAGAAAAACATTCCACTTTTTTTAAAAAATGATTTATTCTGCTTTTAAATATATGTACATACTAGAAGATTTACCATCTATCTTCTAAAATTTCTGCTGTAAAATCCATAAAAACTGTCAAAAAATAAAAATGTAAATACTTTTAAAATAATATTTTTCTGTTTCTTTTTTATTTTACAGGCAAACTCCAGATGCAGAATGGTAAGTTTGCTTTGATCTAAATGGTTAAAGTCCATTATGAAAACTGGCACCATTTCTTACCTCATTCCAAACATAGTCCACTATTTATTGGAGATTTTGCTTAATTTCCACCTGAGGTATAAGTTTTGCAATTATACTGATGGAGTTCATGTCTACAGTTCCCAGCCAAGCCAGAAACACATTGTACTAGATATTATAAAGTAGTTCTAACTGTTCTTGTTTCTTCTATAGTCCATGCACTGATTGGTTCTAGATCTCTCTGAATTAGCTAAGTAATTCTGGCTGAATATGAGAATAAAGCTTTCTGAACCGGTACATGGCATTCTGTACTCAGTTCTACTAGCAGTCGGGTTAGCTTTGGTCTGTCTTTCATCTCAAGTACCAAACCTGCTGCTTCTCCAGTTACAAGTAACTGCTGAGCTCAACCACACAAAGTAGCACATCACAGTCTGTAATCCCCAATTATCCACCCACCAACAGTATCCTTATTCACTGGTTCCTCTATAACCCCTTATTATATCCAGATGGGCCCAGACTTTCATTCCCCAATGCATGCACACTTAGATCTTCCCTGTACTCAAACAGAATTACTGGAATTCTGTGAATGGAGATGTATTTCTTTCCTTCTGAGCTGGAAGAAGGCGGAGAACAACTGGTAAGAGCCAGACACCAACAAGCTGAATGAGGTAGCCACAGGAACAGAGGGGAGATGAAAAGATGAGGCAGGTGCATGGGCAGCCAGTTGGTGGCTATTTGCACATGTGCTGGGCCTGCATATCATATAATGATAGTAACTCTTGGTATACTGAAATTTCTAATTCAGACTTTTCTCCCTAATGAAATGTCAAACAATGTAGAACGTAGTTTAGATGCAATGTTATCAGATATTGCATTTGAATTAAAAGAATCCAAGCTGTGAATGTCTATCTATTCATCTACTCTTGATATACTCAATTTTCAGAGAACGAGAAAGCAGAAGACAATGGGCACAAAGGAATGATTGCAAATATTTTTGCTCTCCCGCGTCTGCCAGTCCAGCTATGCAAGAAAACAATCCAACTCCTAAATCCTTTTGGTGAGGAATGGGCATTTTTACTTGTGGAGAGGATCTAATTGGTTAGACTGACTGTTGTGACACCTCCTGCTGTTCAGTCTGGGAATTAGCTTTGCAGCTGAGTGCCCTGCCTTTGGGTAGTATCTCACCTATCATCACTCTGTTGAGATGTGTGTGATGTCCAGCAGTGTCCACCACTCCAGTCCCCCCCTTCTGGGGGTATCAGCTGTCATAAGAACATACTGGGTCAGACCAAAGATCTGTCAATCCCAGTATCCTGTCTTCTGACAGTGGCCAATGCCAGGTGTGAGAGGATAACACAACATCATCTGGAAGGAAGGTCCCAACTATGGGATCATTTCTCTTTGCTCTAGTTGGATGATCTCCTTCTCTCAGCCTTTCACCCTCCTGAAGAGCACAGAGGCTGTCTGACCAGGAGTGGGGCCTGGTGTCTTAAAAAGTCCCCGGAGTCTGTACATGGTCCTTGAAAGCCAGCAGCACCTTGCACTGAATTCACACACATGCCATCTATCCATAGGTGGCATATGTTACATTGTGTACAATAAACTGGATAGCCTTCATGGCCAACTCAGACCCAATATCTAGCCCTTTGCCTAGATATTGCCTTTGCCTAGGGGCAAGCTGCAGTCTGTAACTGTCACTCTTTGTTGTGACAAGGTGCAGTACAAGGAGGGTATACCCAAACCTATCCAGTACTCTAGATGCTGTGGCTCACGGACCCTCTGGCCACAGCCATATCAAGCCTGCCTTCTCTCCTCTTGTCTGCTTGCAATGCTGCCTGGACCACTTCTTCACGAGCCTTGCATTTTCTCTGACACTTTTGTCAGGGGCATCAGCCTCAGACCTATCAGGCTGGAGCTTTCCTTCTGCTCCCCTGAGCCAGCCTTGCAATGCTCTGTTCAAGGTGGCACTTCTTTAAGCTGCAAACTAGCCCTTAGCCTTTGCTGGTCAGAGCTAGACTCAGCTCCTCTCAGCTCTGCAACCTTTTCATACATTTCAACTTTGCCCTCATTGGCTGCCTTCTATCCTTACCTTGATGGGCTCTCTGTCAATTTCTGATGAGCTGTGGATTTCTGCAGCCCTTTAAGGCTACGATCAGACTTCCCCTTTTGGAGAGTATTAACACACCACTGCAGAAGGGTACAAGTGTTCAAGTTTTGAAAAGAGTCAGCAAGGCTGCATCTACATTGCCAGTTTTTGCAGCAGAAAAGGAAACATCCACACTGCTTGTTTTTATGCAAAAGTCCCTAGTGCAAAAACAGATTGGCAAAAAATATGCAAATGAGATCGCGACTCATGCAAATGAGTCCCTCATTAGTATGTTTTCTTCTGCAAAAACTGGCAGTGTAGACATAGCCCAAGAGTGATAAAGATTCCTGCTCTTGTGCCCGGAAGAAAAGAGAGACAAAATCAATTGACTTTCTCCCTCCCAAAACAGAATCTATTTATCTAATCTAAACATATCCCTTGCTCAGATAATGAGAAAACAGAAGTCAGTGAAGAAAAAGGAATTGTTGCAAATATTTTGGCTTTTCGGCATTGGCACAGCTATCTGTACAGGAAGATCTTTCAAACCCAAAATTCTTTTGGTAAGTAGTGGAATCTTTTACTGGGGAAGGGAATATAGATGTTGCAGGTGTGAAAGAATCATCAGCAGTAGTGAATTGGACTGACATGGATTCCTGCTCTTGGTCCTGGAATAGGGAAAAAGGTGGAATCTATGTTTTTTTCTCCTCCTCCCCAAAGAAAATATGTAATTATTTTTACAAAATGGAGCAGCTCCAAAGAAGGAGTGCGGCTTGATAGTTCAGGCTTAGTTCTCATTGGTAAATGGTGGCTCCTTATGAGGCAGAACAGGGACTTAACTTTGTTTTTTCTACACCACCTTGGAGCACCCCAACCACTCTGCTATTAGATATTCTGGGTTTGATCCTATTCTGGTTTTGACAAGAAATTTCACCATAGACATCAGACAATTTTGAGATTAAAATATGTTTGTCTGAAATATTTCAGTTTTGAGAAAATGGTATTTTCAGACAGAAACAAGCCATTTGAAATTGTTTCCATCAGTTTGAATTTCAGATGCTTTGAGGGCATGGTTGGATGGACTGCTTCTGTGGATTCCTAGAGGTATTACGAGAGAGGCTGCATTTGTGATATTAGGCAGGATAGTAATGAATGCAGAGGCCAGGTCCCAAGACTGAGGTTTATGGTTGCGATGGTGAAAATAGATACACTGCAGACCATATTCATTATGGAGAGGCAGAGAGAGGAAGGAAATTGATCAGGTTAATGAGTTCTTCAAGGGCTGACAAATTTATTTGGGGGAAATAATGAATTATTGACAAACACCTGACTGAGGAAGTTACAGGTATATGTGCAAAGAATATATTAAAAGGACAAAGCACATAGAAAGTACTAGCAGAAATGTAGAGCTGGAAGGAGTCTCAAGAGACCATTTCATTCATGCACCTGTCAGAATAGTCTAAGTTTTTCTGTTTCATTCTCTGGGGCTGGAAAAGACCAGTTTGTGACACAGAGCTTCTGGTCATATGGGAGGAGTAGAGCAAAAAGGCTGAGAGCGCTATATGGTCGGCCAGCAAGTGGCTGTACTCATATGTTCTGTGACTGCATGGCACCTGATGGAGATGGTGTCATGGAATTGTTAGCCTTCTTTTATGTCTCTATCCAAACTGACCTAGAGAAACAAGACTGTGATGTCCTTCCATTTGAACTCTGCTCTGTAACTTACAGAACACAGAGTGCAAAGGGATATAACTTATTATAGTGGATATAAGGAGGATAATTTATTATGATCTATACATGCAAAGTGGTCTTGCATTCTTGGATGTCACTGTGATACAGAGCAAGTTGCATCAAGTTATATTTGTATTTTGATCTTCTTGCATCTCATTTTTAATTGCTCAGTAACTCTGTTCACATTCCACAGAAAAGCTGGTCATTTTTTAGCTGAATTTTAAAATATGGCTGTTGTAATTCTAATATTTGGTTTTGTCCCATAGGTGATCTTCAGGAGAAAATACGTAAGTTGATATTTGTTTGTGAACATCTTCACTTAAAGAGAAGCAGCTAGGGATCATTGTTAGTCAGCTCGCTGCCCTTAAGAAAATTGTCCTTTATTTGGAAGTCTTTCTCTCTCTTTAACTTTGTCAAAGAAAACTTCTCACAGCCTAGGATGAGGATTCATGTATCTAGTTATTTTTCTTATTTGTGCTAGAGTACTACAAATAGTAGGGAGGACACAGTGGCATGGGTGGAGGCTCAGCCTAACCCAGGGGAGGCCATAATTTTTTAACAAGGACCGCTTCAAAAATTTTTGAAGTTGTTGCGGGCCGCCCCAGAAGAGGGTGGGCCTTGGATGGAAGGGGTGAGGCCTGTAAATAGCAGGAGTTGAAAGGGCTCGCCCCTCCCCTGTGGCTGCTAGGCATCATATTAGCAGGAGACAGGAGCTACGAGCTCTTTCAATTCCTGCTGTTGAAAAGGCTCGCTGCTCATGGTGTCACTGCTAGCTCATTGCCTGGGAACCGGAGACACTGAAATCCTTTGACCTGCTTTTATTGAAAGGGCTCGCGCTTTCCCCAAGGCTGTTGCCTGACAGGCACAGGGAAGATGTGACTCCTTTCAATAGAAGCAGTTAAAAGGGCTTGCATGTTCCTGGCTCCCAGGCAATGGGCTAACATGCAGCTGGGAACTGCAAGCCCTTACAATTGCTTCCGTTTAAAGAGCTTGTGCCTGCCGAATGGCTGCCAGGTAACACAGCCACCTGGCAAGTGCAAGCCCTTTAAATAGAAGCAGTTCAAAGGGCTCCCAGATCTCAGCCTGACTGCTAGCATGTTGCCAGGGAGCCAGGCAATGTGAGCCCTTTCCACTGCTTCTATTTAAAGGGCTCACGCCTTCCCCGTGGCTGCCAGCCAATGTGTTGCTTGACTGGCAAGCTCTATATATAGAAGGAATTTAAAGGTCTCACAGATCTCTGGATCCCAGGCCAATGCACTAGGGAACTGCACAGGCTGGATCAAAGTCCTAGGTGGGCCAGATCCAGCCCTTGAGAGTCTTTTGCTCACCCTTGGGCTAACCACTCAAGTACAATGGTGAGCAGTACATAGAGCAGTACCTAAGATCCATCTATTGCTTTAAATTTGGACACTACAGCACTTATTGGATAGTTAAAATTTAAATATAAATTTGAGAAAGCCCTGGCTGGGTTGATTTAGTTGGGGCTGATCCTGTTTCAGGCAGGGGGCTGGACTTGATGACCTCCTGAGGTCTCTTCCAGCTCTATGATTCTAAGATTCTATGATATGATTCTTTGAAATAAATTTTAATTTTATTTTTCAGAAGAGCTTCAGAGACTGATTGGTAGGTTTGCTTTGATTTTTGAAATTATTGTTAATCAGATTGAGCTCAATTGATTTATATGTTCTTGGTATCTCTGGTGGGCCTTGTACAGACTGAGGTTTCAAGTCATTTTCAGGAAAATAGTCATGATAATCTATGGTTGGGAGAAGGACAATTGTAAATAGTGCATAGAGGACAGAGTCTGCAGTTTTGTGAGGGGGTGGCACCTTGATTTTATTTAGTTGTAGAGTGAAAAATTTGGAGCTGTGACTGAATCTGATGTGAGTGATGCATAAGAAAGATGATGAATGCAAGCTGGCAACTGATGATGGGGGTGGTTTGCTGTGGCAGCTCTTTCAGCTACACTAAAGGGGAAGGTAACCTAAGATACACAACTCCAGCTACGTTAGTGTATAGTTGGAGTATTTTAAATCACTGTCTGTACAGCATGAGGTCAAAGGGAGCAAACACTCCCATCAGCTTCCCTTACTCCTCGTGACAAGCAGGAGTACTAGTGCCAACGGCAATGCCCATTCAGGTCAAATTAGCGGGTCTTCACTGGACCACTAAATTGAACCCCAGAAGATTGACCAGCAATCTTCTGTGAAGTAGAGACATGGCCTCGGTGGGGCAAGTAATTCCTGTTCACACAATTTCTAATAAAATCACGTTGTTCTTTTGCAGACCAACTCCAGAAAGAACTTGGTAAGTTCTTTTTGATTTCTCAGCAGCTTTCTTGTCTATATTTCTTTTAAATATTGTGTAGCCCTGTTGTAACAGTAGCAGTTTGATTTTTTTTAATTCATAGTCTTAGCCACAACGCAACATCTTCATGCTGCGGTGACTACACAGACTTCTCCAAAAAAAACCAACAAAAAAACCCCAAACAATGGATCAGAGCAGTAGGGGGTTCCTTTTGCTCTGGGAGATCTTTGTAACTATTATTTCACCCTCCTTCTTACCAGTGTAAATGTTGGGACAGGAAAGAGAGGACATGCCTCAACATTTTTACTACCTACCATCTGCAATAGCCAGGGATCTTTGGGTTACCAAACAGTTCAATGCATTATTTGAGCTGGGGTATTCTGCACAGTGGCATAGGCATAGACAGTAGTGGTTTGGGAGGGAGGGGATGCTGCAGCACCCCCAGGTTTTGCACCCAGTGGCCATTCACTGCCCTCATTGGCTTCACAATCTGCAGGAGTCCTGCTGGTTCCACAGGCTATGTTGTCCCCAGGGTCCCCTGGAGGTTCCTCTGACATACAGGATACTGCCAGTGGCCTAAAGCTCTGTTCCTGGCCTCAGCCCAGGGCCCTGCTGCTGCTCCCACTCTGGCCCAAGCCCGAGGGTGAAGGGTGTGAACAGGTGTAAGGGGCAATTCAGCTCTGTACCGCATCCTAAAAATAATTCCTGCACCACTGCACAGTGTGGAAAACCCACTGCAGAGCCACTCAGAACTGGCAGATAGGATGTAAAAACAGAACCTTTCCTCGCTTCTTGTTCATTAACCACAACTCAGGATTTCCCTTATAGCCCACAGCCTGGTGTGTAGGGCATTAAAGTGAGAAATGTGAAATCCAAGTTCAAATTCCTGATCTGCCTCAGGCAGAGGATGAGAGCTGGGTCTCTACATCCAGAGATTGTACTTTAACCACTGGGCCAAAGGGAGGCTGTCCTCCTCCCCAGCTGATTTGTATGGAGTTAGGCACGTACTTAAAGATGGCATTAAGCATTCTTTCCTACCCATGTGCCAACAAGGAATTGTGATGTGAAGGAAAATGGAGGTGTCACGCTCTTGTTGAGGATCAAGAAATGATGACCCCCAACAGTGTCACATTGTTGACTCATATTTAGCTGGGGTCCACTATGATCCCTAAATCTCCTTCTGCAGTACTCCTTCCTAAACAGTCACTTCCCAGTTTGTATGTTTGAAATTTGCCTTTGTCCTTATTAAAGTTCATGCTATTTACCTCCCTTTTGTGCAGATCAATTTGAATTAAAATATTATCCTCTAAGATACTTGCATCCTCTCCCACCTTGGGATTTCTTTAATTCAATTGATTTTATTTCTCATTCTGATTTCAGAATGGAGAAAGGCTCGCAATTACACAGGTAACAGAAAATGCATTTCTTCCAGATTGAAGCAATCTTTGTATTAATACAGCAATGAATCTAGAAACATGGCATACAAATGATGTTATACTGAGAATAAATTCTTAGATTCATATGCAGTTTTCACAGAGTATTTAGTTGGGGGGGAGAGAGGAGAATCACATTTATATCAGGACCTGTGTCTGACCTCATACCAATTTCATAATAAGAGTACAGATGTGAAGGGTTATGATAATGTGTTATGGCCAAGAATAAAGTGTGTTATATCATGATAGCATTTGGTAGCTATGGGAGTGAGGGTGTTGATTTCAGATTAATGCTTATTAAAGTGATGGTAGAAAAATGAAAATGGTACTAAGTGATCATTAAGAGGTTGATGAAAGAGTTGAAATGATGGGGATTTATGCCAGATAAGTATATGTCAGTTATTATGATAACTTGCGTTTTATTGCAGTTTTCTTCTGATCATCTCAAAGCTTTTTGCAAATATTAGTCCAGCTAGATCTGTCCCTCAGTGAAGCTGGTTTTATTCAATCAGTCAGTGTCAATGAGGAACAGAACTCAGAAGTACTGATGCTCAATCCTCACATCTAGGTTCTAGACAAAACATTATTATAAATACTAAGGTATGCCAGTATGATATTGATGGTACAGTAAAGACAATCAAAAAGAACAGTGATCCAATATAATAGGTGCAATATTATTTCTCTACAAGCTGATTAGTTGTTTGAAGATTATTTTTTCCTGATGTCCCAGTTCATCAGGGTGCTTAAGAAGGGTAAATATTAAGCACACACAATAGTGGTGCCTCCTTCTCTGAGAACATCTAATTATATATAGCTATGACAGACCCATGATATTAGAGAGACTAAATGGATGAGCCTTTGCTGGCAATAAAAAGAGCTGTGTGTGCCTTGAAGGTTTGCAAACAGAATTTGGTCCAATAAAAATATTTCCTAGCATACCTTGTCTCTCTCACCTCTCTTGAATCAGACCCCAAAGGAGGCTAGTCAGAAGACCACATATTTTGTCAATCCAGATAGGACTTGATGAATGACACTCAAATAATTTAAAAAACAACAAATAGTCTGGTAGCACTTCAAAGACTAACAAAACATATAGATGGTATCATGAGCTTTCTTGGGCACAGACCACTTCACAAAGGCTTATGATACCATCTGCATTTTTTGTTAGTCTTTAAAGTGCTACCAGACCATTTGTTGTTGTTTAAGTTTATCCTGTACAGACTAACTTGGCTACCCCCTGAAGCTACTCAAATAACTGAAAATCACTTTCAGTTTTGTATGAACCTTAAACTTCAATGTATGTGAAATATTTCAACACAACAAAACACTTTGTCAAGCAGGTTTCAACCTGGCAAATTTTCCACTTGAGAAAGAAGTGCAAAAGGGATCTATGCTGTAAAGTTCTCATCAGCCATCTCAGATAGACATGAGATCAGTGCTTTTGAAAAAAAGCCATTCTCTCTTTGCAGATGACATCATTCTTGATACAAACACAGCCCACCCCAACATCTATATTGCTGAGGATAGGAAGAGTTTTTCTTATGAAGCTGAACCACAACGAGTTCCACCAAATTCAGAGAGGTTCGATTCAGCTGTCTGTGTGCTGGGCACTGAAGGATTCACCCATGGAAAGCACTACTGGGAGGTGGATGTCGGTAACATCAGTGACTGGGACCTCGGTGTGGCCAGAAAATCCATAAAGAGAAACGGGAAAATGTCTCTGTCCCCTAAAGAGGGATTCTGGGTTCTGAGTGTCAGTGGGAGAGATTATTGGGCAAAAACAGATCCATGGTCCCGGCTCACGGTGCAGAAAAAGCCCAAGAAAATTGGAGTTTACCTTAGTTACAATGGCAAGCAGGTGACCTTTTTCAATGTAACTGACATGTCTGTGTTGTTCACATTTAATGATTGTTCATTCTCAGGAGAGGTTTATCCATTCTTTAAAAATTCTCACAAAGAAACAACAATGAGAATTGCTTCAATTAAAGAAGAGGAATTAATTTAAAATACCCTTGAGACTCTGTTTTGTCGATTAAACTAAGCTAAAGACCCCCGATGTGTCATGGCAGTGTTACCAATCTGAACCAAAGTAACAGACTGTTTTGCAGCCAGAAGAAAAGTAATTTGAAAAACTGTGAAATTATGATTACATATATTGCTAACGCCACAGGGGTGGCTTCCCATATAAAGAATGGAACTATACTGGGAAGTGTAAAACTGAGTTCTCACAAACAGAACTAGAAAAGCAATTTATTTTCATTGTTTAGTGATAGCTGGTCTGGATATGGTATATCATAGCAGATAAGAGTAATCACACAATATCCTATTATTATACTAATATCTGTACTACATTGTATAAACAATCTTTTTTTAATGGAAATTGATAGAGCTGAATTATTTGATATGTCATATTAGTGATGTATATCAAACCCATAGTTGTTTATGCTGATTACATCATTGTGGAACAAAAGAAGAAAAGCTGTTTACTTTGGTGATGTTATCCTATCTGCAATTTTCATAAAATAAGTGATCAGCCTCTTATCAGTCACTGGTAACTGCATAAGCTTTTGAGCTTTCTAACACAGAAATGTTTGAATTTTACTAAGGAAAAAGCATCACTGCTTAGCACTATCCTTGGAAACAACATAGCACCAATATTATTGCTAATTTAATGTCAGCATGTCTCTGTACAAGACATGGACCAGATTAATTTCTGATTAAAAAGTATAACCTGGGTCTGTATTAAAATGAGTAAGTCTCTCTGTGTGCATGTCCCTCCCCCTGCCATCAGGAGTCACAGAAGCTCAGCTACCATCAAAACCAGCAAGGAGCCTATAAAAGCAACTTTACCCTTCACAGGTAAATGGAGTTCAAAGAAGGTAGGTAGTAATTCTGTTCACCCACTGATACAGAGGATGTTCAACCTATGAATGCATCTACACTGCACTCTTAATTCTATGGCAGGTAATGTTTACATATATACATAGTCCCCTTAGGACAACTATAAATAATAATACTGATAATGAAGCATGGATTAGTACATGGAGCAAAGACACACCTGATTGGTGGAGGTATATACCTGTGTAAATACCCTAAAGTAGGTCTACACTACGGGATAAGGTCAAATTAAGATATGCAACTTCAGCTGTGTTAATTGCATAGCTGAAATGGTATCTTAACTCAAATTTTGGCACAGACCACACCGCAGCTACGACTACACTGCCGTTTTTTGTTTTTTTTTTGTGGAAGAGGATATGCAAATCGTGCTCTCATTTGCATATCTTCTTCTGCTTCTTTTTGTGGAAGAGCTTTTGCTGATAAAAAGCCCCATGTAGATGGGGCCAATTGTCGGGGAAAAAGGTTTTTCTCTTCTGCAAAAAAACAGCAGTGTTGCTGTAGCCTAGAGGAAATTGAAGGAAGCATGCTCTCCCTTTGATTTCCCTTACTCCTTGTGGAAGCAGGGCTACCAGCATCAACAGGAATGCCCCTCTCAGTTTGAATTAGCTCTCTTAAACTCAACCCACTAATTCAAATGCTGGAAGATCAACAGTGACAGCTTCGATCTCTGTAGAGTAGGCATCCCCCAAAACAGCTCTTTACAGAAGTAGTACTCAGTCAAGTTCCAGTAGGTCTGCCAAAATAAAGCAGAAAGCAGGGCCAATGATAGAGGATTTCTGACTAGGAAGCTTCACACACTCCCTAGCCATATTCTCCGTTATTCACTGTTAGATGTTGGCAGAAAGATTCGTCCCTTCTGCATGAGTAAGAAATTGAAGAGCAACTTAAGAAGTGCAGTCATGTTTGTGAGGAAAAGATAAAATATCTAAAATGATAGAAAAGACTGAAATGAATGCTACGTTGAAATGACAGGCAAGGAGACTTAACATGGCAAAGAGACTAGTATACATGTGTAAGAAAAGATAGTTAGAAGTAATCTTTTGTAACAAAAGACAGCTTATTATCCAGTGCTGATGACAACTGTGTTGAGATCATCCTGATTAGCTTCCCACTTGTGAGAAGTTGGTGAGTGTTTTGCATTGATAAATAGCTGTTAAATCCATTTGCTGACTATGTGAACCTCAGTTCAATATGAGTCCATCTAAATTTCTTGATCAAAAACTCGTAAAGCTGCTCTAGGCTGTGCTTTCACCTCTTGAGTGTAAGCCAGACCTGTGGTCTGACATGCCTATGCCTTCTACTGCTTACAAAATTAAGGGATGGCCCTCAAAATTAGGGGCATGTGAGCAGCATGAAAAGAACTACTGAGAAGGGAGAGAGACAAAGGAGCAAAAGTGGAATCGGCCTCGGCTCAGTAGGCCTGGGGCAAGCTTCTCATATAGACCCATGCAAAGTCTTTCCTCCTCTGCGCTCACTGTTTGTCATCTCAGACAAGCATGAAAATGTGACCCCTCTATCTGATGCTTGTATTCTGAACCCAAAAGCAGTGTTCTACAGTGGTCAGCACCTCCGTGAATGAATGCCAAAAGCAATCTCATCATGTACATGCTGCATGTGACAAAATTAGTCTTGGACACCTCTTGCCTTTGTAATTTAAGGAATGACATCACTGCCACTTGTGAGGTGTTAGTGAGAAAGAGAAGTATATTGGTCAGCAATGCAGGATCCATTTCTACAGACCAATGAGGAGGAGTGCTCAGTACACAAACCATAAAAAGATGCCCATGACCCCCTCTGTCTTCCCACAATACTTAACAGCAGAAGAGGGAGAGATGTTCTGTGGTATAACTGTTTGAAGTACACTGTGCTGAATGCTAATGCAAGTACCACAAGTGCAAACATGCTATTGTGCAAGCATCTGCCAGTGAACACACAAAAGTGGTTTCCCTTCAGCACTATCTGAGCATCAATGCAACTTTATTGTGCCAAAACTTGCCAACATGGCCATACTCTAAATAGGGAAACCAGGGCAAAAGACCAAAGAAACATGGGAAAGCAACTCCCATGAGTAGACATTAACACATCTGTGAAAAAGCCAAACACCTGAGGGCTTAAAGGAAATCTGTCAGGAGTTCAAGGAAGAGCAATTTTGCTGATGCACCAGTGGATTGTCCTGGGATGGTGACTGGGCACATTTCATCATTGGGATGGAGACTCGTGCGCAAACATCTCTTCCCCCATCCTACAGTTAGCTATCCCTGGACCTGACCCTGAGCTAGCAACCCAGCAAGGTGGAAGTGTGAAACATGCTGCGTTGTGGGATTCAATAACCTGCTCTCACAGTGTTATTTCTGTCCTCACACATTAATTTGCCTCATTTTTTCTCTCTCTCTCTCTCTCTCGTGCAAGAGAGCGTCCACACTGCCAGAGACGCTCTTGCGCAAAAGCACATCTCTTGTGCAAAAGCACATGCCAGTGTAGATGCACTCTTGTGGAAGAATTTTTGCGCAAGAACTCTTCCGCAAAACAGTTCTTGCGCAAGAAGCTGCCAGTG
>JANRFK010003594.1:8269555-8280877 GCA_030068395.1 Apalone spinifera | reverse complement strand
CAAAATTTTGCCAGTCTAGACGCAGCCATAAAGTGCTTCACTTAGGAAGAAAAATAAATGCACCCATACACAACGGGGAATAACTGACTAGCTGGCAGTACTGCTGAAAAGGATCAGAATATGGGTCAACAATATGGTGCATCTATGAAAGGGTGCATCTACATGGCACTGTTATTTCAAGATAACTAGCATTATTTCAAAATAACAATGCGAGCATCTACATAGCCATCCCATTATGTCAAAATAATTTTGAAATAATGGACGGCTTGTTCCAAAATCTGTAAATCTCATTCTACAAGGAATAACGCCTATTCTGAAATAGATATTTCAAAATAAGGCATGTGTAGATGCTCCACTGCTCCTATTTCAAATAGCTTATTTTGAAATAGGCAGTGTAGATGTACCCAAAGAGACTAATATTCTGTGGCGTATTAACAGGAGTATTGTATGGAAGGCACAGAGTATAATTTTCTTTCTCTAGTCTTCATTGGTGATATCTCATATGGACTTTTGCGTCCAACTCTGCAAGCCACACTTGTGAAAAACTCAGAGGAGAGCAACAAAATGAGAAAAGGAATAAAAACTTGACTTCTGCAGACAATTTAAAAAATTGTCTTATTTAGCCTTGAAAAAACTAGACTGAGGAAGGAACTTACAACAGTCTTCAAACATGTTATAAAGAGGAGGAGGCCATTATTAAGATGATGGTGATCAATTGTTCACCATGTCCACTGAAAGTACAACAACAAATAAGGAACTTAATGTGAAGCAAAAGAGGTTTGGGTTAGACATTAGGGAAATCTTTCTAACTATAAAGGTAGCTAAGCTCTGGAATAGGTTTGTGGCATCCCCATCACTAGAAACATTTTTAAAAAAGCTGGATAAACACATGTCAGAGAAGGTCTAATTTTGGTCCTGCTTCATTATAGGGGCTAAACCTAATATTTTATCAAGTTACCTTTCAACCAGTGTTCCCTCTAAGATTTTCCATCCATGAGCGGATTGAGTTTTGGCTACTGCACCAATATTGAGGTCATGTGTGCTCATTTGGATGTGTTCCACCATGGCACCCAGTTTATTAACACACAAACATGATCCTGGCCCCCTGAGCAGAATCCCACTCCCCGCCATGCAGCATGTCCTGTTCTTGGCCGCTGGAAGAGACCCTGCCTCCCCAACCCCCGCCATGTGGCAGGTCCTATTTCTGGCCACAGTTGCCAGAATAGATCCCAGCCCCTCTCTGACATGTGGCAGCCCCGACCACTGGAGCTGGCCTCCCCCCCTTGGCTGCAGCAAGTCCTGGCCCCTCAGCCCAGTGGCTCCCTCACCATGCTGTCTCAGCCAGCCCCACCCACTGGAGCACTTATACCTGATGTACAAGTTTTGCTGCACGACTCTCCAGAGGAGGTGAGTGTGGGAAGAATTTTTTGTGTGTGCTGCGCAGGTGCGCACCTTTGCGGGAGCTATGCTTCCAACCTTGTATCTGTGAATCATTATTTTTCTTCCTAAGTGAAGCATTTTACATTGATCTTTACTGAATTCTCTACAGTTCTATGATGCCATGTCTGATGCAGACCCACTCTGCCATCTACCAGGGAGAGTTATAGTTTTCCTTCATTTGTTGGGTACTTTCTGCTCTCTGAAATTAAAAAGTCACATTTTGCTCTTTGCATGTGGAAAGCCAAGCAGAGACAAAGAGTATATGGTCTCCAAAGCCTGCAATGATCTGGGAAAATATTTAAGCCCAAGATCGAACCTATTATGAGTTAAAAGCAACAAAATTTGTTCAGGTCATGGCCGCAGGTCAGCAACAGATTTCTGTGCCCATTGGCCAACACCTGCTGGATCACTGGGTGTGCTCCAGAATGAAAAGCTGAAAATGTTTCCCCCCATCATTCTTAATGAATGGGCCCTGGGCCTCTTGCCAATGGAGCTCAGAGGCCAGCCAGCTCATGTAGATGTGCCTGTGCTAGCTCTGCTTGAGCTAGAGTGCTAAAAATAGCCCTGTGCCTGGGGTCGCATGGGTAGCAGCTGGACTCAGCTGCTCTCAGTATGTATCCAGGGGTCTGGATGGGTTGATACTTGGGTGACTACTCTGAGCTGCCATAATTGCTACCCTGCTTACCCTCGAGTAGGGGGGGCAAATGAAGCAACTGCAACAGGCCCCGGCGATTCAAAAACTCCTAGGGCTCCCAGCCCCTGCTGCTGCTATTGAGGTAGTAGTGGGAGCCTTGAAATCACTGCTAGAGCCCTGGAAGTTGCATTCCAGCGGTGCTAATGGCTGGCTGGGGAGATACACTCTTGGCAGCAGTGAAGGCTAGCTGTCCCCAATCCTGTCCCTTCCACCCGAGATCCTGCCTCTTGCAGGAGCATGGAGCCACCCCCTCCACCTTGCCCAGGGTTTGCAGTTCTGTCCTCTAACTTGCTCCAGTTACACTGGTGTTCTAACTGGTGCTGGGCTAGGGCATGGATGTCTGTATGATTGGGACTCAAATGTCTTTCCAAAGCCACAGAAACATGGTGACAACTGATGATTACAGTGGTGTGGGTCACAACCCCCTCATTAATCTGTGTTACTACTGGTGTGTGTTAATACAAGAAAAGAAACTAAATATGTAAAATGGAGTTTGGCTGAAGAGTCTCCTCCAGGACACTCGTGTTAGAAAATGCAAGACGTGATTTTATTTTTCATCCAGAGCTATTACACGTGCAGTGAGTGTGTGAGACAATGAGTGAGTTTGGGGCTCTACAAAAAAGGCAAAAGATTGACTATTTTTCCTCCTCCTCCCCCCATTACCTGAAATAAACAATAGCCAAGGAGCAAATTCCACATGAGAGAGCCCCCCTTCCTTGGGTGGGAGATGACTCACCTGAGAGATGAATTGCAGATTGTTGCTCTGTCTCCAGCAGGTTATTCCTCACCACACAAGCAATCGGTGCTGCTGATGCATCTCCACCTGGGACAGTGACTTGTCCCAGAATATTATATAGATGGTCACTGTCCTGAGTCATTCCAACCTTGGACTCCAGCGCCAAGATTTGCCCTTTGTTTCCAATCCACTTGAGCTCAGGTTTGGGGAACCACCCTGCAGATCTACAGGCCAGCCCAATCCCATGGCCCTGGGGACCTAACACGTCAATGAACACTGGGGCCACAGCTGCAGAGAGAGAGACAGAGAAATTAGATTCTTGATAATCAGCAACCTACGGCTGACTAGTAGAAAACACTGTAAGGCTACATCTACACTGCACGCTTATTTCGAAATACGCTATTCCAGAATAGTTGTTCCAAAGTAGCTTATTTCAAAATAGCATGTCAACACTGCAGGGAAGCCTCAAAATGAGTTCGAGGCAGGCTCCCCTAATGTAGACGTGCTATCTCAGTTTGGAGTCCCAGGAGGCACTGAGGAGGAATAACTTAAAATTATTAAAATAGCCCTATTTCAGTGGAGCATCTACACACGCCTTATTTCGAAACAGTTATTTTGGAATAAGGATTTTTTTTCACAGAATGAGGTTTACAGATTTTGGAATAAGCCATCCGTTATTTTGAAATTATTTTGAAATAATGGAATGGCGGTATAGACGCTTGCTATATTTTGAAATGACGCTAGTTATCTCAAAATAACGGTGCAGTGTAGATGCACCCTAACTGACCGGGAAAGTGTGTGCCAGCCCTCTCAAATGGTTAGTTTAGTAAGTGTAGGCTAAGAAAGATAACTTCCCTATAGCATAATGTTGGAATTTTCATTCTGACAAGATACAGAATGCACAAGTAGACAAATCAACCAATCAACTTACTTTTTCACATGTGTAACTCATTAGCCTCAAGACTCAAGAGGGCCATTACCAATGTAAAGCATTATTTAAAGATCACCCATTTCTCAATTTCTGGAAAGGAAATACAGTAGGTAGTGAAAACACTTCATACTGCAAGAGTACTCTTCACTTTAATTGAGGAGATGAAGTGTGCTGACCCTTTGTGTGTCTCTTCACTCCTTCCACAAGGCACACTCCTCAATTCACTAAGTGGTGAGGACAAGTTTCATGCAAAAGGCACAGTGCCCCTAAAACTGCATTGAGGTCAGTGCTCAGTGCATACCTTACTGAGTGATTCACTCCATTTTCTGCAGTACAGTGCCCCTTAGCATCCCATTTGGACACTGGGGTTAGTTAGTACCAGTATTGGATTTGTTATACCCCATAGCCACTGGTGATGTTGCTGAGAAGAATCTCAAACTCTGTGATAGAATACACATCTGTATTCCCACCCTATACTGTAATAATCTTTGCACAAGGTGTGCCTTGTAAGGTATCATTGAAAAACTTCATTATTGCCCTGGTAAAACATGTTTGGTAACATTGCGTGTGAAGATACAACATTCCCCAGTATGATGTTAAAAGTGCATGATCAGAGCTATCTTGAACAATGGAATGTGCATTTGCCTTTGTTTATAATCATTAAACAGAAATCAGCAAACAGAAAGGGAAAACAAAGGAAGTACAAACAGGTGGAGACCATGCTTCCATACAAACTGTACCTCTTAGTTCTCTTTTGGAAAATACAAAAAGAAGGGGCAACCATCCCAAGACACATCCCAAGACACCCCTCTCCCCCCCCCCCGTTTCTGGCATTGCACTTAAGAAAAATGGAAAACAGATATTGAGCTTTGTGAGAAGGGGTCCAGACTTGAAGAGCCAGTAATTTTGCTGGTAGCATGTGTTGAGAAATGTTGCTAAAATCAAATGTAGTTTTCTAACTTAACCACTAGTAGGCATTTTATCTTTATTTATTTCTTGTAATCATTTCTGATTGTTGTGCCTCATTACTTGTAGTTAATACATTTGTTTGATAGTTTAATTTAATCCAGGGTATTTAAGCAGTATGAGCAACACCATTGATCGTGACAAGCTGGTTTGTATTATTCCCTTAATGAATGAACATAATAAATCTGGACTGCCTGGGAGAGGGCTGGACAGTGCAGGATATATATTTCTGGAGGTAAGTTGGCAACCAGAAGTCTGTTGAGGTCACCCTGCTGTATAACTCAGGCTGGTTAGACCAGATTCACAAGTTTCAGCTACACAAACACATGTGCAAGTTGCCGGTGTGGAGGAGGCTGACTATGAGCAATTCAGGTTGTAGGTTACAACTGCAAGGCATTGCAGGCACCGCAGGTTAAATGGCAGTGCAGGGCACATTTCCCTATCGGTGTGCATTGAACTGTGGCATGGCATAGCCTTCCTGCATTCCAAATGAGATGACCTTGACATATCTTACCTGCAATCTGTAGCTCAGTGTTGACCTCATGACTCCATGTAGGAGACTTCACAAAACAGATGTATGTCCCAGCATCTGCAACATGGAGCGTCTTTAGCTTCAGTGATACATTCCCATTCCTCAGTTCCTGCTGGAACAACTCTGTCCGATTCTGGTAGTTTTCTCCTGAAGTGTCCAGATTAGGTTGAGCTTTGTACTGATGGACATTTACATATCCAGCTTCATTGTGTGTCTGTTCAATTTTTGTCCACAGCACTTCCATGTCTGCAGGCCAAGTCTTGGGCGAGAGCTGGCAGGGTAATACCATATCTTGCCCAACAACCCCTATAATGGGGTGAAGTGATCCAGACAGGGAGAATTTCTCTGTAAGAAATAGTCCAAAAAGTGCAGTGAAAGGGATACAGTATTCTGTTCCTGGGAGGAGAGGTATTCACCAAAAGTTAAATGATCATAAATTCCAAGGCTGCAAAGGACCTTTGTGATCAAAATGAAGATAGCCAACTACAATAAGGATAGATATTAGAGACACACACACAGGGATAATTGATTAGCAGTACAACACCATATCGACCTCATCCGATAATCCCAGAAGTGTAAGAGCCCAGAGTCTTTCAGCTGACCCAGTCTGTACAAATATGTCTGGATAGTCCATCTGGTATTTATAATGGAGCTGAGTGAATTGAGTTTCGTGGTTGGGTGGCTAAATTGTAAAAATCTTTTTGTTTGAGGTTTTTGTTTTATTTTCATTTTGCTTTGGTTTCCAATGACATTTTCACTTTTGGGAAGGTTTTCTATTTAAAAAAAAATGTAGTTCCATTTCTAAACAAATCCTTTTTGAAACCATATGTTGAAAACTTTCATTTGAAAATATTGAAACAAAACATTTCAAACAAAAAACAAAGTTTTTCTTTCACCCAAACAAAATTCTGGAATACTTTGAGTAGATCCAAAACTGCCTTCCTGCTGATTAGATTATTTGCCTAAAGATGCTGTCTTGCTATACCTCATGACTCCCTTTTATTTCGTTGTCAACACACTCTACTGCAGGGATGAATCATTGTGGATCTTTGCCTATTTCCAGATACATATAACCATGTGATTTCACTTGCTCCTTTTTATGAGCATGCAGGGTGGATGCTCTCTTGCGCAAAAGCACATTCCCTTGCAATGTGCTTTGAGGTGTGGATGTGCTCTTGTGCAAGAAATTTTTGCACAAAAACTCTTGTGCAAAAGGCTTCTTGCGCAAGAAGCCTGCAGTGTAGATGTAGCCAGGGAGGGCTAGTCTCCCTGGACTTGCTACAGCGGAGCAGTTGTACCCATGTAGCTGCACTGCTGAGCATTCCTAGTTCAGAAGCTGTCTCATCAGTGTAATTATCCTGCTTCCCCCAGCAGTCAGCAGGAGAGCTTACGCTGCTGGCATTGGGCTGTCCACCGCAACCCTTAGGTCAGTGTAACTTGCAATGCTTAGGGAGGTGGCTTCACATAGAATCACAGAGCTGGAAGAGACCTTAGAAGGCCTTAATAAACATCCTTGTGTGTATTAAGTCTAAATAAAGCAAGCACTAGTGTGCACAAGCAGTAAGTGTAAACCAGATTCACTTCCCTCTCCTGGTGCCTGGGCCACATGCAGAAGTGACTGAGGCTGCTGCAGGTTCAGTGAGCAGGGGAGTGTAATTTACCTCAGAGAGCAGCAGCTCCTGCTTTCAGAATCCAAAGTCCCCCATTCAATCCCTCCTGCCCGTGACTGCCCTGGAGTGGGGAGTTACTCAGGCAACATATTCCCTTTGCAGAATGCAGCAAGGTGGGGTCTCCTTCCCTGAAAGGAGGAGTGTAAAAGCTACAGGATCTAACCTCCCGCGGGCAGCTCTGCTAAGTCTGCTGCTCAGACAAGAGTCTCTTGTCCCCAGATGAGTTCAGGACAGCCTCTGCCTTGGCACTAAATCCTCAGACTTGGGAGAGCTAGGGTGTATCTAGACTACACCTCTCTGTTGACAGAGAGATGTAGATTAGGCATGTCGAAATTGCTAATGAAGCCAGGATTTAAATATCCCGCACCTCATTAGGCCATAAACATGGCCACAGTTTTTTTTAGAAATTGAGTTTTTCGGGGGAAAAAAAAAGCAGTCTAGACACCTATCTATTGAAAAGAAAGCCTTTTTCAACAGATCCTGTAAACCTTATTTTTTGAGGAATACAGGATCTGTCGAAAAAGGCTTTATTTTCGACAGATCCGTATCTACACTGCCGTTTTTTTTTTAAAAACTCAGTTTCGAAAAAAAGCAGCGGCCATATTTATGCTAATGAGGCACAGGATATTTAAATCCCGGCTTCATTAGCAATTTTGACGTGCTTGCTTTGCATCCCTCTGTTGACAGACGGATGCAGTCTAGACGTAGCCCAAGAAGCAAACATTTTCTAATGCCCTCTTGACCCAGTGGCCTGTGCTATGCTGGAGCTCAAACTAGATCCCCACACTGGTCTCTTGGGATCTGGACATCAATTCAACTGAAGAGCCCATTACAAAATACTAGAAGATTTACCTGACTTTTCTTGGGTGCTTAACTCAATTCATTTTTGTTTTTTGGAAAATAAAATGAAAATGTCCATGTTTCATTTAAATCAGCGCTCTGGGACGGGCTGGGGAGGAGGGTTCAGGGTGCAGGCTGCACTGGGGAGGGGAGCCAACCCTAGCCCTCTGTAACCGCAGCAGCTTGGGCCAGGTGAGAAGCGCCTCTCCATGGCAGCATCAGCGCCAGTGGGTGCAGCTGGGGGAGGAGCTCATGTCCCTGATCTGGGGCAGGTCCAGGTTGATCTGTCTCCTGCACTTCCCAGACAGAGAGAGATATGGGGCAAACTGTACTTTCTCCTTGTTCCTTGCTGCAAGAGGAATAGTCAGCAATGTTCCTGCATGAATTGAGGGGGGGAACATCAGCCCCCCCCAAAGGTCACCTGGGTGGTGGGAGGCTAGGGGCTAGGCAGTCCTAGACAAAAGGGGGCACCTCCAGCCAGTCCCTTTCACCTGTCTGGCAACTCTGTCTCTTTTCTGTATGATTGTATGAGACACAATCCCATTCCAGGCACATCCCATTTTCCTGGCACAACCAAACCCTGACCTTGCTTTCAGGTATGATACGATGTATACCGAATTAGGTGGTCCTAGCTCTTACCATTCAGGGGGCATACTTGAACTAACAGATAGATAGACACATAGATACAGAGACAGACAGACACACAGACTCTCTCAAGGTGCACAGGGTACACAGACTCTCTCCTCATTTTTTGAGGAGTAACGTTAGTTCGAACCAAGGGGTTTGGTTCGAACTAACGCATCCCAGCACACACTTTCATTTTCGAAACAGCTGTTGAGCGGAGTAACGCACCGGCAAGATCATGCTAATGAAGCGCAGGATATTTAAATCCCCGCTTCATTAACAATTTCGGTCACCTACGTTTGCATCCCTAGTTCGAACTAGGGAGCAAGTGTAGATGTACCTTCAGTTATATAGTAGATTTAGTCCCTGCATGTACTTACGGACTAATCAAGTTACTCCATAACCTTCTCTTTGTAAGCACAATAGATTGAGTCCATTAAGTTCTTCAGCAAAAGGCAGTTTTCTAATCCTTTAATCAACTTGTGGCTCTTTCTGAACCCTTTCCAAGTTATCAACATCCTCTTTCAATCACGCACACCAGAACTGGACCCAGAACTTGAGAGAGACAAGGCGGGAAAAGTAATATCTTTTATTGAACCAACTTCTGTGATTGAGAGACACCAGCTTTCAAGCTTACTCAGAACTCTTCTTCAACATCAGAAGTTGGTCCAGTAAAAGATATTTTCTCACCCATCTTCCTTTAATACCCTGGGACCAACATGGCTACAACAATATTGTAGAGTAGTTGCATCAGTGCCAATTACAGAGGTAATATGACCTCTCCTCTGCTGCTCAAGATTCCTCTGATTATGAATTCCAGGACCACTTTAGGACTTTTTGGCCACAATCTCATACTTGAAGATTATGTATCAGCTGATCATTGTCCAGGAACCCTGAATCTTTTTCAGTCACTGCTCCCAGGACACAGCTCCCCATCCTCTAAGTACAGCCTGTGGGGTTGTTCCTCGATGTACACCTTGACCCATCTTGTCGTTTAATTCCATCCCATCCCTCCCTTCTCCAGAACTGCATCTTTCTGAAGTATTTCATTCCATCAAAGTGCTCCAGGAGGTTCATTGGGCCTAAGCCTCCACCGTCTCCAAATCCCACCTCATGGAGAGAAGATATTTGTGTTGTGGGACACTGGTGGGGATTGTTTACAGAGGTTGGACAATTCTTGCTCAAAGTTACAGTGTTGCTGGGTTATTTGACTTGAGGTGAGTGTGCTGATATTCATTTATGTGAAGAATTTTCAAAAACCTTACCCAGCATGCCCAGGACAATGGGGGGAGGAGGATCTTTTAAGATTCTAGTTGTGAAAATCCCAATAAAAGATGTAAAAGGAAGTCAGTGGAATTAAAGTGTCTTTACCAGAAACTGCATGGGTCAGCAGAAGGAGAATCCCCAGGAAGACTGCACTGAGCCACTGTGGAGCCATCGAGGCAGGTAGAATTTGTCAGGCAGGGACCTGAAAGGGAAAGAACAGTGAAAATAAAACCCCACCATGAGAATCCCATATGAAAGGAGCAGGGGGTCTCATGCCCTATATGTTTGCCTGACTCAACATGCTCTACTCAAGGGGTGGGCAAATACTGGACTGCGGGCCAGATCTGGTCTACCAGGATTAGCCAGGCCGGTGCCCACACTGCGGATTACAGCTCCCATTGGCCATGGATTGCCATTTCTGGCCAATGAGAGCTGCGATCACTGGTACCTGCAGAGGGGCAGGTAAATCTAGCAGCAGCCTATCGGGGAAAACCCTAATGAACTGCTGCCATTTTATTGCTCTACTCAGACTCTAAAATCAAACACCAGCAGCTCACTTGGGACTGCAAAGGGGATTGTCCCAATTTTACACAGATGGGATTGCAACGGACACAAGGGACTTAACTGAAATTACAGGTTCTGCCCCATTGAAAGCAAAGAGTCCCAACAAAGCCAGTAAAAAATATATTCTAGCCAGTGTGTAAAGGGGCCGCATGAACTCCTCTCCTAAGTGTATAAATCCCCCCAGTGAAATGCACCCAGGGGCCTGTCTACTTCAATATCTCATTTCTGATGCCATCCAGCACCAGCTGCTAGAAGCTGCAAAAAACCAGGCAGTAAGTAGATCTGGGCTAAGGTGGCAATCAAAGAGCTTTATTCCTAGCCCCCATCACCCACGGCGGAGCTCATGCACTGAGTCTGGAGGATGTGTTACCCTTCCAGAACCATGGGGCATTTTGGTTTTGTCTTTAACCCTTGTTATTGTTATTCTTGACCCTTCCCCAGGGACCAACCCCTGCATTGGTATTTTATTCCTCTCTCTGTCTGGGGGGGGGGGGGGGGGGGGGGGGGGGGGGGGATGGCGGGGAGGGTTAGGGTTAGAGTTAAGGGAGGATTCTCCCTCCAAAGAAATGTCTCCTCTGGCTCTATCAGTGCTGCTTCCAAGGTCTCCAGAAAGACACCCGTGAGTGACATGAGGTATTCTCCTCCCCCACGAGAGCTGGGCGTGTGCTCTCCTCATTGCTCCCAGCCCCATTGGCACAGAGACAGGACTTTGCCTGCCCATGGGAAAGCACTTTCTGATATCACTCAGCAGCCCAGCCTCAGTGCAGAGGGCAAAAGTCTGCCCCCATCGACTGACAGCTTGAAACAAGCACTGTGGTATGGGGGGAGGGAATGACCCTGTGGCTTTCTATAGGGTGTTAATACCCAGGCTCTGCAAAGGTGGGTGATCTTGTCAATGTCTGTGTGGCAGAGAGAGCTCAGCCCATCAATCATCCTTCCAGCTGCTGGAATAAGTACTGGGGACTCTACTGCTATCCCTACTAAGGCAGAGAGATGCCCTCTTCCTCCCAAGTGGCCCCATACTGATTAGTCTCCATATGAGATTCGAAGAGTCTATTC
>JANRFK010003594.1:8218768-8240513 GCA_030068395.1 Apalone spinifera | reverse complement strand
TTCACATAATAATATGTAGACTCTATTACGTTGTCCCTAGATTTCTTCAAAACAAATTCATAATGTTTTGCTTTTCACTGGTGTAAAATGGGGCTGTCAATATATGAGACACATCTTCTTAAATGTATTGTGTGATGGATCATGGTGAAACACACTCCACCAACCCTCCCTGTAACAACTGCATAATGCCCTTTGTACATCTACCAAGATTTCTTTTCCGGAAAAGTATTACTGAGAAAGCGCTGTGTCTTTTTAGATGCCTTTAGTCAGAGGTCATCAGAGTCCCTGAAAGAAAATTGTTCCCAAACCTTTTTCTTCCAATGACACCTTTGCGTCTTCCTAAATTTCCTGGATCGCTTTCATTTTATACATAAATCGAATATAAGGATAATGATGATGATGATGGGCTAATTTATTATTTTCAGATATATGTTTTTGTAATTAACATAAGAATCATAAAGGAACTCAAAGTAAACAGTTTCCAATTATTACAAGTTATCACATCATCCTTATTTTCACGTCAGCAGTAATTGTGGGGGGTAGTCCTGAATGGATAAATACAGCTGGCACCAGAATGCCCTTGTCAGCAGGGGAATGCCCCCAGCACCATGATCTTCATTCATGGAAAAAGAGAGGTCGCAGCATGTGAAGAAATTATAGCATCCTGACATGAATTTTATTATGGGCACTAGTATGAAGGTGGTGTGTCAAACACCACCTTCATATCACACATCACCTCTGCATTAGTGCACAACAAAAATGTGTTCCACTTGGGAGTGAAAAAATTATAGGGAACACTGGTCCAGAATGTGCCATAAAAATATTGTGGCATTTTAGTTCCACATTAGGCTTTTATTTTGTTTTCAAAATGAAGTCCTTTCTACACTGTGGTCTCTCTTTTCCTGTGCATGCACCCTAAGGGTGAACTACATTCCTTTTTCAAAAGGGGTAGGCTAATGAAGCGAATTGAAAGTGCAAATGAAGCACAGATTTAAATATCACATATATAATTTGCATATTTACTTCCAATCTGTGTTTGAATAAAGGGTTTTTCTAAAGGAAAAGCACAGTCTAGATGGGGGCAGGGTGGAAGAAAAATGGTAGGCTTCTTGGGATGGATTGAGTTTAATCAAAATGATTTAAATTCCTGGTTTTATTTTAATGATGTTTTGTATTTGTACTTTTTAGTTGTTTTCCCAATGGAAAGTTTATTCTCATTGATTTGTAATCATTAAACATTTTAACTTGCATCTAAATATAGCTCCTGAGGCCGGGGTAAGGAAGTAGCACTAGGGCTGGCATGGCTTAGGCCCTTCCCGGTGGCTGGAGTGGGTGAGGAGCAGAGTGAGGGCTTGCGTAGCCACAGGGTGGGAAAGGTAGAGTTGAGTCTGTCCTGACGTTGGCCCTGAACAATGACTGGGGAGGGGGAGCTGAAGCTGGTCCAGCCTTGCCCCACGGCACTCTTTGGATGTTATGGCAGGAGAGTCAGAACTGGAATAGCCTTGGCCTGGTGTCTGGGTGGGCCACAGTTGCCCTGCCTTGCCTCAGTCTGGCCCTCCCCATTGGCAAGTGTAGCGAACAGGTGGTGCAACCCCCTTATTCTTATTCTTATTCTTATTCTTATTCTTATTCTTATTCTTATTCTTATTCTTATTCTTATTCGTTGGATACATATAAAAACAAGATTTGCATTAATATTGTTTAATTTATTAAATAAAGTACCCTCTGAAGTTAGTGAACTGAACTTTTGTTTCTAGTCATTAGTTCCTTAATTTTTTTAGAACTACAGTACTAAATTTTATTCTTTCATGGCTAGTTTTATACTAGAAGAAAACAAGATTCTTTGTTTTCTAAAAGAATAATATTTTATCTTGCCATACTTGTCTCCACTAGCTTAAAGATAAAACCTATCTAAGAGGAAAACTTTATGACCAAGACATTTTTATAATAAAGTGATTTGTTGGCTGTAGCATCCTAAAGCCAACCAAACGTAAACTTGAGTAGATTTCTGGATCTGAGGACTCACTAGTGAGCAGCCCCCTGACACTGGTCATGTACAAATGCTCAAGCTAATCCTAACTGCCACAAATGGGAAGGAGAGGCGTTGTCTCTAAGACAGTGAGACAAAAATGATCCAGAGCCCCAGATCAATTATGCCACAGACAATCACTGTCTCTGAAACTCTAGCGACTAACATGATCATCAACGGTTACGGTTTTGGGACTATTTTGCTCAATTGCTTGAGGCAAAAACATCACAAATGGTTGAATCAAAAACAAAAATGTAAGAAAATCTTTTGTGTCAACTGAAACATTTTGGAGTATTTGAATTTATATTTTCAAGGGTTTTTTGTTTTTTTGTTTGTTTTTATGTGACAAAAATATAGTTGTTTTGTTTTGAATTGATTTAGGTTTTTTGGGGTATTTTCATTCCATCTCCATACTGAAAAATTCATTACTCTCCCAGCCCTATTTATAAACTCCTTTGCGTAGTGCAGTCATTAAAGGAGGATAAAGTGCCCGCTGAGTTACATGTAACATTGTCTCTTCACTTATCTACTCAGTATAGCGCTGTTCATGGTTCTTTGTCCTACTTTAGTGTCTAGTCCATTTAAGATCAGAATAATGTGCTGTTCTGAATCATTTCTTGCTACAGCTCCTGCTGAAAGGCCTGGTCTCAAATCTCATCCTTAGCCCATGTGGTTATGGGCACCTTTTAGTTTTGTTTTAGTTTCGGTGTAATTATGAGCAAACACTCCCCATGGTAGACTTGTGGCTTTTTTATTTGTCTGAGAAGTGCCAGTTACACATCCCTATGGTAAAATGCACTATTGTTTTTAAATACTCATTTTTTCTAAGGAAACCTCATAGAAAAATGAGTTTTCTGACACATTAATAAATCATTCAGGAACCTAAGTAATGATTATTGTTAATTAGTATTAATTAAAATTATGTATTGATATTTTATTTCGTGCCAGTACCCAAAGATGATGACAAGCCTACTCAAGGTAAGTGCAAGAGTCTTTTATAATGTATCTGAATTTGAAAACACACAGGGCAGGACTCTATTCTCTGATTTCCATGGAGTACCTCAGGGTACGTCTAGACTACATGCCTCTGGCAGCTGAAAGTTGAACAATTAAACAAGACTTCAGCCAATCCCCAAGTTACGTCCAACTCCACTTACAACCATCCGCACTTACGACCAAAGTGGTCATAAATGCGGATCCGAGTTACAAATGGCGATCCGCGCTTGCAAACAGCGCAGTCGCCATGTAAGTCTATGGGATCCGAGTTACGATACTTAGAGTTACGGACCAATTATTGGTCCATAACTTGTTCGTGACTCGGGGAGCGGCTGTAGTGGAAAATTAGGAGCTGGTAGAGTTTCTGCAGATGGGAGAGCATACAGGGCTGACACTCCTGGAGAAAAGGCATGAAAGTTTAGCAGCTGAGTGAGAAGCTGTGGTGGGCACTTGTTGCAGGAAAACAGTATCTGGTTACTCAAAGACGACAATAAATGCACATTGAAATAATTAAATAGCTTCAGAGGGATAGCTGAGTTAGTCTGTAACAGGAAAAACTTAAAAAAAAAAAAGAATAGTCAGGCACCTTAAAGACTAAAAAAATGTGTAGATGGTATCATGAGCATTCATGGGCATAACTCACTTTTTCAGAGGACTGGAATATTAGAAATCCTGATCCAAGAATAAATAAGAGAAGGAGGAGGAGGAGGAAGAAAAGAGAAGGAAAAAGAAAAGAGACAGTGGGCAGATCCTTCAAGTAGTCACAAGAGGCTGATAAGAACTATTAGCATTTCCATTGTTTACTTGGTTGGTTGAGTCATTAGGATGTGGAAGGTAGTGTGCAAGCCAGTTGATATCTCTTCATTCCAGTCTCATACGAATTAAACTTGTAAATAAAGTTAAGTTCCAACCCTTCCCTGTGTATGTACAACCTAGCCTGGAAAATGACTGCTCATTCTCAGAGGCCTTGAGGAAAGGCCAATCCTCACCTACAGATCCAATCCTCACCAACTCCTGAACCTCAAACACATTTTTTCCAGTAACCATGCAGCACACCTCCATTATACTCCTCCAGGAATCCACCCCTGCAATCAGCCCCTGGGCCAACCCTTCCCACACATCTACCCGAGCAATTTCATCACTGGACTCAACCACATCAGCTACCACATCAGGAACTCATTTATCTGCAAATCCACTAATGTGATCTTTGCCATCAAATGTCAGCAAAACTCATCTGCCATGTATATTGGCCAAACTGGACAGTCGTTACAGGAAAGAATTAATGGAGACAAATCAGATATCCATAGAAGCAACACACAGACACCTGTTGGCGAGCACTTTAGCCTGTCCAGGTACTCATTAATGGATCTCCAAGTCACCATGTTGATTCAGGCCAGATACACAGGGAAGGGTTAGAACTTCACTTAATTTACAAATTTAATTCTTATAAAAATGAAATGAACAGAGACATCACCTGGCTTCCACACTACCCTCCACATTCTAATGACTTAACCAACTAAACAAACAATGGAGATACTAATAGTTCTTATCAGTCTCCTGTAACTGCTTGAACAATCTACCCACTCTCTCCTTTTTTCACCCTTCTCTTTCTTCCTTGTCCTTTCCCTTATTTATTCTTGGATTTGGACTTCTAAAACTCACGTTTTACTCACGTTTCAGAAATGGATTTGTTAGAGGGGCTGTGCATGCTTCAAGACATTAGTGTTGTTATTCCTTTGCAAACACATCCCAGCAAGAAAAATGTAACTAAAGAAAGATGTCTGAACAGTCATTCAAAGGTGTCATCTGCTGTGAACATGCAATAGATGCAACGGTATCCTGATTAAATGCCCACTTACACCAATGGAAAGACTTTGACACCAGTGGACTTGAGATTAGGCCCTTAAAAGTTCATTCTGGAATTAGAAATATGACAGATCACAGAATCATAGAACACTAGAACTGGAAGGGACCTCGAGATATCATCAAGTCCAGTCCCCTGCCCTCACAGCAGGAACAAACATATCTAGATCACCCCTGACAGAGGCCTATCTCACCTGCTCTTAAACATCACCAATGATAAAGATTCCACAACCTCTGTGGGCAATTTATTCCAGTGTTTAACCAATCTGAGAGTTACAAAGTTTTTCCATATGTCCAATCTAATTCTCCCTTGCTGTAATTTAAGCCCATTTCTCTTTGTCCTATCCTCAAAGGCCAAGACGAACAATTTGTCTCCCTTCTCCTTATGACACCCTTTTAGATACTTAAACCCGCTATCATGTCCACTCTGTCTTCTCCTTTCCAGAGTAAACAAGCCCAAATCTTTCAGTCTTCCCTCATAGCTCATGTTCTTTAGACCTTTCATCATTCTTGTTGCTCTTCTCTGGACCTTCCACAATTTCTCCACAGCTTTCCTGAAATGTGGTGTCCAGCACTAGACACAATACTCTAACTGAGGCCTAATCAGCACAGAGTAGAGTGGAAGCATGACTTGCTCACAAAATTCCTGCTAATGTATCCCAGAATCTTGTTTGTTTTTTTTGCAACAGCATCACACAGTTGACTCATATTTAGCTTGTGGTCCCCTATGATCCCAGATCCCTTTCTACAGTACTACTTCCTAGGCAGTCATTTCCCATTCTGTATGTGTGAAACTGATTGTTCCTTCCTAAGTGGAGTTCTTTGCCTTTGTCCTTATTAAACTTCATCCTGTTTAGCTCAGACTATTTCTCCAGTTTGTCCAGATAATTTTGAATTATGACCCTGTCCTCCAAAGCAGTTGCAACCCCACCCAGCTTGGTATCATCTGCAAATTTAGTAAGTGTACTCTCTATGCCAATTGTCTGCTGTCAGGGTTTTTGGGTTGTCCTGGTGCATTCCTGACAGGTCCGCTCCTCCATCGGTGGTGATAAACTTCCATCTGAGTGCATGTGTGTGCTACCTTTAGCTGAAATGTTAAATCCTATCCACTTAGGTCAACACAGTAGACTTTTGAGAGCCACTGAAAATGATAGATTCAGGAAAGGATGAAACCAAGCAAATAGGTTTGTTGTCAAATGCTATGCATTAACAATTGTCAGTAGAAAGTCTCAATGCCAAGCCACTTTGCATTCTGCAAGCATTGGCAATGTACTGACACTTAGCAGTCCTATTACCAAATGATAGATATCAACAGTGATTAGCAGACAATCTCAATTCTGTAAGTCTTGGCAATGACAACTGCCATTTAACGTGCCCAGTGCACACACCCCCTCCATAAGTCGGTCAGCACTCACTTTTTATGGTGTCCTTTTACAGACATGTATAAACAACTTACATCACTCTTTTATGTACCAGGTGTCCACCCTGTGTTACCTAATTACCACCCCTCACCTTGTGGAAGAGGGGCTTACTTACTTCATGCTGTAAACTTCGACCTGGTTCTGAACCTAGGTCGGTATGTACATTAGTTTTTGGGGAGTCTTTGGTACCAAGACATTTTTTATTAAGATGTTCCTCTCTGGTTTACAATCTATACCTGGTGCCTCCCTATGTCCTTCCATGCTTGACCTAACTTACATAATCACACAATTATCAATAGGGCTGCTTTCTTAGCTGCTGTGGTACTGAACCAAAGTCTTGCTCATTAGATTCCTGGCCTGTTGCTGTTTTCATTTTAAGGGCCTTTATTCAGGCCTGCTGACTCCATGTTACCAACCCTCAACTTACTACACCAGCATCTAAATCATTGATGAAGATATTGAACAGAACCAGTCCCAAAACAGACCCCTACAGAACCCTACAGCTACGTCTACACTGGCAGCTTCTTGAGCAAGAATTCTTTTGCGGAAGAATTCTTGCACAAAAACTCTTCCACAAGAGAGTGTCTACACTGCCATGTGCCTTTGTGCAAGAGCATCCATGGCAGTGTGGATGCTTTCTTGTGCAATTGGACATTTTTACCATTGGGGCTTCTTGCACAAGAAATTTATGTTGCCTGTCTACACTGTCTTCTTCTGGAAGAGCTCTTGCACAAGAGGGCTTTTTCTTTGTTGGGAGAGGAATAACTCTTCGAGAAGAAGCCCTGATTTACAATGCTATACTGTAAATTTATTTCTGGAAGAACGCTTGTGCAGTGTAGACAGCCAGCAAATTTTTGTGGAAGAACGACTATTCTTGCACAAGAAACTGCCATTGTAGACGTAGCCCACTTGTTATGCTCTTCCAGCAGGATTGTGAACTGTTAATAAGTACTGTCTGAGAATGGTTATCCAGCTACTTATGCACCCACCTTATAGTAGCCCCACTAAGTTATATTTGCCTAATTTATTGATAAAAAAATCATGTGAGACCATATCAAACACCTTCTTAACGTTTAAGTACAATTTCCACTGCTTCTCCATTATCCACAAGTCTTGTTATCCTATCAAAGAAAACTATCATATTGTTTTGACATGGTTTCTTTTTTACAAATCTATGCTAGCTGTTACCTATCACGTTATTATCTTTCAGATATTTGCAGATGAATTTCATAATTACTTACTCCATTATCTTTCCTGGCACAGAAGTTAAATTGACTGATCTGTAGTTTCCTGGGTTGTTCTTATTTCCCTTTTTATAGATGGACACTATATTTGCCATTTTCCAGTCTTTTGGAATCTTTCTTGCTTTCCGATTTTTCAAAGCTGATAGCTAAAGTCTCAGATATCTCCTTTATCAGCTCCTTGAGTATTCTAGGATGCATTTCATCAGGCCCTGGGGACATACACATTTAACTTCTCTAAGTGATTTTTAACTTCTTATTTTTTTATTTTATCTTCTAAACCTACCCCCTTCCCTCTAGCATTCACTATGTTAGGCATTCCTTCATCATCAGACTTCTTGGTAAAGACCGACATAAAGATGTCATTAAGCATCTCTGCCATTTCCTTTATTTCCAAATCTCAAAAATATTCCTTATAGAAGAATGTGGTATACTGCTAGAGAACTGGGATAAACATTGTGGCCTTCATCTATACTGTGAGCTTTGTAGCAGAAAATATTCTAATGAGGGACTCGTTTGCATGAATCACAATCTCATTAGCATATAATCTGCTGTTTCTTTTTGCACTAGAGGTTTTTGCACTAAAAGAAGCAGTGTGGACATTTCCTTTTTGCCAAAAAAAACCACATTTTTTGCGAGATCCTTGTGACTCTCAAGCGGAGCTACAGAAAGCAGTGTGGTCCAAGCCATTGCTTCCCACTGCTATGCTTGGCTGAAAAGAGCAAAATAGAGCCAATGGGAACTGCGAGGCTCGATGACCATGACACCGGTAAATAAACAAACCAGGTCAGTCTGTGGAACATTGATCTGGAACATCGAGCTAGACTACCCCTGACAAGTGTCTAACATACTTTTAAATGTCTTCAATGATGGAGTTTCCACAACCTCTCTAGGCAGTTTATTCCAGTATTTAACCACCCTGACAGGAAGTTTTTTCTAATGTCCAACCTAAACCTCCTTGGCTGCAATTTAAGTCCCTTGCTTCTTGTCCTATCAATGACATAACTTGTTTGAATTAAAAATATTTTTTTTGTTGTTTTCAGGTCAACTCCAAGCAGAACTGAGTAAGTGTGTGTTGATTCTTTTAATATAAAAGTCAAGTCAATTCCATGCTGGAAAAGAGATCGAAAAAGAAATGAAGTTATCACAGTTAGAAATAAGGGAACTAAAGGATTTTTGAAGTTATAGAATATTATTCTGATAAAATATGCTAGGACAGACAGCTGAATGATTCCTGACCCCCTTGGTGAAAATCTTCCCTGGACTATGTGTGTCTTACATCCCTCATATCCCTACAAAATAGGGCACATGTAAATATCTTGTGTGCTTGTTCACTGTCCTGGGATATATTTAATCTCAAATCAGTCCTTATCTTTATTTGAATATATAGGGAGTTAGGCCCTGACAATAGGTCTCCAATGGGGTGATTTGGAATTTGCCATTGACCTCAATCACAGCAGTAGAATCACACGCTTTGAGAGAGTGAGGGTACGTTTACACTTGTTCCCTCGTTTGATCTAGGGATGCAAATGTAGCAGACTGAAATTTCTAATGAAGCGGGGATTTAAATATCCTGCGCTTCATTAGCATGATCTCGCCCATGTGTTATCCCGCTCAACAGTTGATTTGAACCAGGAGGTGCGCTCCTGGACGTGTTAGTTCAAATCAAACCCTTTGGTTCAAACTAACATTACTCCTCATTTTTTTCAAAGCTGACATGCCACACAGAGCCTAGGGTGCTCCCTCTGGCATTTTAAAGTGGCATTTCAAAATGGCTGCAGTCCCCAGTGGATCCGAGTCTCCATGCAACTCTGCTGCTTTGAAATGCCACTTGAAGCCTGGGATCAGCAGGGGAATCCCCAGCTACTCCTGGGCTCCATGTGGCACTGCCACTTTGAACACCACAGCGGCATTTCAAAGGGGCGATGCCACTCAGAGCCCAGGATCAGCTGTGTGCACTGCCACTTTGAAGTTCTCCTCTCTTCTCCCCCTCTTGTTGCCTCTATCTGATAGAGGCACCAAGTGTGGGGAGAAGCGACTTGTCGATTAGTCCTGAGCATCCCTAGTAGAGAGTATGTTGCTCCCCACACTGCCAGCACTATCACACACAATGCCAGGTGATCTGTCATCTCGTCTGAGGCTAAGGATTGAGTGAAGGATTGAACAGACCTGGGGAATCCATGAGTGGCACAAATAAGTCCCCAAACAGCACAATAGCCGCAGTGTGTGTGTGAGTCATTAGTATGCTGCTTTACTTTCCCCTTCTGTGCACAAGTAAATCACTCTGTGTTGTGTCCAACCTCTTCTCTATGTACAGTGTAGTTGGGGCCATGTCAGTCCAGGATATTAGAGAGATGAGGTGGGAGAATCTGGTCCAACATCCAATATTACCTCACCCACCCTGAGCCTCAGTTATATTCAGCCTGGGACATTCCTGCTACAAAAGGAAGAAAATGTCTCTTTGAACTCAATGTCTGTTGTTTCTCACTTTGATTTCAGGGTGGAGAGAGACTCACCGCTATGCAGGTAACAGAATACACCTTTCTCCTGGTAATCTTCATACTTTACAAAACCTAGAAACAGAACATACTGCTGTAAATAACAACTGGGCTTTACAATATTTCCTGTCGAGCCTTCTTCATTCTGTTTTTTCAGTCTGGGTAGCTTGTATCCAAACCTGGTGCAAAATAGATGAGCATCAGAAAGATAAATATTTCAAGATCCCTCACTTTTCTGCATGACATTTAATCAAATGTCACATCTTTGAAATATTTCAGGGTAACTAAACTATCAGAACAGAACAAACCACAATATCAGTAGGCATTTTGCCTGGGTAAGAACAGCAGGAATTGACCCACGAACCTTATCTGCCATGTTATCAGCTTTTGCTGCCATTAAATAAGGATTTGTTACATTTTCTTTTTGCAGAAGACATAACTCTTAATCCAGACACAGCCCACCCCAACCTCTCCATTGCTCTGAATAAGAAGCATTTGACACATGAAGCCCAACCTCAAAAAGCTCTGCCAAACCCAGAGAGGTTCGATTCAACTGTCTGTGTGCTGGGCTCTGAAGGATTCTCCTCTGGAAAGCACTACTGGGAGGTGGATGTCCAAAGCAGCACTGACTGGGACCTGGGAGTGGCCAAAAAATCCATTGAGAAAGAAGGGAAACTGTCCCTGTCCCCTAAAGAGGGATTCTGGGTTCTGGGTCTCAGTGGGAGAGATTACTGGGCAAAAACAGACCCATGGACCCGGGTCATGGTGCAGAGAAAGCCCAAGAAAATTGGTGTTTACCTTAGTTGCACAGAGAGGCAGGTGACCTTTTTCAATGTAACTGACAAGTCTGTGTTGTTCACATTTAGCGATTGCAATTTCACAGAAGAGATTTGTCCATTCTTTAAAAATTCACAAAAAGAAACAACACTGAGAATTTGTTCTTTAAGAGAAGATGAATGACTGTAATGTGGAACTGCTACTCATTTATCCCAGTCTATCTTTGAAATCGAGTTTCTCAGCAATTAATCTGTGTAACATTGTATGGAATTTGGGGGACACTTTAGGACAAGGTTGGGGATCGTAAAGCCTGGGACCTGGTTATGACCCCTGGGTTGCCTGGATCTGGTCCTCAAGGCTTAGGGCCTTCCCCAGCAATGGGGAGCCCATGCTGGCACTCTAACTCCCTCCCCTGCTGGCTCCCTGGAGTCTCCAGACCCCAAATGATTTTTCTGTGGGTCGGCAGCCCCAACCTAAAAAAGGTTCGCCACCTCTTAATTTGGATATTATAAATATTAATATTATAAAGTTCCAATGAGTTATGCTAGATCTGCCATATAAGATATCTGCAAAATTGTTATAATCTGCCAAAGATGATAATTTCAGTTACCTTTCTGTGCTCCTTTGCATTAGGATTATAAATATGTATGTATGCCAGTGTTACAAACCTGTGCTATGCTTCTGGGGGATGCCCTCAGAGAGTCTGGTAATGCACGGCCTAGCTGCTTGATGGCATCAAAACCCATCTGCTATTCAAATGACCCACTGAAAGAAGGCAAGGGCTATGCCTTGTCACTCAGCAAGCCATGTAGAGATATGCCTCTGGACTCAGCTCTCATGCTTCCAAGCCATATGTTGGGTTTATTGTGTTTGGGGTAAAGGAAGCCACACGGCAACAGGAATATAAAAGTCAGCTGCATCTTTTCCATTTTGTCTTCATTCCTGCTTCTTACTTTGTAAACTTTAAAAAAAACCCAGCAGATGGTCTGGTAGCATTTTATAGACTAACAGAACATATAGATGATATTATGAGCTTTTGTGGGCACAGTAAAACTCCAGTCATCTGAAGAAGCCCTCTGTGCCCATGAAAACTCATGATCCCATCTACATGTTTTGTTAGTCTATAAAGTGCTACCAGACAATTTGTTGTTTTTTAAGTTTATCCTGTACAGACTTACTTCGCTACCCACTTAAGCGTCTTACTTTGTAGGGGGGTGCCTGACCCACTCTGGCAAGAGAAGGGTTAAAAGCAGGCCAGAGGGACCCAGAGTAGTGGTTGGGCCTGGATCCTCCACCACCCCCTTGCATAGCACCTGGCTACCATGAAACATGGCTTTTATAGACTGCAGCCTGCCCCTGAGGCAAGGGACTAGAATTTGGGACTGCAGCTGAGCTCAGTGACTCCTAATTGATTCCTCTGGACTGAGATGCTCCAGGAGGGGGTGATGTGATCTCCAGCCCAGCCGACATGGAGATACCACAACCTCCTACACACCAGTACTGCTAGGAATCTAATGGACTTCGAACTTGTTGTTTGTATGTGAGTGTTTATCATTTAACATCTCTCATCCTTTCTGTATAATATTACTTTAATTTTAGACAATGACAAATCTACGCTGTGGGGTTAAAGTCAAATTAAACTACGCAATTTTGTAGCTGAAGTCGAAATAGCTTAATTTGTATATACAGAAAGTAGTTAAAGGAAGAACGTTCTTCCTTTGACTTTTCTTACACCTCATGAAATGAGGGTTATAGGATTCGGAGTAAGAATCTGCAGAGCGTTCACACTGCCCGCCCGCTCTTGCGCAAGTAAATTTAAAGTACGGCGTGGTAAGAGAGGGCTCCTTCGCAAGGGCTACGCTCTTTTTTAACAGGAGTAAGCTCTCTTGTGCAGGGGCTCTTGCGCAAGAGGGCAGTGTGGACGTCAGCAGGGATTTCTTGCGCAAGAAAGCCCTATGTCTAACATTGCCAACAGAGCTTTCTTGTGCAAGAGAGCGTTCACACTGCCATGGGCACTCTTGTGCAGAAGCACAGCTGGCACATGGCAGTGTGGACGTTTTCTTGCACAAGACTTCTTGCACAAGAACACTTGTGCAAGATGTTCTTGTGCAAGAAGCCGCGAGTGTAGACATAGCCATAGGATATGTCTACTCTAAGGGACAAAGTAAATTTAAGATACACAACTTCAGCTACGTTAATTGCATATTTGAAGTTGAAGTACCTTAACTCGACTTTTGGTGCTGTCTTCTTTCAACTTTTTTTATTCCTCATGAAAGCATGACTATCGGCATCAACTGGGAGTGCCCCTCTCAGTTCAAATTAGTTGTCTTAACTAGACATGCTAATTTGAACCCTGGAAGATCAACAGCGGCAGCTTCGATCTTCCTATATAGCGTAGACATATCCATCGGGTACATCTACACAGTGCGGCTATTTCAGGAAATGGGAGGTATCCCAAAATAGCTACCCCACATCTTAACAAGCCACCTGTTATTGTGAAATAATGGGCGCACTATTTTGGCATCCCTGTAATCCTCATTCCACAAGGATTAAGGTATGTCTCAAAAATGTATTATTTTGAAATTTGGTGCTGTGTAGATGCGCCATATTTCAAAATAAGCTATTTTGAAATACACTTGAAATAAGAAATGTAAATTACATAGTGCCAATTGCCTATCTTATTTCAACTTTAGGGTGCTGTGTAGAGGCACCATAATGATCTGGTCCCAGAGTGAAGGGGACCAAGAATAACTGCTTAGTCATGGAATAAAAGAAATGTGCAGCCACTTGGATTGTGAGAAAATGGATCATTCCAGGGAAAAAAAATAAAAGGTTTGTAACAGTGTGGCTGTTCCAGGAAAACTGACTGTTTGATAGTTGGGTCAGTGCATTACTGCTCTGTGGTGAGAGAGCAGAGTACAGTCTGACAGCTAATGGTATCCATGTTGAGCAAAGAATGTAAGTTATACTGAATGTAGTGGGGACTAAAACCTTTAACACGCTACATTGGCCTGGCACCATTGCTAGAGATGGTCTGTAGGTGCTCACAACTGCAACTGTGCTTATGGCACCTCATCCACAACAACTTTCACAATTGTGTCCCTTTGTGGGGATGTTGAGGTAAGCTTCTCACTGCTCTATTCAACTGCACTTCTGTTTCCCTGTTGCAGCCCAACAAGGGCAACCAATCTCAGGCTCCTGGACTCCCAGTTGTCACCTTTCTTGGACTGAAATCCACGTCCCTCAGTCCCTTCTCACCAGGTTATTTCCAGGCTGCACAGTCCCCTGCCTTCACTGTGTATTTCCCAGCACAGGCAGATGGCTTGGGGACCCCTGTTTGCCTTTTCTTCAGAGGCAGTGATCAGGTGTAATTACAGAGAAAACATATTAAAACAATCGAATAACTCACACAGTCTGCCCATCCCCCCAAGGTCCAACCCCTTCCAGGAGCACGCAGCTGAGCCCTTCCCACATTACCCCAGGACCTGGGGAGATTGTCAACTCCCCTGACTGCAACAGGAAGGAAAATAATTCTATGGCTGCCAACCTCCTTTACACACAAAACAAGCCACTTTCCAAAGCTAATGAGGCAGAAAAAAAACATCTACACAAGGAGCACATTCTTCAGCCTGCACAATTCCCAGTGGGAGTGTCTAGTTTGGAGGGGAAAGCGCCATTGTCAAAAAGCAACACATTTTAGCTAGGATGCTATAAAACAATTGGTCCTTCATGTGGTCAAGGACAGACAAGTATATTAACGGGTCAAGGGAGATTGTCCATTGCCAGCTAGCCCTTCTGAAACATGGCTCACCTTGTCCACCGTATGGGCAAAAATCCTATTTAACATCATGCCAGTTAAAATGCGCGAGTTGATATTTTTTGCCATCTGTGTGCACAAAACCAATATGTGAAAGAGACCCAAAATGAGGAACAGAACTAATAATGCTTTCAGGGCCCTGAACACGACATGAGCGTCATCTCTTTAATGTAAATCTCTCTTCGACTACATCTATTCTGCAGTTATTTCGGAATAAGCTATTCCAGAATCGTTATTCTGAAATAGCTTATTTTGAAATAGCAGGTCTATACTGAAGGAAAGCCTCAAAATTGTCCGAAGCAGGCTTCCCTAATGTAGACATGCTATCTCGATTTAGAGCCCAGGAGGAGTAACTTATAGTGGCCCTGGTGAAGAGCTATTTCAAAATAGCTATTTCGGAACAGGCATTATTCTTCGCAGAATGAGGTTTACAGGCATTGGAATAAGCCGCCTGTTATTTTGAAATTATTTTGAAATGACAGAATTGCTGTGTAGATGTTCACATCGTTATTTCAGAATAACAATCATTATTCCAATATAACTTTGCTGTGTGGACACACCCTTTCAGAACCTCAGTTTCACAATTCTTTATTCCCATTTTAATTGGGAGCTGGTAGTGACTTCTGTTTGGCTTACCTGATTTTATTAAATATGGTTCCAACATTGTTTAGCCGCGCCCACACCTCAACTGTTTGCAGGATACCTTTGAACGTCACCAGAGGGAGCCCCTGAGCTAGAGAAATGCCTTTTATGTGTCCCAGGAAATTCGGTTGAGGTTTGGCTGAGTTTTGAAAGTCACCATTTCACTAGCAGCCTGCCAATGCCATTACTGAATGCAAATATCCTTGAAAAAACCCCGTGACCCATACCATGGCCAAAATAGTAGCAACAACATTGCCCTGGATGCTGTGAGGGAGGAATACAGAGCTAGCTCGGCTTCGCCAGTCACACTCTTGTACATGGTCCCAGCAGTCCACCCCACCCCCCCGAGAACAGCCCTTTTCAGCAACATAGTAATGTCTGTACCTGTGAGAGTGAGTTATGATTCTCACTGTTCTATTCAACTGCACTTCTGTTTCCCCGTGGCAGCCCAACAAGGGCAAGCAATCTCAGGCTCCTGGACTGAAACTCACGTCCTTCAGTCCCTTCTCACCAGGTTATTTCCAGGCTGCACAGTCCTCCGTCTTCACTGTGTATTTCCTGGCATGGACCTGAGCCCCTTCCAATGTTGTCCATGTATGTCTGTTGTATCTTCTCTCAACTGATCCTCCTGCCCTCCCTTCTCCAAATGCTCTAGCAATGGCTTGCAATGGCTGACTGTGTTTTGTGTGAAAAAAGTACTTTGTTATTTGCAGTTTGTTTCTTTCCAATAAAGGCTGCAAACCACGGGAGAAAGGACTGGGGATGTGGGCTGGAAATATCAGCTGCACACACCAGATCACAATTGAAAAATGGTATAGACCATGCCACTGGAACTTGAGACCATTGCTCCTTGTTCTCACATCTATCACTACTGAGAACAGCCTCTCTCCATCCTCTTTGGAACCTCCCCTCAGGAAGTTGAAGGCTGCTATTAAATCCCCCCTCACTCTTCTCTGCTTCAGACTAAACAAACCGAAATCCTTCAGCTTCTACACTGCTGCTTTTCTCTGGATGCTCAAAAACACCTGAAACTGGATACAGTTCTCCAGATGAGGACTCTATGAATACCAAGTAAAGGGGAACATGACCTTCTATGTCTTACTCCTATTAGTATATTCCAGAATGATATTTCCCTTTTTTACAACTGCACACTGCTGTCTCATTTTGCACTTGTGACTGACTATAACCCACCAAGTCCTTTTCAGCAGTACTGCTTCCTAGCCAGTGATTCATTCTTAAGCATGTGCACATTGCAATTTTCCTTCCTACAGTACTTTGCACTTGTCTTTATTTAACTTCACCTTGTTGATTTAAGAGTAATTCTCCAGTTATCAAACTGTTTTTGAATTCTGGTCCCAACCTCCAAAGTGCTGTCAGCTTGGTGTCATTTGAAAATTGTATGTATGTACACTCTAGTCCATTATCCAAATTGTTAAAGAAAACACTGAATAGTCAGACCCCAGACTGAACATGCAGGACTCCATCAGATGTGCCCTCATGTTTTTAACAGCAAACCATTGATAACTACTCCTTGAGTACAGTTTTTGAACTAGTTGTGCACCCTCTATAACATGCATGAAAGCAGAGCCTATAAAGTGCACTATTAAATATTTTATATTTTGAAATTAAAGCAGAATCCTGCATTAGTGTCTCTTCTCCAGTTAAAGAAGTTTGCACGGTCTCTTACACCTTTCACCCTTCTCCCACTGTAAACTGGTACAGAGATAGACAGCAGACCAAATGCCAGACACTTTTGCCCTGACCCCTAAATCTTTTTTTATTTTATTTATTATTTTTTTTACATTATTTTTTGGAGGTTGGATGTTGACTAAACCTTGACCAAGAACTGTGGACCTTGAAATTTATATCCTTGATTACTGATAACTTTAGCATAGTCGGTGACTCCTCTCAAATCTGTTTCACCCTTTTCCTTCCAATGTTCTTTCTCCTGCTTCCCTCAGGCTTTTCCCTCTGTGTCTTCCTTTCCCTTCCTCTGAACTGCACCCACACAATTCTAAGACAGACACTAGTTCTGAACCTGCCCCAAGGGAACTGCCTCTAATTATGCTGGGAAAATTAGAGGGGTTAGAAAATATGTCAATTAACATGTTTAATGAATGTTTTGTGAAACGCAACAAAGCAGCGAGTGTCGACCAAGACAGACATGTCTACAAATATATTAGCTGGTCATGATTAATTCCAGCTGTCACCTAAAGTCCTTCCATCACTTCGGTCTCCTTCTTTGGCCTTCAACAGATCCTCCTGGTGAGTGCCCTCTTGCACCTTATTGCAGATTTCCCTTGCCTGGGAAAAGGACCCTGTTCTCCTCTGCATACAACTCAGACCAGAGATGGGGCGCTGCAGGCCCCAGAACGGCTCCCTCATGGGGGGGTCACTTCTGCATTTCCCATTCAGAGATGTCAGTGCATGGGAATTCCTGGCAAACCAAGTCTGACAGAGACCCACTTCGTCAGATGCATCTGACGAAGTGGGTCTTTGCCCACGAAAGCTTATGCTCCAAACACTTCGGTTAGTCTATAAGGTGCCACAGGACCCCTCGCCGCTTCTCCAGATTCAGACTAACACGGCTACCCCTCTGATACAAGTCTGACAGGTAGACAGAGAGAAAAGAGGCTTAAACAAAATTAACTGACTTCATTGAGCCTCCATTTTACTTCTCAAAAGCAGAGCAGACAATTGCAGAACAGATGGTGGTAAAACACTTTTCAACCTCAGAGAGCAAATGCTAGAGACTCAGCCTGCATCTGCATTTACTCTCCTCTCTGGTTGTCCCCATACCAATGCTATACCACCTTCTCCCTGGTTCATTGCCCTTATTTCCTGGTTTATCAGTGTGCCTCCTAGGGAGAGAAAGTTTCTGAGGACATATCTGTCATCCACCTTTTGTCTATAATATACCTTGTTTCTAGTCTCCTGAAAGCAATATGGCTAGAACACTGAAATACTCTGAGTGGCTTGAAAGTTTGTCTTACTAAGGTATTGCCATACACCCTTGTCTCTTATCTCCTTGGACAGAGGTTTCCAAACTGTGGGTTGGGGCCCCAAAGTGGGATGTGACCCCATTGGATTTGTTGGGGCCTGGGCTGAAACCAAAGCCCAAACCCCACCAACCAGGGCCCAAGCCAGAACCCCACAGCCTAAGGCCAAACTGATTACCAAGCACCATCACCCAGAGTCAAAGTGGAAGGTGAAGGGCCTTAGCCTTGGGTGGCAGGACTCAAATTACAGGGCCCCCACCTGGGACTGAAGCGCTTGAGTTTCAGCTCTGTCCCACCACTCAGATGGGCTCACACAGCCCTCAGGTACCCTTTAGGAAGGGCCGGGGGCTGCAGTTCCTCCCCTCTCCCATTCATAGGAGAACATTACTGTGTGCTCCCTTCATCAGGGAGTGAGGGGAAAGTGCACAGTTTGCTCCAGTGGCTGAGGAGTGCAGGGGGCAGATGAACCTGGACCTGCCCCAGCACAGGGACATGCAGCCCTCCCCCGGCTGTGCCTGTAGGAGTTGTAGCAGCCATGGAGAGGCGCTTCTCACCTGGCCCTGAACTGCTGCCATGGTGATAGAGGCCAGGGGTTGTTCTCTCTCCCCAGGACAGCCGGCACACTGAGCCCCTTGTTCCTAGCCCCACTCCAGAGCACTGATTTACATGAAAAGAAACAAAAATTAATCAATGTAGAGATTGGAGCAACTCTGGGTAATTATTTCAGGTTTCTATATTTGTACATGGAAAAACATTTCTGAAGCAGCAACATAATCTATGTAATGGATCTTGTCAGAAAGTGCAGACCATAGTTTGGTTTGGTTTTGTTCTACAGATAACATAGACTTTCCTAAACTGGTCATGGATAACAAAATGCTCACGGACATTATTGTTCTTGGCCTCATGCTCATAGTTATTGGGATTGCTTTCCTCATTTATCGTCGCAAAAACCTTATTTCTGTATTGTCTCAGATTCTCTGTCCTTGTTATATAAGGCTAATCCTGCAGCACTTAGTCCTGGACATCAAGGATAATTTTGCTAGTTAGAGGCTGCTTCTGCGGATCCACAACTTGCCAGTTTTACACAAGTTTATCAGAGACGGGCTCCAAAATTTGAATCTATTGAGATTTGTTTAGATTATGAGCTCAATGGGCAGATATGGTTTCTAGGTGTCTGTGGGGCAGCCACCACGCAGCCACTGGTCTGGGTTGGTCTATGCAGTAGGATTTATTCTGAGGACATTCTCTGCTCTGTGTGATACAGGAGGTTGGATGAAGGGATGACAGTGGTCCCTTCTGTCCTTCAATGTCGAGGCTAGGTCTACACGAGGGAATAAGTTGGAATTAAGATACATAACTCTAGCTATGTTAATGGTGTAACTTGAGTCAAAGTACCTTAAATTGAATTTGGTGCCATTCAAATGGTGGGAAGTCTTCTTTGTTGCATTTGTCAAATAATTATAATCTTGACTAAATTTAAGAGAAACAAACAGAAAAAAAACCCACCATGGAACAACGTATATTTATTCTTTGTGTCTGAGATACACAGATCTCTCTTGCGATATGCAAATGAAATACCTATTATAGATTTTGAATAACTACGAAGGATCCTTTTGCCTTATTCAACAGTAAGCACAAATCTGTGTAAACTGATGCATGCGAAGCTCATTCTCCTGATCGTTATTGTCATTTCCCTTCTCTCTCATCATCATCATCGGAGCCATCTTCCTCGATTGTCGATGCTCAGGTATGGAGCCAGATTCTCTCTCTCACACAGACACACATATCCTTGTGTGGGAGAGGATAGTAATTTTTAAGAAGGGAGTCACTCCACAATTTTGGCAAGTAGTCAAGGGCCACACTTTTATGGAGTAAGTGAGGGGTCTGGAATTGTGGTTAGGTGTAAAAGGGAGCTTAGCGTAGGAGTCTGGGTTGTAAGAAGGGGTGTGAGGTCTGAGAGGGACTTTTGGTGAAGGAGCTGGGGCAAGGTCTTGGGGAACAGGATCTAGGAGGGGGTTTGGGTGCAGAGAGGATTCTAGCATGGGAGAGGGGCTCTAGCAGGGGGTTCGGGGTCTGGGAGGGACCCTGACCCTGTGATATGAAAGAAGGGGTTGCAGAGGGTTTGGCTGGTGTCCAAGGGCAGGGGAATAGGGTGCAGGGTCAGGGAGGGGGTATAGGTGCAGAAGAGGATTCTGGCCTAGAGGAGGGTTGTAGGAGGGGTTTCAGGAACTGGGAGGGAGTTGTGAACTGGAGGAGGTAGGGAGAGGGGATACAGAGGATTTGGATGGCCTGGGGCAGATAGCTGGTGGGAAAATGGGGATGGGTTGCCAGAGGCAGGCTCTGGCTGGGAGGTGCTTACCTAGGTGGCTCCCAGCCAGCAGCCCTGTAGAAACCCGAGGCAGGCTGTCTGCTGAAATCTGTCAGCTGGCTGCTCCACATGGGTCTGCTCCAGGCGTGGAAGGGTCGGGATCAGAGAGAGAAGGCTTTATATGCTGCCCCTGCCCCCAGCAAAATTTATCGGCTCCTATTGCCAGAAATTGGCCAATGGGAGTTGACAGATTTTGCTGGGGGGCAGGAGCAGTGTGCAAAGTCACTCTCCTCCCTCCACAGCAGTGTAGAGTGAAGAGCAGCTGGCTGTTTGAAACATGAGCTGCTCTCTGCCTAAGGGTTCTGACCAGCTGGCAACAGGCTGGATCTGGTTTGGGGCAAGCTGAATCTGGCCCGCTGGCAGGCTCTTACTCACCCCTGCCCATGTGGTTGGTGGAGCCAATGATTTCACCTCATTAGTGACAGAGACATTGGTCTCACTGGGAACATCATATGGTTAAGGAGCTCTGCTTCCCGAAGTTTATACTTTTCCACTCAAATGAATGCAGTGTATTTCCCAAATTGCTCTCTTCTTTTTGCACACTGTGAAGTGGCTGAGCTGTGGAAAAGCTAAATTCAGTCAAATTCCTCAAAAATGTGGAAGAATGGCTCTTGCGCAAGAGGGGATTTTTGCACAAAAAGGAGCCGTCTACACAGCCCTTTTTTGTGTAAAAGCATCTTGCTTTTTGCACAGAAGCCTCACCAGAGCCCAATAAAGGGGAATAATCACTTCTCTGGATCTGCTGGCAATGTTCCTACTAATGAAACCTAATATGCCATTAGCCTTCTTGGCTACAAGGGCACACTGTTGACTCATATCCAGCTTCTCATCCACTGTAATCCCCGGGCCTTTTCTGCAGAACTACAGTAAAACTCCGATAGTCCGGCATCAAAATGGCAAGAGCCTAGTGAGTGAGCTTCGGCAAAAAATGAGTCACAAGGTAACAGCGGCAGCAGCTGAACTGAGCAAAAAGGGTAAAAAAGGCTTAAAAAAACTAAAACATTACAGTATACTGTATACAAGATGTACAATAAAAAGGCTTAAGAACACTTTATATACAGTATATAATGTATACAATATATATATAACCTGCT
>JANRFK010003594.1:8169567-8179860 GCA_030068395.1 Apalone spinifera | reverse complement strand
TGCCTCTTGCCCCCCCTCGCTCTTCTCCCATTGCTCACCCCCCAAGCCTCATTTTGGCAAAGCAGGTTATTTGTGCTGTTAGCTCCTGCCAACCGGTGATCAGGTAGAAAGAGCAAATGGGACAAAGACCCAGTTTTTCCAAAAAACACTGGGACAGCCAGGGCCAAAACAGGACGTGTGGTCACCCAAGGCCAGAAGTCCTCAAACCTTTCAGTTTTGTCCCCCACTCACGTTGTCTATGCTCCTCTTCAAGCCTGCCACATGGGCCGAGGGTCAGAGTGGTGCAGGCAGCTATGTTTGGTGCCTGGGAATGGGGCTGGAGGTGTGTCAGGGGCACAGCCATGGTGGGGCTGAGGGTAGAGTTGGAGTCAGGTTGGAGCAGACCTGGGGGCAGAGAAGAAATTGTTGATGCATCCTCTTCACTCCCTATGGGAACTGACCTGGGCCCTACCCCTTCCCCAGAAGTTCCCTCATGCCCCTGGAGTGGGGACACACCACAGTTTGGGAACCACTGTCCTAGATGGAGGTAAAATTCACCCAGGGATCCACTACAGCTGTGGAGAGCCTAGGGCCTCCACCCGCTCTCGTTGGGGGAACTGGGAGGCTCAAGAACAGCCTCCAGCCCATGCCCTGATCTCCAGGGTGCAGATGGTGGGTCCAGGATTCCCTGAGCAACTCTTGCCCATGCCCCAGCTTCCACTCAGGCCAAGGGGAAGACCCTTGGGGGAAAGGAGGGAGCAGGGTGCAGGACCCCGAAAGAGAATGTGTGGAGCCCCAATGTTCTTTGTACAAGGGCCCCAATAAATCTTAATCCATCCCTGCCTGCAGGCTTTGCTTAGGTTGACTTGGCCCTGCCTCAGTGCAGAGGGTGCACCAGGTGACCTCTGGAGGTTCATTCCAGACCCTCCATTCTGTGACTCTGTGACTACATGCCCAGCAAAGGCTTCCCTGGTGGGTGGGGGAAGGGCTGGGCTGGAGCAGCACTGGATGCATCTCCCAACCCAGCTCTCATTGCCCTTGCCACAACATGAGGGGTCTTTAGATAGGCAGTGCTCTGAAGCTACCCAAGCTGGTGGGAAGGTCACCTGGGCAGGAGCAGGAGCCCCAAAACTGGTTAGAAAATGGTTTTGTTTTTTGCAGAAAAAGCAGATGGAAATGAAAACAAAAACAAAAGTTCGCCACCATTTTTGGTTGGAAAATCACAACTTTTCAGCAAACAGCAAAATCATTTTATGTCAGTCAGCGTCAGAACCCACTGAACAACAATCAGTTGTCAACCAGAGACTGGAATATTTTCACTTTTCTATTTGCTGAACTGAAAAAGGAAAACTTGTCATTTGGACAATTTGGGGGGAATAAATGCCTCAGAGCAGTGCACCTCTCACAACAGCCCTGGCAGGTGATGCCAGCTGGGAGCTGCAAGAGGAGATGAGGAGACAGACCAATTTTCTCCTGCACCCCTGAGCACTCTTCTTTGCCCCGTGCTGCCCCAAGTTTCCTGGTGTGGGATGGGTTGGAGGGAGCTGCTTAGCTGGGGCTCCTCATGGAGAGGATGAGAACAAGATGCCCCCTTCTAGGTCGGCATGCGGGAAAGACACCAAATTAGTACATCACACACAGCCTAAAATACTCAGGGGAAATCTTCCCATTGCCCCCACTGGGTTGGGAATCTGGCCACTTGTGAATGCAAATTACTTACCATTAGGAGAGGTGGGTTTTTTCTCAGAGCTGCCGCTATTGCTGTGCTCAATGGTACTGGAGGGAACATTCTTGTCTGGGCAATAGACATGCACAGAGTCACACAGTGTTGGCCCCTGTCAGCTGAATCTTCAGATACAGTGAATCAGGTACGTGATAACTCCCAGAGCTGATCACCCTGGGAGAATTATCATATCAGTGAGCTGGTATAAAACAGCATCAGTTCATTGGTGTCAATGGGCCAGCTCCCCATCTGGTGTAAATCCGTGTCATTGCATTGAAGTCAATGGGCCAGAACCCTAGCTGCTGTTATTGTTATAACAATTAATAATAACATACTAGCACTGGAAGGTCAGGTCCAGGTGGGGGTCCATTGTGCTGGGAGAGTCACAAACACAATAAATATCTGTCCCTGCTCCCAAGTCAAAACATGGTGGGGGGATGAGATAGACAAACAGTCCAAGGGGTGGGACTGGAAATGGGGTAATAGAGCTTCTAGACTGTGAACAACTCTCCCCGCTTTGGCAGGATCACAGCCGGGATCACAGCTGCCTGGCCTTTCACAGGTCCCTATGGCAGAACCCCCCATAATTCTAAAATACCTGACACCAGCCAGCTCTTCCCTTCCCCCACCCTACGTTGTGTTAGGGTCCGACAACTCACCTGTGACATTCAAGGTCTGGGGCAGGCTGAGACGAGAATTGCCCACATGGTTCTGGTCATTACTGTACTGGTACATACACCGAAACTGGGCTGAGCGTTGCACAGAGATATGATACTGAGACAGCGACTGGCCTGGTGTGACTGATTGGCTGGAGATTTGTTTGCCATCCTGGCAGAAAATAACTAGAGTAGCTACAGCGAGGGGACGAAATGAACACTTGGCCAAGATGGAGTCCCCCACCTGAGCTGAAGAGCTGCTCAGGGACAATTTAGGAGAAGGGAAGTCACCTGCAACAAGAAAGAGATTAAGGGCATGTCTACACCACAAAACCCTGACACTGCAGCGAGTCCCAGAGTTCAAGTCAACTCACTCAGACTAGGGGCCCCATGTGAGGGGGCTAAAACTTGCTGTGCAGACATTCCTGCTTGGATCAGAACTCAGCAAAGGCCAGGGCATCTGCATTGCTATTTTCACTCTCTAGCTCAAGCCTCAGTCAATGGAGCTGGGATTGGAGACTCACTGCCTGTGTAGGGAGATTCTAGAACATGCCTCTGAAAGGAGACTGAGGACTCGTTTTCAGTGCACCATTAAGTCAAGTTATGACTGAAAGGTTGCTCCCAACTTGAGTCCCATCCATGCAGAAATCCCTTAACTCCAGTGTGGTGATGCTCTTATCTGCAGCTGGCCAGCCCAAGAGGGATAGATGGGAACTCTGAGTGAGCATCAAGTTGTCATCACAAACATTGCAGTGCGCACACAAGTACCCGTGGTCCCTCCAGTGTTTTCCCACCGTCCCTCTAGTGTGCCCAGAAAGAACCGACAAGTTCTCCCACTATTCATCTCTCAGAGCTGTGGAACATGTCCCAGAAGCCCATAGGCCCACCTCTGAGTGAGCACAGAGCTAGTGTGTGTGCAGCGGCCTGGTTGTTCTCAGCTAACTCCGGAAAATCACTGAGTGCGGGAAATTTGAGTTAGCTCCGCAGAGAAGGCAGAGCCAGGCAGGGAGCTCAGGATTAATGAAGAATTTGTAAGAAATGCATCTCTCTTCGTGTTGGAATAAATAAATAAGGTGCAATGCAGGAGATTTAAGACAAATCCATTCTAGGGGAGTACTCTGCCCTCATTAATACACTCATATATTAGCTCCACGCCTGCCAAGATTTACACATGCAATGTTTCTTAGATATGTATCCCAATTACATTGGGGCTAGGTCCCTGGCTGGTGTAAATTGGCCCCATTCTTTTGGAACCAGCAGGATGATGCTGATTTAAACCTACTGAGGATCTGACCCAAATGTGTCCCATGTCCAGTCATAGTGATGATCTGTCACTGTGACAAGTTCTATTTACTGTGTGATTACCAGGTTTTTAGTTGGGACTCACACAATACTCATTCTCCACCAGCCCTGCCTACAGCTCCCCATCCACCCTCCCATTGCCATTGTCTGGGGATTCACACCTTTCTATGGCTCCCCTTCTTCCATGTGCTCCTACTCACCTGGGGAGCTGCAAGGATCCTGGCCTGTGACCCTGGCACCTGTATAAGAGAGCAGAGGGGATGAGTGGCAGACACAGCAGCTCTAAATCTACACAAAAATGCACAGGGACAACATTAATATTAAATATTTAAGCCAAGAACAGCCCAGAAATCCTGGCTAAGGGGTGTTGCAAGAGCCTACAATCTGATCCATCTATTTTCCTGGGTCTCAACATGGCTGTCAATGGAAAGCCCCAAATGGGAATCTTATGAAGCTTGAATATTTCCAAGGCAGGATTAGAGTCTCCCTTAAAGTTTGTGAAATGTGTTCTAATGGTAAAACACTTCTCACCATGTCACCTCCCAAAAACACAACACACGAACATGAGTGATCTGCGCAGCATTTTCTTACGCTCTCTGTACTTTCCAAATCGTCTTTGACTCTTTATCCTCAACCCTGAAATGAGCTCCTCACAGCCACTCCTAACCCTTTCATTTCCTGATTTGTAACCTCAGTATCATCTTTTTCATGCAGCTCCAGTCTCTGGGCTGTTATAGATCTGTCTGCAGGCTCAGCCTTTCAAAGCTGTGTAGGTGATTTGAACGCTTAGTTGCCATGGATTTGAACAAGGTGTCCAAATCCCTTAGGCACATTTAAAAATCTCAGCCACAGGGTGTAGTCTATATCTGAGCACAGTACACACTCTCAGAGGCATTATATAGAGAGATAAAGTAAAAGAGCTAGTTATCAAAATAATGTTCAGGGAATTAAATATTCTCTCAGAATTTAGGAAGAAACTTTGGTCTGCAAATTGAAAATCAGCTTTTAAACCCAACATGAAATAATTGTTCAGAGCTCAGTATTATATCCACAGGCAGCTGTTCGTTGAAACAATTTTTACCATAAGTTCTCCACCAGGGTATTCCCTCTTTGCCCTCCGCCCCAACAAAACCATAAACCTGCCTCCCCTAAGCGCCCAGGCAGGGAGCTCACTGCAAACTCACAAAGCAGCCACAGCAGGATCATGGGGGGACCGAGAGCCGGTGACTCAGCCTGAATATCCCACAGCAGCATGTAGACTTGATCTGTGATGAGCTCTATGCCCAGGGCTCTGTGCCCAGGTCCCTCCTTCCAGCCTGGACAGGCTCTGGGCTCCAGTAGCGTGTCTGAGACAGGCCCTGACGTGTCTGTGGCCAGAAGAGCCCTCCCCTGTGAGATGAGAAGGGAAACATTATTCACCGCCCTCCTCCTTCCCCAGTCATCTGGTCTCTGTATGAGGAAGTGCTGGACCCCTGGTTTCCCATAGAAATCTCCCTGCGATTGGCTCAAGAGTCCCACTTAGCCAAAACTATTGAATTGCTAAATCCATTACTTGGAAAAGAGCAAATGGCTCTTTGCAATTTCCACCGTTTCCCCTCACTCCGGCTGTGGGTCTCCCCTGAGAAGGAAAACACAAGGGCAGGTTGTTGGTGTGAACTGGTGTCTGTCTCGGCCTCACCGACCTCTACAGTACACCATGTGCACCACTGCCAAGGTGGAACTTGTGGGGGGGGGGGAAGAGGGAAGGGGTCAATAACAACTATTCTGAGTTCTGAGCCTCTTCTGGCAGCATTGGAAAACTAACGTTGTGCCGATATTTAAAAATGGCTAATGGGATGGCCCAGATAATGATAGTCTTGTCAGCCGGACATGGCTCCCCAGCAAGAGTGGCTATAATTAAAGGAGGGTAATGTAAAAGAATATGAGACCAGTCATACTGGGTCAGATCAATGATCTGCCTAGCTCAGTATCGTGGCAGTGACTATTTCCCGATGCTTTGGAGAGAATTAAATTGTCAGGGCAATTGTCAAGTGATCCATCCCCAGTCCTCCAGTTCCAGCATCTGACAATTATGGTGCATCTACATAGCAACAGCATTTTTGGAATGACAATGCAAGGGTGTACACAGCTATTCCGTTATTCTGAAATAAATTTGAAATAACAGGTGGCTTATTCCAACTTCTGTAAACCACGAGGAATAACGCCTCTTCCAAAAACAGATATTTCAAAATAGCAGCAGTGTGGATGCTCCAGTGCTGCTATTTCAAAATAGCTCCTCCCTGGGGCCATTCAGAGTAATTACTCCCCAGTGCCTCCTGGGGCTCAAAATTGAGGTAGCATATCCACTTTAGGGGAGCCTGCCTTGGACTCATTTTGAGGCTTCCTTATTGTGTAGATGCACTATTTCAAAATAAGCTATTCCTGAAGAAATACTCGGAAATAGCTTATTTTGAAATAAGCCTGCAGTGTAGACGTACCCTCAGTGATTTAAAGACACCCTGAACAATAAGTTGTGTGACAGGCCATCTTGGATAATAGCCATTGATGGACTGTCCTTCATTAACTTTGCTGATTGGGCTTTTTGAACTCGTTTATACTTTTGGCCTTTCAACATCCCCTGGCAAGGGGTTCCACAGGTGATAATGTGCTATATGAAGAATTTGTTTTATACCTGTAACCTGAAAAATTATTTGGTGACCCTGGGTTCTTGTCTTACATAAGGAGTAAACAATGATTCCCTATTCACTTTCTCCATACTAATCATGATTTTACACACCTCTATCATATCCCTCTTACTCATTTCTTTTCTAAGAATAATAGTCCCTGACTTCTTAATCTTTTTAATATAGAAGCTGTTCAATACGCTTAGTCATTTTTGCCCTTCTCTATTCTTTTCCCAATTCAAAAATATCTTTTTTGAGATGAAGTGACCAAAACTACATGCTGTTTTCCATGTGTGGGCGTGCGAGTCATTCACATAATGACATTTATGAGTTTTCATATTCTTGAGTATTCCATATCCTTGACCATTTCATATTATTTATTGTGATTATGATATTTTCTGTCTTATTATCTACCATTTTATTAGGTTTTATTTACTGCAACTGTACACGGAGCAGATGTTTTCAGAGAACTAGCCACAATGATTCCCAGATCTCTTTCTTAACTTCTAACAGCTAATTTAGACCCTGCCATTTTGCTTGTATCATTGAGATTATTGATTTCCAGTGTGCATTACTTTGCATTTATCAACACTGAATTTAATCTCATTTTGTTGCCCAGTCACCGAAATTTATGAACCCTCTTTGTAACTCTTCACAGTCTGCTTTGAATTTAATGGTCTTAAGTCATTTTGTATTGTTTACAAACTTTGTCACTTAACTGTTTACCCACTTCTCCAGATCATTTATGAATATGTTGAACAACACAGATCCCAGTATTGATCTTTGAGGAACATTGTCCATTCTGAAAATTGGCAATTTATTCCTACCCTTTTTTTCCTGTCTTTTAACCAATTACTGATCAAGGACAGGACTTTCCCTCTTATCCCATGATTGTTTAATAACCTTCTCAAAGGCTTTCTGAAACTCCAACTACATTATGTTCACTAGATCCCCTTTGTTCACATTCTTGTTGACCCTCTCAAAGGATTCTAATAGATTGGTGAGACATGATTTCCCTTTACAAAAGCCATATTAACTTCCTCAGAAATCATGTTTACTTATGTGTCTGATATTTCTATTATTTACTGTAGTTAGGTTTACCAGTCTGTAATTGACAGGATTTCCTCTGGAGACTTTTATTTTATATAAACTGACGTTAGATTAATCATCCCCCAATCACAGAATCATAGAACACTAGAACTGGAAGGAACCTTGAAAGGTCATCAAGTCCAGTCCCCTGCCCTCATGGCAGGACCAAGCACCGCCTAGATCATGTTTGCCTTTCAAAAAAAATTGAACCAAACCCATCTTGCCTTCTCTCAGGGCTAAACTCAGGACTTCCAGATTATGAGACTGTCACACTGCCTACTGCGCCAAGGAGGCCCCCGGGTCTGGTATAGAGGCTGATTTAAAGGATAGGTTACATACCACAATCAGTAGTTCTGCAATTTCATATTTGAGTTCCTTGAGAACTCTCTCCTGAATGCCATCTGCTCCTGGCGACTTATTACTGTTTAATGTATCGATTTGTTCCAAATTCTCCCGAATGCCTCACTGTGGGACAATTCCTCAGATTTCCCACCTAAACAGAATGGCTCAGTTGTGGGACTCTGCCTCATGTCATCTGCACTGAAAACAGATGCAAGGAATTCATTTAGCTTCTCTGAAACAGCTTTGTTTTCCTTGAATACTCTGTTAGTACCTCAATTGTACAGCGTCCCTACCAATTGTTCACAGGCTTCCTGCTTCTGAGGTACTTAAAAAAAATTGCAGGTGGTTTTTGTGTCTTTTGCTAGTTGCTCTTCAAACTCTTTTTTTGGCCTAATGGTATTTTTACACTTAAATTGACAGAGCCTATTTTCTTTTCTATTTTCCTTGTAGGATTTGACTGCTATTTTTATTTGTCTCTAACTGCCTCCTTTATTCTGTTGTTTAGCTATGATACCGTTTTGGGGGTCCTCTTACTATTTTGTTTTTTTTCTCCAGGCTGTTTGCAAGTACAGTACTTTACTCAGTTAACTGTTCCTTTATATTTCCATGTACCTTGTCTTCTCATTTTTATGCCATTCCCCTTTGTGAAGTTAAATACGATTTCCCTCCTGAAGGTTGTTCAATACCATTGCATTGTTGGTGCTATTACCAAGCAGTCCAGCTATACTGACTTCTTGGAGCAGACCCTGAGCTTTGCTTAGGACTAAATCAAGGACTGCCTCTCCCTTTCTGGGTTCCAGGACTAGCTACTCCACAGATCACTCGTTATTGGTGTCTATTGGTTGAGGAAGAGAAGATACAGCCAAGGAGAGAAGATCTGTGCATACAGCTACATCAGGACCATCACAGCGGATGAAAAAATCTCGTCTGCTGTACAGCCTCTGGAGTTCTTCATCGGCATGCTGGAGTCAGACCAGGGTCTGTCCTCATCCGTAGAGCTCCCACCAAGAGCAGAGTGGGTACACAGACCCAGTGGGGAGGGTGGTGTGCTGTATTGCATCACTTGACATGTTGGCATTGTTTTACATATTAGGCTGATCATTGTAGTGATAAAACTTTACAGGTATGGAGGGTTTTGCTGTGTATGGAGGGTGTGAGTGATGTTACTGTGCTGCACAGGGTCCCCAGAGCAGTGACTCTAATAATACAGGCATGGTCTGGGGGCAGGAACCTAGCAAACCACAGACTGTCAACAGGGGACTCCACCTTAATAACCTGAGCAATAACTCATCACAGGATCAGGCTGAAGTGGCACTAGCCCAGGCTGAGGGACCCAGGGCTCCTAGTCCTGCAGAGCAGTGCAGGGGCTGGGAGCCTTTTCCTATGCTTGGTTAGCTACAGGCTGCTCCACTTCTTACAGACTGTGCCACTCCCCTTCCTCCCCCGCCCCCCCCCCCCCCCCCCCCCCCCCCGCCTGCACTGACTTGGCTGAGCACTGACTCACAGGAGCCATCCCATTGGCGGGGGCTGACACAGTAGCAAGGGATTATCTGGGCTCAGGAAATTTCTCACACCCCTATACATCAGGCCACAGCCCTATAAATCAGACCAAGGCCCGTATGCCAGCCCCTGGGACAGGGCAGGTGTAGAAGCAGGCAAAGTAGCATTTTGTACAGAATCCCTGCACTGAGGCGACCCTGCGGGCACCAGCTCCACCTGCTTTAAGGGCACTCGGGGGCTGGCAGGTGCAGGGCAAAGCGCTCCCCATAGGGGCAGTCTGGCCTAGTGACTCTGGCCTGGGGGTATCAGTGCTGGCTGGGACACGGTGCAGGGGATGGAGGTGCGGCTGAGTCCATGAGATAGCAGAGGCTGCAGCAGACAGGAGATGGAGAGGCCTCACCCCGGGTCTGTGTTGTTAAAAATACTCCTCCATGCCATGGTACAAAAACATACGAGCTGCTAGAGAAGCGGGGTTGGAGAGATGGGGAAATGACTCTGGTAATACAGTGACCACAGCCCAGGGGTGGCCTGCGGCCGGGCTCTGTGTCGGTGCATTGCACCAGCAGCACGTGACTCTCCAGTCGCACGAATTCGCTTCCTGACCACAGCTCAGGCGGGGCTTATTTATAGGCGGCTTGTGGCTTTGCTCTTTCTTCTGCAATTTCTTCTCGTGTTGTATTTTCTCTTCTTAAGCCAAACACTCAGCGCCCTGCTCTCCCTGCCCTGGGATCCCACCCCACAGGCACAGCTCTGCCGGTGCCCCTCGGAGTCTGGCTTTACATTCCCATTCTCCTCCGCCGGAGCCCCTCAGTTTTGGAACAAAACTCACTTGGCAGCGCAGCTGCACCTCCTGGTGTGAGGTTGTGCCCTGACAATTAAAATGTGTCAAGTGCAGTGTGCCCTGGTGTGTGCCTGTCAGTGCTTCACACAGCCATTGGGACCTGAAAATCCACAGTCAAGGGGCCTGTTTTTAAAAACAAAACCTGAACTCCAAGTCATGCCAGTTCAAAGGCCTTTCAAGTGGCTCCATCACCCCCCG
>JANRFK010003594.1:8088547-8098928 GCA_030068395.1 Apalone spinifera | reverse complement strand
GGGGGGGGGGGGGGAGGTTAATGTCTATAAGATAATGATGTTAGGGGCAATAATTGGCATTGCCCTCTGGAGTTGGAGATCTTTCCCTTATCAGCACCTGTCATGCCAGAATATGACACACTCTGCATCATCATGGACCATTTGAAAGGTATAAAAAGGCAGTGGATCCTGACACATCTCATGAGTCTTTATTGCACATGAGAATCTGGGTTAAGATTTTTTGTGGAAGAAAGCATCTGCACTGCCATGGACTGTCTTGCACAGAAAAGCCTGCAGTGTTGACTAGTGAGCTGCAGTTCAGAGACAGAGTCAGGTGCAAGCTAGAGATCACAGCCAGAGACAATGTCAGGGACCTGACTGGGATGAGACCTGTAGACGGTGTCAGGAATATGGCATATGAATATGAACCTGGAGTGGGGCAGCACAGCAGGAACTGGAAGGGATAGGGAGGGATAGGGAGGACAGGAACTAGGAGCAGATGGGGAAGCAGAAACTGGGAGCAGACAGAACTGCAGGGCTCAGAAATCAGCCAAGCAAGAGGGGTCAATTGTAGCAACGAGACAGCGAAGCCTCTAGTTGCTTAGTCAATGTTCAGTTCTTATTTCCTGGATTATATAGAGCCCTCCCAATTGAGGGGTGTATATTTCCCTCCATTTTCAGCTTTGGGATGGAAGATTCTGTGAGTTAACCCTTTGCTAGACCATTTTCAGGGTATTCAGGTGAGCAGCAGAATGGTTTTCTGAGCTGAACACCCACACACTCAGGTTTGGGGCTTGAAATCTCTCTCATTGACATGTGACATTGGAACTCTCATTGAATGAGCTGTGAGTGTGTGTGAGATGTCAGTACATCCAGCAAAACATGCTGAGTTGATGTAGAGCAGGTGTGAGCAAGATATGGCCCATGGGCTGGATTCAGCCCACTAATCCTTTTGATGCAGCCTGTGGCCTGCCCTCCCCCCGCCAAGGGTGTGCGGAGCCTAGAGGGAGCCACCAGCCATTTTGAGTAGTGAATGACTTTGCACACTCCCCTGCCCCCAGGTCCCAATTATACTGGGGAGGGGGAATGCACAGAGTGTCCTCCCCCCGTCAGGGGCTCATGGACCTAGGAGCTGTTCAAAACCTCCTTCCAGGTGCTGCAAACCCCTGGCAAAGCGGGGATAAGGGGTAAGAGACTTTGCATTCTCCCTCTCCCCCAATTGCAAAGTCTCCTCCACTGCTAGGGGTGTGCGGTCCCTAGAGGGAACCACCCCTTTCTGCTCAAGGTCCCACCCCTTCTACCTGAGATCCCATGCCTACTGGAGGGCTGGCGCTGCCAGCTACCACTTACCAAAATTCATGAAAGGGTCCCCCTGAAAGAATTATTGACTACCTCTGATGTAGAAAATGATCCACAAAGTTACTGTTTGTGCCAATACCATCAGCGCTCTCATGCAGTTTTCAATATATAACAAAGAAATAAAGAGACTGACTACAAGATTTCATCCTGTCAGAATACTAGGCCTGTGGTATCCTAACATCAAAGGTGTGAAGTGGTTCATCCTCTCTTCCAGAATGCAGCTTCAGGAAGAGGTCTCAAAGATGCAGCAAATGGATAAAAAGAAATGCTGATACAACTTCAATGAATAGCATAGCATGTTGCCATAGGGCTACTTAGCCCTGGGGAAACACTGTGTAAGGAGGGCCCAACATCAATGTTTGCAGTTCAGAGACAAGTTACTGCTGTCAGGAAGGTGATCTTCTGGCTCAGATAAGGACAACAAGCAGCCACTGGTTCAAGAGGCCGTCCATGAGGACTATTAACACTACACTGAGGTTCAAAACAGTTCTTCTCTCAACTTTCTTCAGTTTATCAGCTTACTTGTTCAACTGGGCACACCAGAACAGGATTCTGTATTCCAGCAGCAGAAATAAATAGAGAGCTAATATAAGCGCGCTAGTCGTTCTTCAGACTATCCCCATGCCCTTCAACCTAGTATTTAAGGAGGGGGGATAGCTCAGTGGTTTGCAAATTGACTTGTTAAGCACATGGTTCTGAGTACAAACCATCAGAGGGACATATAGGGATGGGGGCAAAACTATAAGGGCTGGTACTTAGTCCTGCCATATATGCTATTGGTAAGCCAGGAGAAAGATGCTATTGCCGGGTGAGGAGAAGGTCGGGGAGAAGGGAGATGATTAACTGTAACTCTCTCCTCTTTCCATTGAGCAAGACATCTGTGTGCTGGAAGTCTATTGAGCTAAAAATGACTGACTTACTTAAGGTCTTCTGCTGTTCTTAGGATTTGGATAAGAAAGCAGGTGCTACTATTTTTAGTATCCTAGATCAAGAAAGAAAATTACTAGGTGACAGAATTCCGTGTTTTTGATGTAAGGGACTTTTCCCCACAAAGCTAAATGAAGCAATCTCTCATACGTGCTATGTCCCAGATGGGAGAATATCAGAAGAGAAGGGAGAATTTTAACCAGAAATCTTTCATCTTTACACTGTACTAGACACCTGTGTGCTTGATTTACCTAGGTAAAGAGCTGGTACTTGGTCCTGCCATGAGGGCAGGGAATTGGACTTGGTGACGTCTCAAGGTCCCTTGATTTGTGGGGCCCAGAGAGAGGAGGCAGTACAGCTGGGATGGAATCCTGAATCTTGGCAAAGGATAAACTAGGTGACCATTGCTGTCTTTTCCATCCAACCATACACCTGTTTCCCTCATTGATAATGTGTGTCTGACAAGGCCAGCTTGCTGCTTGGAATGATGAATGAGTTGGTCAAGTGCACTGTAGGGTCAAATTGTCTTAGGCCTTTATGATATCTTGCTAAGAGCCCCTATTGAAATTCTAAAGTCTGAAATAGGCCTCTAAGCCTGTAACCTAACAGCACAGGCAGTTAGCATCATCCTGGGAAAGGCACAGTTGCGCTGGTAACCACATTCCAAGGGGCTGCACCAGATGACACAGACTGATACCAAAACAACTTTGCTAACATGTTTTGCTTTAATCCTAGATAATGGGCCCATAAACTCATGGATCACATCAGCGCAAGGCACCATCACAGACACATCACAATTAAACTAGACAAAAGTTGCCATTTAATTGTCTGTTTGTTGATGTTAGCTTATTTAGCTTGTTAAGAAAAAGTACTTGTATTAGAGATATGGTGTTTGTTTGACAATGGGTGGAGATGCTGTGTAATCTTTCTTAGCTTATTGGCTTAAGTGCTCATTTTGTCTTGCAGCTAGAACCACTTCCGCTCCATCCATCAGCCCCCTACATAATCGATTGTAATGTTTTTCTTAAGCAGTGTTAACCAGCTTAATCCCTGGTAGTACTCCACCAGCGCTGTGTGTAATAAATCCTCTTCCCTGTTTTCTCTGAATCCAGAGTGTCCAGACTTATTTCCAACATGCATCACCTTGCAGGTCCCCCTGGAGGTGCCAGGCATGGAGGGGAATAGCACCCTCAAGATACATCCACACAGCAGGGCAAAAGTCGAATTAAGCTGTGCAACTTCAGCTATGTCAACTTCAGCTTTGTTTACACAGCAAGAAGTCAAAGGAATAACACTCTTTCTTTGACTTCCTTTACTCCTCATGAAATGAGGATTACAATAGTTGGAGTAAGAATTCCTCCACCTTGACATTACTTTGATATAATGGCTTGTTGTGTAGACATGCTCTTTGTTATTTTAGGATAACTTTCGTTATTCCGAAATAATGCTGCTGTGTAGACATAGCTTTCTGACAGGGTCGGGGGAGGAGAGGACAATCTTCTGGCAGAAAGACCAACCACCTCTGGACATGAGGCCTGACTTCCAGCAAATTTTAGAGCTTTTCAGTGATTTCAGAATGCTCTCCATACTCCTGTATTATGTCAGAAACCACCAATATCGCTCCAAACGGGGGAATGCAATGAAAGGCCCTGAACATCCCAGCAGTGGTTTCCCATCCAAGGGGTTGTTCAGGCCTTTCACTGTTCTGCCTTTTGTCCTTTGGACAGATTATGAAATCTCACAGTTTGTCAGAGTCACAGAGAGTTGCTTGGTGCAATCTAAATGGGGAAATGACTGACACATCCCCCTTCCAAGTACAGAAGTCAGAGCAATACACCCTTTTCCTCCTCGTGTTGGGCTGCAAAAGGAAAACAAAATGTAGGTACTTTCTTATTATCAACTTAGGGGCAGATTGAATTGAGAGTGAAGGAGATCCTTTATTTCTGTATAGCAGGAACATTAGCCATGCCTTTGAGCATTAAGGAGCCTTCACCAGCTATTGAATCTTGGAACTATTCAGATGCCTATTCCCTAAATTCTGAAGACTGGAGACAGATCTGATTCCAATGAATTGTCTATAAGGTGCCACAGGACTCCTTGTCGCTTTTGCAGATCCAGACTAACACGACTACCCCTTTGGTACATGGAGAATAGGGAACTTCATTTAAAAAATGTCATCTTATATAATCAACATCCATTAGATCTAGCAAATATTCACATATGCTATTGGCAAGTCATGCACAGGGCACTATAAAAGTAATGAGAGAGCAGAGAAGTTTAACCACAAATGATTTCACCTTCCATGCTGCAAGATTCCTGCATGTTGACCAGAATGCACAAAAGAAAAGTGAGACTCAAACTTACTCAGTATATTCTTGTGTAGGTCGCCTGAAAAGGAAACAAATATATAGTGTTAGTGTGAGAAACATCCTTCGTTAAAGTGACAGATGGGAAGGTAGCTAATAGGAAAAGTTATTAGATTCCATTGAGGTAAATTGCCCTGTGTGTGCAAGAAATAAGGCACACACAGGAGGAACAATGTATGTCATTCCATCTTCCCTAGAACAAAGAATGTTAACAATCAATGATTTCACTTTCCATTCTATAGATTACTGGGGATTGACCTGAATATACTGAAGAAAAAGGAGATACACAAGGACGTTATCCCTATCCTAGTAGCAACCAATGGGGAGCTCCAGCTCTAGCGCATTTTCAGGGATATCAAGGCATACCCCTGGACCCAAGTAGTCCTGACCATAAATGCTTTAACGGGGGAAATAGTGGTGAGGTTGAGCACCACTCTAGCCTACTTTGTCATCCTTGGCCAAGACTGGACGGGATTTACAGACCTCCTCTGTAGAGCGAGTCTTAGGGCCTCAGTCATGTATGACAGTGTTTCTCAACCTTTTTTTATAAAGTACAACTTCAAAATTTATAAGTACCCTAGTGCCTACAGTTTTCAGACACACATTTATTTTTCTATCATTGCAACACATTGTTTAAACAACTCAATCATAGCTGGGTGGGCAATCAAATTTTTGGGTGTAAGAAGTAAAAAAATAATAAAGTGCTATAAAACTTAAAACAAAAATTCAGTTTTCTCCAAAATTTAGTTGTGTTGATGTTCCCACCCCCCACCCCCCCCATTTCGCTTGAGTACCCGTAGGAGTATTCATACCACTGGTTGAGAAATACTGATGTAGGACACCCTTGCAGAAAGTCTGGCTAGTAATAGCCGGTCTGCAGTCCATAGCGGGCGGGGGGGAGGGGGCGAAAGGGAGGGCAGAGGGAGGGAGGAGTTAGCCACAGAAGGGGAGGAAGAAAGGGGGTGGGGAGGAAGAACATAAGGGATCGAGTTGGACTGGTTGCTCCTCTAGGGAAGACTTGATGGCCACCCACCTGGCAGACTAACCCCCCAAATCAGCAGGAGGCTCTGTCATTGAAGTTCTCTTATGACCAAGTGGCTCACATCAACGGGGCTCTCACTGACCCACAGGCAGCCGAGCAGTTGCCCTATTGTGAGATGGTGTCTCATTGCCTGTATCAAGAGGACCAGGACCCACAGACACGGGAAGTCCAGTCCCAGTTCCTCGCTGCCACTGGAAAGCTGTTCTTAGACTTACACACTGCATCCCCGCTGCCAGCCACCTGGGCCAAGACAAGACCCTGTCACGGGTCCTGCAATGGTTTCTACCAAAAGATAAAGGACTACAACCAGTCTTGCCCTGAATGCCAGTTAGCTGCTAACCGAGGGGTTCCATGGGCCCCACTGGTACCCATGCAGGTGGTTGGTACTCCATTTGAATGCATTGCTCTGGACCTGGTAGGCATGCTCTGGAGGAACAACGTGGGGTTCAAATACACCTTGGTCTTGGTAGGCTCCTTCCCCAGGAGTTGCTCATGGATTAAGGAACTCTCAAAGACTGCCTATGCCACAAATCTGTGCTGTTCAGCCCTAACTTCAACCACCCCTTTGTAGTACAAACAGACATCTCTGAAGTGGGGCTAGCAGCCATATTATACCAAAACATAGGTGGAGAGGATCACCCAGTTCTCATCAGGAAGTTATTTCCTAGGGAGCGTAACTATTCAGTTATTGAAAAGGAAGCCTTGGCACTTAAATGAGTAATCAAGGCCTTAAAGTTCTACCTCCATGGCAGTCCCTTTATGTTAGTAATGGACCACGCACCGCTTAAGTGGTTCCATACTATGAACCTGAATGCCTGAATACTATGAATGCCTGAATAATGAGGTGGTACTAACACTACAACAATACGCATTTATGATCCAACACTACCCAGGGAAAGAGAATGCCAACATAGACTGTTTGTCAAAAATAGGGGAGGGTTAAGAGTCCAGCCCCGATAATCAGGAGCTGGCGTTGAGGGCTATGTGTGTAATGCGGTGAAGTGGCTACCCACTGACCCAGAGGATAGAACCTGGTGGGCAGAACCTGGCCTCAGCAACCAACTTGACCAGAAGACAGTAGACGGGGCCAATGATAAAAAAGGTCTGACAGAGAGTCTAGTCAGGTCCCAGTGATCACAGGAGACTCCAAGAATGAACTGTTCAGGGGAGGGATTAGGTTTTACTGTAAAACACTAGAAACACCACTGTGTTATAATTTACTTTGCACTTCGAGGTTTGTACTTCAGACCAGGTAGCAGCCCCACAATGTCTAGAAAGAGAACAGCTCTAAGGAAAATCTGTATTGTGGATAGTCAGACCTACTGGTCAGAAGCTGCAGTCAAGTCTATAGATCAAAGCCTGGGTTTGTAGCAAAGATAACATCACATAATAAGAGGAAGGTCAGAGTTGCAGACAGAGGCAGGTGCAAGCTAGAGATCACAGTCAGAGACAATGTCAGGGATGTAACCAGGGGTGAGACCTGGAGAAGCTGCCAGGTACATGCCCAAGGTATAGAGTAGGAACAGAGACCTGGAGAGGGGCAGCACAGCACAAACTGGAAGCAGGCAGGAGTCAGGGATAGGAGCATGAGAACCAGGAGCAAATGGGGAAGCAGGCTCTGGGAGCAGCCTGGAATGCAGGGCTCAGGGATCAGCTAAACAGGAGGGATCAATTGTAGCAGCCAGCCAGCAAATCCTCCAGTTGCTTGGACAATGTATAGTTCTTACTTCTTGGATTATCTAGAGCTTCTCAGCCAGTTGGAGGCTGTACATTACCCTCCTCCCTCCCCATATTTTCAGTTTTGGGGTGAAAGATTCCGTGTGCTCTAACTCTGTGCTAGACCATTTGCAGGGTATCCATTTGAGATTTTCCTGGTATGCAAACTACCTGGTAACCCATACACCCAGGTTTGAGGCTTGTGATCTCTCACATTGATATGGCTGGAACCCTCACTGAATGAACTGTGTGTGTGTTTGTGGGTGAGAGGGCATAGCAGCATATCCAGTAAAACAAATCCTGAACTGATGTGGAAAGTGATCCACAGAGATACTGATTGTGCCAAATACAACTGGCCCTCTCATGCAATCTGCACATGTAACAAAAAGATGAAGAGACTGTCTACAAGATTTGCAGATCTCAGGGTAAAAGGCCTGCTGTCTCCTAATATCTAAGGTATGCAGATGTTCTTTAGAATGCAGCTTTAGGACCAAGACCCAAAAATACAACAAATGAATCAAAAGAGATGCTGATGCAACTTCAGTGAATAACTTAGAATGGTGCCATAAGGCTATTTTGCCCTTGAGAAACATTGTGTAAGGGGTAGGGGGCAACATCAATGTTTTTATTTCAGAGATTGCTCTGATGAAGTTATTGCTGTTTGGAATGTGATTGGTTTATATAAGGAAAACAAGTTACCACATGGCCTTCTCCCTGACGCTTATCACTATAGATATATTATTGACAGTGGCTGGAACCCTAGGTCTGTTCAAGGAATAATAGTGGTACCCACAATCTGCAAGTAATTTGTGCTAACTGATTCACATTAAACTCAAAAATAAATGTTTACCTACCATTTAGTGTCCGAGTTTCAGCTGAAAAACACAAAAATAATATTTATCAGAGTAATACAAGCCTTCTAGTTTGCAATATGCTTGTTGCATCTCAATGTAAAGTAATGGACAGACTGCTCTACATTGATGTATTTCCATTGCCACACTCAGGGTGTTTCTACACAGCACCTGAGAGGCATTGATCACCAGCAGTGTTAGACATACATGTGACACATCTATAGGGTATTGCCTCAAAACAGCAGCCTGGCTACTGCAATCACTGGCAATCTGGCCACCTCTAAGATCTCTCTCTCTCTTTCTCTTTTTTTGGGGAAGGGTAGGGTGGTAACAGGGGACAGCAAGACTGCAGAGACCACTGGGGGCAGCTGCACCACCAAGAGAGCAGCCAGCTGTGGCTGGAACTCACCATCTTGTCTTCCACAGCACCAGATGAGTGGGGCCCTCCTGCCTCAGACACCTACCTCATCCTCACCTACCTCATCCTCACAGTGCCAGAGTGGGGGCAGGGCATCATATGTGGGAGGGAGAAAGCCCCACAAGAAGGTGAGGGAAGGGGTGAGGCTAAAGCTCCCACTGCCCCCATCTGTCCCAGGAGTAGAGGAGGGAGAATGGAAAAAGCTCCTGCCAGCCCTCCCCACCCAGAGACGGTGAGAGAGGGAAAGAAGAAAGTGTCAGCTGCCACCTCCTGCCCTGTGAGAAGGGAGGAAGAGGTCCCTTGCCAGGCCCCCCACCCCAGACTGAGGGAAGGAGGAGGAAGAAAGCCCCCACTGAGCCACCTCCCCCTGAGTCGGGGTCAATGGGCAGAGAGAAAGACCCAATGGCCCCTCCGTACCAGAAGGGGACAGAGAACAAGGAGAAAGTTCTCACCAGCCCTCTGGGCCAGGCCAGGAGATTGAGAAGGGAGAAAACCAATGGGCAGGTTGTGTGGTACATCCCCATACCAGACCAGCCCTTGGAGAAGCCTGGGGGTGGGGTGCATGGCCCCCACCTCCTGGAGGTATGCTGACAAATAGAGTGCATTGTCATTGCTGTCCTGGGACACTCCCAGGGACAAGCCAGCATTCACCCCCTTCCACTGCCCTCAGCCGCCCTCCCCTTTCCCTGAGCTCATTCTTCTCTAAACCTCCTGTCCTGCTTCCTGCACCCTGCACACCCTGAGCCCCTCCTCACCCTCACTCTCACACACCCCTACATCCCAAACCCTAGCCTGAGCCCTTCCTCATCCTCCCACCCTGACTCCTGCACCCTCACACCCTCATCCTCCTGCCCTGAGCCCTCCAATTTCCCAAGGCTATGGCCTGACTGGTGCATCCCTCCCACCAACAGCTGCCAGTCCTGAAGGACCTGTGCAATGCTGGGTAAGTCTTCATGTATTGTAAAGCCAACAAATCACAGAATCATAGAATCCTAGGGCTGGAAGAGATCTCAGGAGTCATTGAGTCCAGCCCCTGCTCAAAAGCCTAACCAATCCAAACTAAACCATCCTAGCCAGGGATTTGACAGGCTGACACTTAAAAACCTCTAGGGATGGATTCCACACCTCCCTAGGGAACTCATTCCAGTGCTTCGCCACCCTGCTAAGGAAATAATTTTTCCTAATATGCAATCTAAACCTCCCCCACTGTTACTCGAGACCACTGCTCCTTGTCCTGCCATCCGTCACTACTGAGAACAGCCTTTCTCCACCCTCTTTGGAACCTCTCCTCAGGAACTTGAAGGCTGCTATCAAATACCCCTTACTTTTACCTTCTGCAGACTAAACAGACCCAACTCCCTCAGCCTCTCCTCACCTGCCATGTGCCATGTTACCCTCCTTATCATTTTGGTCACCCTCTGCTGGACCCTCTCCAATGCGTCCACATCCTTTCTGTAGTAGGGGCCTAGAACGGGAAACGACAAACTGCTACTTAGCTAATCAGCCTCTAGCCCAGTGATCTCCAACCTTTTTACGCTAAAGATCACTTTTTAATTGTTAGAACAAGCCAAGATCTACTGCCCCATCCTTCCCCCAAGACCACACTCCTTCCTTGAAGCCCCACCTCCTCTGCTCTCCTCGTCTCCATCACTTACTATTCCCAGCCCTTATACACTCTCAGGCTACGTCTAGACTGGCATGATTTTGCGGAAATACTTTTAAC
>JANRFK010003594.1:7989253-8008482 GCA_030068395.1 Apalone spinifera | reverse complement strand
AAAGAACAACACAAAGAACAATTTTCAATATATGAAATTTATTGTTATCAAATTAATGGCCCGACCGCGATCCCAGTGCAGGCAATGGAAGTCTAATCACGTAATTCTTTGAAGGAAGTAGTTTTGGATTCAGGAATGCGCTTTTCTTTTTCTGAAACACTTACTCTGCCCCAATATGATTGGATAACTCCATGAAAGCTTTAAAATATATCTTTTGATTTGTTATGTAAAAAAAAAAAGGTTTCAAATCACCAACGGAAAGGAAAAGTTATTTCTCAATTAAAAATGAGAATGTTCTACGTTTATTAGTGACAAAATTCACCCATTCTCATCGTAAGTTTCTGCTAACATCACGAATGTTGAATGTTTTATTCAGAGACCTTGAAATGTAGTCCACATTCAGTGGGAAACAAGGATTAACCTTGTTACTATTAATGTGTAATGCAGATTTGAACCCTCAAATTTTATTTTACAGATTGAATTAATTCCGTATTCAGCTCATTGATTTCATTTGAATTACGTAAACAGAAAATGATACCTAAGATGTTTTGGATTTTTTGGAGCCTGATGAGGTACAATGGAATATTTAGGGAGTGGTCATGATATTTACAGATATATGATATATATTATACGTTAGGGAAAGAAAACCAGGGTGTTACTGCTTACACAAACTCACCGTATCAACAGCATGATGTGGCCATATTCCGGATGGCACATATTCAATGGCTATTGATCCAACTGAGTATTTGGTCACAGATTACCACCCATCTTAAGCACAAGCGGAATCTCTGTAAACCTGAAGTCTTTCGTTTGGCAACGTCCCTGAGTGGTGGTACACCTAGTTTGTACACCCAGGTGAGAGGGAGGGTATAAACTTTTCTTCATTACAATCAGCTTTAATCAGAGATCTCTGTCCTTGGGAGCCCTGGCCTTCAGTTTGGCTCAGCAAAGGCAGAAAATGTTACGTAACAGAACTGATATTTCGTAGCTTGATGAGGTATAATTGAATATTTAGAGAGTCGACATGATATTTACACATATACAATATATATTATACGTCATGGGAAAAAATCCAGGGTGTTACCTCTTACACAAACTCACCGTTTTCTCTCTGCAGTGTCTCTGGAAAAGAATAAACATGATCTGTCACCAATTGCAGTTTTGTTTTTTAGAATGGGGAGTGGAGAATACAGAGTTTGGACACCATTACCAACACCTGCGTTTCATTTATGCTTTAGTACAGGAAGATTTCATGTGGAAGTATAAAATAATAACTGGGGACATAAATGAGCATCAGTTTTCAGATATAGCTAACGTCTGTTTATATTATTTTAAAAGCAAACCAAGGAAACTGCTTCATCAAAATTGGGAAGGAATAGTCAGGTTTAATAATCAATCTATGCTTTTTCTTATTCCACAAGTATTCCACATATTTATAATTCAAAAGCATGAAAAAGGACACAAACTTCCGTATTCTCTTCTGCAAGTTCCCTGAAAATGAAACAAATCTTTCATTATTACAACTTAACTTCTCATAGTAAAATGGCCAATAGTGAATGTACTCAATAGTGAAAATACCAACAGTATTGGTTTTATTGGAATAAATTTATGAGGAAGCAGGTGAGACTTTGAACAGCATCAAATTTGAGGCCTGAAGGAACCACTCTTATCATTTATCACACAGGCCAGAGAATTTTCCCAAAATAATGCTTGTCCGTGGTAGAGCCAATATGTGAGAAACACATTCACTTCTGAGGGAGGGGTCAGAGCAGCAGTGGCATATAGCAGCAGCCAGTGGCACCACACCAAAGGGCTCCATGCCTGACACCTATGGACGGTACAAGAGGAAAAACTTCCAACACTTGTGCCTATGATGCATGTATATCTGATTGGAACATCTGATCAACAAGCCCTCAGAGAAGAAGTCATCCATCTTTAGTAAATGAGGACAAGGAACACAGAACAATTTTCATGGATTAAATGTTCCTTGATTTACTATGCATCCATACTTGAAGCTAGTCATATGGCTGAAGTCGCATAGTCAGCAAGGAGGACAGGATGGGCTAGTCACCCTGCATATGTATACATGGCGTCCAAGTCAAACTTTTGCTGATTGCTAATCAGAGCAGGATGGAATCCTGAGTCTCTGTTGATTTCTGTCATTCTCAGGGGCTCTGCAGTGGGCCCTGGAATATCTCTTCTCCATACTGCTTTGCAGAAAACTAGCAATTTCTCAGCTCTGGAATACACTGGGATATACAAAGGATCCTGTGGCACAAGAGATCCCCCAGCTACACAAGTGAAAATAAAACTTTCTAGGTGCATGTGGCATTATCACATCCCATGACTGGGGCGTAATTCAGAAAACTCACCATTTTGCTCTTGGAGTTGCTCTGGAAAATAATCAAGAAAAAGGAAAGAGAAAAATAATTAATGTGTATCTATGTATTAGCAAGCTGCAGAGTGAGAACAACCTTTATCCCTTGACTAGCACAAATATTTACCATGATGATGTTCAGGAAAGAGCCTTTGCCAGCTAGCCATTCTGTGAGGTTAGTCACTTGCCCAATCCCCCACACAGAAGACTAGATGAGAGATTAGGTCCGAAACATATTTAATCATTTTGGGAGGAACCTTCCTGGTGATGATTAAATGGATAAGAAGTGAATAAGGTGCAAATCTAAAATGGGTGCCAGTGCTTGAAAGAGTCATGATAATATTTAATAAATTATATTGCATTTGCACTCACAATGTTCAATGTTTTTCACAAGTACGTTTTCTGTTCTTTTGAATACAGAGCTACAATAACCAAATTACGACGACTTTACTGGGACAGAAATTCCCTCTATTATTTCCAGAGACAAAGGGTGGGGGAGAAGTTCAACCACGTGTCAGCAAAGTTGAGTGGGCTGCTGAACTTCACCAGCATGGGGACTTCCTGCTAGCATAGTACCACAAGGAGTTAACTGCATCTCCTGGAGTTTCTAGGCATGGAAGGGGACAACACCCTCAGTTCCCTGCTGCCAGGGGCAGGGAGAACAGGACTTTCTCATTGCAGATAGGCCCAGAACATCAGCACATGCTGCCTGGCTACTAGCAGAGATTTTGTTTCTATCAGTATCTTGGCCGCTCTGCACTCTACTGTGTAAAGGGGGCTCCCTATTCATCAGGGGATCATGGAATGAACATTCCTTGAAATTCCAAGAAGGGATTCCCATGCGACAGGATACTCTGACCCATCTTTATCAAATCTTCACTCTCTGGGAAGTGTATTAAATCCCATAGAGTCAATTAACATATATCAAGGACCACTTGGCATAATCTGGAACTAGCAATTGAACATTTCTCTGATAAAAGCAAGCTGATAAACCAAAGCAAAAGCACCATTGCCATCTAGCCATTGGTTTAACAAACTAGACCATTCTCTATGTGTCAGCTTGTTTATTTATTTATTTATTTATTTATTTATTTATTGTTGAATATTTGGTAAGTGAACATTTATTTCCTCTCAGCTGTCCGAGTTTCACATCCCCATCTGGATCATGCAGAGAAAGACAATCTGCTACTAAAAACTATCCAGATTCTCCTGAGTCCCAGTTCCAAAGCTCACTTCCCTGTGTCTGCAAAAGCAGAAAGTTCCTGACCTGCCATCAGTAAAAGAAATCCTCCCTCCCCAACTTCCCTCACTGATAAAATGACCCTTCTCCTTGAACAGGGCTACAAGGGAAAAAAAGGACACTTCTGAAAATATGCACTTCATTGTTATCAAATGTGATAACAATGGAGGTGGAGCATCTGCATAGGCTCTGTTATTACAGTAGCACAACAGTGTCAGCTCTGTCCTGCCTCACACCCCAGAGGCTTTTCATTCAGTGGACACATTCAGTTCCTGCAGCATATGAGTATGGGGCTCCACGCCTGACCTCGATGGGAGGCGCAAGAGGAACAAATTCCAACACTTGTGCCTATGATGAGCGTACATCTGATTGATATGGATGTCAACAAGCCCTCAATGAAGAACTTTTCTCTTTTTAGTAAATGAGGACAAGCAACACAGAGCAATGTTCATGGATTAACTGTTCCTTGATTTACTATGCATCCATACTTGAAGCTGGATATATGGCTGAAGTTGCATAGACAGCAGGGAAGATGGGATGAGCTAGCCACTCTGTATGTATCTGAAGTAGCTCAGGAAGTGGGTCTGGCCCACGAAAGCTCATCATCTAATAACCCATCTTGTTAGTCTTTAAAGTGCTACATAGTCCTGTATTTTGGATATCTATTAATTTCACTAGGTAACCACTGGGATTTCTTCTGAGTGAAAGATTAAGTAACATGTCTTACTGACTTTTTTCACACAATGTGTGATGTTATACATCTCTGTCATATTCCTTATATAGTGCCCCTTTTCTAAGATGAGCAGCCCTTGTCTTTTTAGTCTGTCCTCCTAATGCTTGATCATCTCTGTTGCACTTCTCTGTACTTATTTCAAATCTAATATATCGTTCTGAGATGAGGCTAGCATAACTAAATCATTTTTTTTCATTGTACAACAGTTCTACATATTGTAATCCACCTGCATGAAAAAGGACACAGACTTACTCATTCTCTTTTTCAAGTTCCCTGAAAAAGAAGTGAAAAAAGTGAAAATACCCAAAATAATATTTGTTTTATTGGAGTATATTTATGAGGAAGCAGGTGAGACATAGAACAGCATCAAATGTGAGGCCAGAAGGAACCACTCTTATAATCTATCACACAGTCCAGAGGACTTCCCCCAAATAATACTTGTCTATGGTAGAACCAACTGATGAGACACACATTCACTTCTGATTTATGAAATTCTAGTTATGGAAAGTCTGCCATAAACTTATACATAATTGGAATGGCTAGTGCCTTCAATGTAGTGTACATCTTATTTTCACTCTGAATTCCCTTTTCTTCGGTTCCGGACATTGGATGATGTTAGACCTTTCCCAACTAGAGCCTATTATCATATGTTTGCTCTCTATGTAAGTACTTCTAATGTGTGATTAGGTCACATCTTCACTTTTTAAAGCTATTTGTAATGAGCTCCTTGGGTACGTCTAGACTACATGCCTCTCTTGACAGAGGCATGTAAATTAGACATACTGACATAGTCAGTGAAGCGGGGATTTAAAAAAAATGGTTTTACAAGATATAAGGAATTGGACAACAACGGCTTTCCTTGTTGACCAATCCCCATCTTGACTGCTGTTTTGAGCCGACAAACAGCTGAGCCGGCTCAACGCGGTGCCATTTTTATTCTAATGAAGTGGGGGATATTTAAATCCCCACTTCATTGACTATGTCTGTATGTCTACTTTACATGCCTCTGTCAGCAGAGGCATCTAGTCTAGAAATACCCCTTGAGTCTATCACTATAAGGCATGCTTTCTAATACTTTAATCTTTCTTGTCATTCTCTCGGATGCTCTCTCAAAATTTAGCAACTTCCATTTGTCACTGCGGACGTAAGAACTGAACACAGTTGCACAGCAGCATAGGTAAATACAGAACTATTATAACCTCCTTAATTCTATGTAAGAACATTTTCATGGCCTTAAGCCAAGTCCCCACGCAACCAAGGGTTTGGTGAGCTCCAAGGAAAAGGCGTACAGCTTTGCTGAGACAGAAACTCCATCTATTACTATCACAGATAAAAGGTGTGGGAGAGGTCCAATCATGTTTCAGGAAAGGGGAGTCACCTGCTGAACTACACATTAGGAGGAATTCCGGCTAACATTGTGCCATTAGGGGTTAACTTCTATTTTATGGAGGAGGAAATAGAAAGTTGTGACTCGCTGAAATAGGGTTTTTTTTGTAAAGGTTTGGTTTCTTTTTTCCCTCATCCCTTTTTTTAAACACACACATTCCCATGCCAAATCTCTTTTATGGTGTTTACCTAGAAATTTATCCATTGGGAGACAGCCCAGAAGGGCCTGGTTCTATTTTCCTGCTCTAGTAAACATACCAGTATGATTATCACCACTTCCCTTCCATGGCATTGGCTACAGAGCCACCTCCAGGAGCTCTGCACAACACATGATTTCCAAAATGTTTTGGAAGTAAATAGGGAAAGTATAGTCTGCCTCCATCCCTGAGGTAGGAGGTGGAGCATCTGTAAGGGCTCTGTTATTACAGTATCAAAACAGTGGCAACTCTGTCCTACCTCACACCCCAGAGGCTTTTCCTTGAGTGGTTGTGTTCAGTTCCTGGGGCATGTGAGTATTATCCCTTAAAAGCCCTCCTTGTACCTCTGCCCCTCTGACTTTCTGTGTAAACTACTGTGAGATCAGTTGGAGGAGAGGAAGAGGTCTGATATTTGATCTGTCACTATTCAGGAATTTAGGCCAACTCACCATTTTCTCTCTCATGTTCTTCTGCAAAAGAAAAATGGGGAGGAGAAGAAAACAGTTCAGTGTTTGTTCCTTGAATTACAAATTGAACATACTGAATGAGATCCTTGCTTTCCTGAATCAGAGGGGTAGCCTTGTTATTCTAAATCTACAAAGCAACGAGGAGTCCTGTGGCACCTTATAGACTAATAGATTTATTGGAGCATAAGCTTTCGTGGGCAAAGACCCATGCATCTGGTGAATTTAGCAAATTTAGGACTCCTCATCGCTTTTGTTTTCTTGAGTAACTTAAAAATTGTGCCTGGGTAGTGAAAGGCTAAGAGCCTTTCAATTGCTGTACATTTTGCTGGTTAAGTCTATGGACACCTTCCTAGATACAAGTTTCTGTTCTTGCTTCATCATATTAAACATGACAAAAACTAGTCAGTGAAGGAAGAGAAAAGAGACAAAGACTTTGTATAGTCATCAATAGGGTTTCTGAAATTAAACAAATATTCAGTGAGAGTGACAAAAATTTTCATAGTTACAGGGTCAGGCAGAAAGGAGATTAACCATTAAGGCAATAGTCTCTGACCTGTATTGCCTGGAGCGTGCTATCTGTGGGGTCAGCAACAGGAGAAATATGCATTATGCCCATGTTTCCCAAACCAGTCCCTCCAGTATTTCCAGCTGTAGGGATCTCAGGACCAGCGAAATTGCATTGCGATTTCTAGCTGAAGGATAACTGTGTGCTTCTGAGCCAAATTCTCCTCTTTTGTGGGAGAAAAATGCCTAAATACCTATCATGGAGGGATTTAGTTTGTCCATAGCTAACTTCAGTGTGTAAGAGACACTCTGCTGGAAGATGGGATTAAAAGGTTCTAGTGGTAGAAAGGTGATATAAACATACATTAGTCTTTGTTCTACCGGTAATATGGAGTGGTGTTGAGGGACCAATGGGCCTGCCAATGCCATATGGTGTCCTGCTCAGAGTATCTCACACAAGAGTTTTTTCCCAGCACTATTTCCCATACCAAAAGGGGGGCCGTAAATTGAGCATGCACCCAGTATCAGACTGTCTGTCAGTGAAAGTCAAAAACTGGCTTCCATTAACAGCTCTTTGAGTGTGAATTCATGCTCTGCACATCTTACAGCTCTCGGGTTGGTGCTCCAAACAAAGACACCTCAGGTACGTGTCATGAGGATCACAGTTTGGCATAAACTTCTTGCAGATATTGCAAGACTTAAAGCCTTGGCTTTCAGCATGCCCTGGTGCCAAGGAGGGGTACTATAGGTGGGTGAGCCTATCCACTTCTAACTGCTAAGTTTTGCAGTTCAATAGAGATTAATTTTACGTCTGAACATGATTAATTAACAAATAGTTCATCAAAAAGTTTTGCTCGGAAGTGAAAAGCTTGTTCAATGCAAAAGAAGGAGACCCTTCCAATGCACCACAGATTGTATGAAGGAACTGAGGGAGGGGTCAGGGCGGCAGTGGTATATTGCAACAGCCAATGGCACCATGCCAAGGGGCTCCATGCCTGATCCAGACAGGAGTTGCTAGAGGAAAAACTTCCAACACTTGTGCCTAAGACACATGTACACCTGATAGGAACATCTGACCAACAGGCCCTCAAAGAAGAACTCTTCTCTCTTTTGTAAATGAGGACAAGAAACACAGAACAATTTTCACTGATTAACTGTTGCTTGATTTACTGTGCATCCACACTTGAAGCGAGACATATGGCTGAAGTCTCATGGACAGCAGGGAGGACAGGATGGGCTAGTTTCCCTACATATGTATCCACCACGTCTAGGTCAAACTTCTGCTGATGGCTAATCAGAGCACAATGGAATCCTGAGTCTCTGTTGATTTTGGCCATTCTCAGGGGCTCTGTAGTGAGCCCTGGAATATCTCCTCTCCACACTGATTTGCAGAAAGCTGGCAGTTTCTCAGCTCTGTAATGCACTGTGATTGTGATGTACAAGGGATGTAATGCTACAAGAGATCCCTCAGCCACACAAGTGAAAATACAACTTTCTAGCTGCACGTGGCATCATCAGAGCCCATGGATGGGGAGTAATTCAGAAAACTCACCAATTTGCACTTGGAGTTGCTCTAGAGAATAATCATGGAGAAAAAGGGAAGGAGAAAAATAATTAATGTGTATCTATGTATTAGCAAGCTGTAGAGTAAGAATGGCAACCTTTATCACTAGACTAGCACAAATATGTACCATGTCGGTGAGCAGGAAAGAGTCTTTACAATTAGTCATTCTATGAGGCTAGTCACTTGTTCATTTCCCTCTGCAGAAGACTAGATGAGAGATTAGGTCCCAAATATATTTAACAATAAACTTAAAAAACAACAAATATAGACTAACAAAACATGTAGATGATATCATGAGTTTCCGTGGGCACCTTCCTGCTCATGATTAAGTGGACAAGAAGTCAATAGGGCATAAATCTAAAAGGGGTATCAGTGCTTGAAAGAGTCATGATAATTTAATGAATTATCTTGGATTTGCACTCACAATATTCAATGTCTTTCACATGTATATTTTCTTTTCTGTTGAATACAGAGCTGCAATAGCCAAGTGCCTATGACTTTACTGAGACAGAAATTCCTCCTATTACTGTCACAGATAAAGGGTGTGGGAGAAGTTCATCCATGTTTCAGCCAGCACGGGGACTTCCTGCTAGCGTAGTACCCCAGGGAGTTAACTGCATCTCCTGGGGCTGCGTCTACACTGAAGGTTTTTTGCACAACTATAGTTTTGTGGAAGAGTTCTTGTGCAAAAAATCTTCCATGTGCTTTTGCACAACAGATGTGCTTTTGCACAAAAGCATCCATGGCAGTGTGGATGCTCTCTTCCATAAGAAAGCTCTGGCAGCCATTTTAACCATCGGGGCTTCTTGCGCAAGAAATTCATGTTGCCTGTCTACAAAACCCTCTTATAGAAGAGCTCTTGTGCAAGAGGGCTTATTCCTCGTGGGGAGAGGAATAACTCTTTCATAAGAAGCCCTGTTTTCTGACGCTGTACTGTAAATTTACTTGGACAAGAACGCATGTGCAGTGTAGACAACTGGCAAGTTTTTGCACAAGAAAGGCTGTTCTTGCACTAGAAGCATGCAATGTAGACACAGCCCTGGAGTTTCTAGGCATGGAAGGGGACAGCACCCTCAGTGCTGTGCTGCCAGGGGCAGGGAGAACAGGACTCTGTCATTGCAGATAGGCCCAGAACACCAGCACATGCTGCCTGGCTTCTAGCAGAGTTTTGGTTTCTATCAGGATTCCTAGATGCTCTATGCTCTGCTGTGTGAAGGGAGCTCCCTGCTCAGCCCGGGAGCATGGAATGAACATTCTTTTCAACTCCCAGAAGGGATTCCCATGCAAGGGGATGCCCCAGCCTTTCTCTATCAATCAGTAGCCTCCCCAGGAATTGAAATTAGGGGGGGTGTTTGAATTTAGAAAAGGGAGGGTCAGAGCTGATGAGAGGTGACACCGTGAGGGTGAAGGTGGTGTGTATGGCACCATTGTTCAAAAAAACTGGGGGGGGTGTTGGAGAAATTCGGGGGGGCATACATCCCCATAAGGGGGTGTAGGGAAATCCCTGCCAAGGCTTCACCCTTTCAGGAGTGTACTAAATCCCACAGAGTTGATTAACTCATATCGAGGGCCACTTGGTGCAATCTGGAACGTGCAGTTGAACATTTCTCTGATAAAAGCTCACTGAGAAGCCAAAGCCAAAGCACCCTTCCCATCTAGACATTGCTTTACCAAACTAGGCATGTCTCTGTGTGCCAGCTGGCTTGTTCTGGTTTTTGCAATGTTCAGGGACAATGTGCCTGCCACTGCTGTACAGTTTGGTGCTTAGAGTTTCTCACACAAGAGTTCTTTCCTGGCACCATTTCCCATATCATAATGGGGGTACTGTGAATTGAGCATGAACCTAATGCGTAAGCCAAGGCTGTACATCTAAGAGTGGCTTTCCTATTAACAGCTGTTTAAGTCTGAATTCACACTCCTTCCAGGTATAGGGCTTGAACCATCTGCTCATCGTACCGTAGTTAGACTGGGGCTCTTGAAAATCATGGGAAGTGAGGAACAGATTTGATCTTCGACTATTCAGGAAAGTAGGCCCACTCACCTTTTTCTCTCTGGAGTGCCTCTGAAAAGGAGAAAAAGTGGAAGAAAACAGTTCAGTGTTTGTTCCTTGACTTACAAACTGAAGGGCTGCGTCTAGACTGGCATGATTTTGTGCAAATACTTTTAACGGAAATGTTTTTCTGTTAAAAGTATTTGTGCAAGAGAGCGTCTACACTGGCATGTGCCTTTGCGCAAAAGCATTCATGCCAGTGTAGACGCCTCTTGCGCAAGAAAGCTCCGATGGCCATTTTAGCTATCGGGCTTTCTTGCGCAAGAAATTAACGTTGCCTGTCTACACTGGCCCATTTGTGCAAGAATACTTGCGCAAGAGGGCTTATCCCTGAGTGGGAGCATCAGAGTATTTGTGCAAGAACCACTGATTTTGTACATTACAAAGTCAGTGTTCTTGTGCAAATACTCACGGCCAGTGTAGACAAGAGGCAAGATTTTGTGCAAAAGCAGTTGCTTTTGCGCAAAATCATGCCAGTCTAGGCGCAGCCACCATGTTGAATAAGATGCTGTCTTTCTTGAGTAACAAAAATATTGGCCATAGTCAGTGAAAGACAAACAGCCTTCACCAGCTATTCATTTTGCTGGTTAATTCGGAAGACAAACAAGCTTCTATTATTACTTCAACATATGAAATATGACAAATCTAATTAATAAAAGAAGTGAATGTGAGATGTTATGCTCCTCTGTTGATCAATTTTACTTCCTCAATTGTGTAATTGAAGGGAACCATAACAATGTCTCCTTGGGTTCGTTCTGTGTAAGAGGCAAAGGGACTGCACATGATCCTGAAGAGGTAACATTTCCCTCATCCATCTGATTGTAATCAATACAAAGTAGGTGGAGACTTACTGATTTTCTTGGCAGGGTGGCTGAACAATACTGACATCTTCTAACATGGATGTTAGTGAATAAAAAGTTATAGTATTATTTATTTAGGGAATCATGTTCCATATATACTTGAAATGTTCAATTTTTTCATATGTACATTTTTTTCCTGCAATATCTGTTTTTTACATTATATCTATTACTTCCACTTGCCTCTGGGGACATAAGAACTGAATATAATTGCCACAGCAACTATGAGAGTTACATTTCCTGGAGGATAATTTGAAAAGCACTTGGGAAAGTCCCTTAAAAATGCCAGAATGAAAAACAAAAATATCCTCAGATCCATCAAATATTCAGAGCTGCCCATTTCAAGCATGGTAATTAGGATCATGAAGGGCAGAAAAGTTTAACTATAAAGTCACCCATTTTCCACTGTACAAGATTAGCATGTATTCACCAGACACTAAGCTAAAGGAGACACAGACTTACGTATAGCAATCTGTCTGTTTTCTGAAATAAAACAAATATTCAGTGAGAGTGACAGAAACTTTCACGGTTAAAGGGTCAGGCAGAAAGGTGATTAACCATTGAGACTACAAGCTAAGGGCTGAGCTGTATTGCCTTCTGTGTGCAATCTGTGGGCTCAGCAACAGTAGCAATATGCATTATCCTCACATTGTCCAAACCGGTCCCTCCAGCATTTACAGCTGTAGGGATCTCAGAGCCAGAGAAACTTCATTGTGACATCCAGTGGAAGGGTAACTGCGTGTTAGTCAACCAAATTCTCCTCTTTTGAGGGAGAGAAATGCCTAAATACCTGTCATGGAGGGGTTTAATTTGACTATAGCTAACTTCAGTACGTAAGGGACACTCAGCTGCAAGACAGAGGATTCAAGGGTTACTCACCTGTGCAGTAATGGAGGTTCTTCGAGATGGTTGCCCCTATGGGTGCTCCACCTTAGGTGTCATGGGTGCCACTGTGCACCTGGTCAGAGATATTTAGTAGCTGTGCTCTCCAATGTGCTGCACATGTGAAGCAAATGGCACATATGGTGCTTCTACCATGCAGGCACAGCAACTGTCCCTTCAGTTCCTTCTCTGCCCCGGAAGGAAAACATGGCCCGCTGAAGCAAAGGGAGGAAGAGTGGGTGGTGGGGCACCCACAGGGACACTCATCTTGAAGAACCTCCATTACTGCACTAGGTGAATAACCTTGTCTTCGTCCTCAAGGAGTGTCCCTGTAGGTTTTCCACCTTAGGTGACTATGAGCCATACCCATGAAGGAGGCAGGTGCTTCAGTTCAGCGGTATTTTGTACCGTATGGAGGACAGTGTAGCCAAAAAGAGTACCCCTATACGGGTGACTGTCCAGGGCATTGTGCCTTGTGAATGTGTGGGTGACGGATCATGTAGCCACCCTACAAATGTCCACGAGGGGAATGTAGGTCGTGATAGTCAAGGTAGCCCTACTTGAATGGGCCTCGATTTGGAACAGATGTGACTGTCCCTAGTAGTGTAAGCTAGACTAATACATTCCACTATCCACTGAGGTATACTTTGAGTGGAGATAGTCATGCCAAGCAATCTCTGCATGGTGGAAACGGTCTATTTGTTTTGTGAAATTGTTTGGTTCCGTCCAAGTAAAAGGAAATTGCACGTCTCACATCAAGTATATGTAATACAGCCTCTCTGGCACTTGCGTGAGGTTTTGAGAAAAACACAGGTGAGTTTATAGGCTCGTTACAGTGAAAATGTGAGGAAACCTTTGGGAGGAACTTTGCGTGAGAACGTAGCACTACTTTGTCCTTATTAAATATGGTGACATGAGAGTGTCAATTTTACTGACCCTCCTGGGCGATGTCAGTGCTATGAACAAGGTGACTTTCATGAAGAGATGTACCATGGAACATGTTGACAGAGCTTTGAATGGCTTCATAGTGAGGGCCTGTAAGACTAAGTTCAGGTCCCAGGCCAGGATGGGTGGCCTGTAAGATGGGTAAGTATTCTGTATGCCTCTCAGTAATTGTTGGTGGTAGGGTGAGCAAAAGCTGATTTATTTTTGACAGGGTGATGAAAAGCCGCTATCGCAGAAAGATGAACCTTATGAGAACTGAGCAATAGTCTGAATCTTTCAGCTCTACTATATATTGCAAGAAGTTGCTGAGAGGAACTGTGCCTGGTTCCAAGTTTCTGTGTTCCACCCATGTCACGAACCTGTGCCATTTGTAAAGGTAGAATTTTCGGGTTGATGTTCTGCAACTGTTGAGTAAGATTTGTTGTAGCTGATTTGAGCATGTAGTCTCTAGTGAGGTGAGCCATTGAAGAACCAAGAGTGAAGATGGAGTCACTGGAGGTTGGGATGCTATAGAGCCCCCCTTCTCTTATGTTATGAGATGAGGAAGAAGTGGAAGGTGTCATGGTTGTTTCATGGTCATTTGAGTAAGGTAGATGTACCATGTCTGTCTCAACCAGTCCGGGGCAATAAGGATCATCGTAGGTAATTCCAGTCTTATTTTGTTGACCACTGGGTGTATGAAGGGGATAGGTGGGTAAGCATATGAGAGCATTGAGTTCCATCGTACGGCAAACACGTTACCCAGGGAGTGCCTGCCAATGTCTGCACATGAACAATAATGTGGACACTGCTTGTTGGGATTGATTGCAAACAGGTCCACATTGGGAAACCCCCAGCGTGTGAAGAGGCAATGTATGATCGATGGATCCGTTTCCCATTCGTGGTCAGATTTGAAGTTCCTGCTGAGGCTGTTGGCTGTTAGATTGTCTTTTCCTAGGAGAGATGAGTCCTGTGAGTACATGTCATGTGCTATGCACCATGTCCAAAGGCGGACAGCTTCTCTTCATAACAGGAAAGATCTGGCACCCCCTTGCTTGGTGATATAAAAAGTCATTGCTTGATTGTCTGTGAAAATCTGAACTGTACAATATTCATTTGATGTAGGAAGTGTTGACACATATAGAATACTGCCCACAGCTCCAGAACATTTATGTGAAGGCTGGATTCTTGTCTTGACCATTGGCCTTGAATATTGTGGTGGCCTAGATGAGCTCCCCAGCCACGCAGGAATGCATCCATCATATGGATGGACAGAGTGACCATTTTGAATCATTAAGATTGTATGTGATTGTTTAGTCCCCTGAAATCAAGAATAAGTCTCCATCCCCCTGACTTCTTTTCAGTCAAGAAATAGTGGGAGTAGAATCCCTTTCCCTCGTATTGTCATGATACCTGTTCTCCTGCCCCAAGATGGAGTAGATGTTCAACCTCTTGTATGAGGATGATCTCATGAGCTGGGTCCCTGAAGAGGGACAGAGAAGATGGGAGTGGTAGAGGGATAGAGGAGAAAGGGATACCGTACTCATTCTTTATAATATCAAGGACCCACATGCCAATTGTGATGGTCAATCATTGTTGAAAGAAGGATGCTAGGCACTGCCAGAATAGGCGGAAAGTTTGCAGTTGCCTTGAACAAGGAAATGTTACCAAAATCTTGGCTTATGGCTCAAAAGGTTTGCCTTCAGGTAGTCGGTTGAGAGTTGGAGGATTGGTCTGAGTTTTGTTTCCTCCTAGACTGTTGTTTCCTTCTAGTGTCAAACTGTCTCTGAGGCTGGGAGAATGGAGTTAGTCTATATTTTGAGTGAAGTTTCTGTTCTGCTTACGCTTTACTGCAGGAACTTAGATGCCCAGCATTTTCCAGGTACTACGGGAGTCCTTGGGAGAGTGAAGGGAAGCGTCCATGGTGTCAGTGAAGAGTTTTGACCCTTGAAAGGGGAGGTCTTCGACTGTAGCTTGGACTTCTCGTGGAAAACCTGAGATATAACCAAGATAATCTCCTTATGACCACAGTAGTTGCTAGTGACCTGGAGGTGGTATCAGAGGAGTCTAATGTGGCTTGAAGGTGCTACCAATGTGCACTCATCAATGTTGGCCCTGACTGGCTGTCTTTTTTCATGGGATAAAATGTGAATAAATTGTGCCATATTTTCAAAAATGTGGTGCATATACTTGGTGACCATCACTGTATAATTAGAGATGCTTAGTTGTAGGGAATCAGAGGACTAAGCCTTCCTTCCAATGAGGTCAAGCCATTTCTATTGTTTGTCATATGTCATAGTCATCGTGGCAGCTTGTTTACCTCTGGTTCACAACATCTACCACAATGGAATTTGGGGTGGGATGGGTGAATAAGAAGTTAGCACCTTGTGGTGTGACATAATATTTTTGGTCTGACCTCTTGAAGACAGGTGGTATGATAGCCGGGGTCTGCCAGAAGACTTAGGCTAGATCCATAAGAGCTGAGTCCATAGGGAGGGCCAGCTTAGCAGCAGGAGAGGCATGCAAAATGTTTGTTAGTTTGTGTTGAGCCTCGAGGAGGCTAACCAGAGAAACTTGTAGGGTGTCTGCTACCCTTCAAAACAGTTTCTGAAAGGATCTGAAGTTGTCCCCCACTGTCAGAGGGAGGGGGGCATGAAGGTTTTGTCAGGAGAGGAAGAGGAAATATGTACTGGTGGATGAGAAGAAACTGTGGACTTGTTGTCAGTTGGGAGGGTGGGAGTCCACGACTTCTTGATACTGGGAGGTGTCCGTTGATGGCATAGAGCCCACACTTGGTGGTAGAGCTATGACTGTTTGAGGCTGCATGATCTGTGGTTGTTGGCTTCTATAAGAGTCCCAAGGGTCCCAATATGGCCAATTTGGTGCCATGGGTGGAGGTGGTGGGAGCCACAAAGGCATCTGCCTTTGGGGCACTGGTGGCTGCATCTCTTGGTGTAGATGCTTAGGTGAAGAGTGCCTTGGAGTATGGCTTCATCTGATTGGTTTGTCATCTTCATCACTGGACGGGTTGGAGGAGATAACTCAAATCTGCTGGATGCAGGTGTACTGTTGGTGCTGAACAGTAACATGGTCGGTACCGATGTGACCCTGAGCTCTTCAACCATCATTAGTGGAGGGGCTACTAATGTAGGCGGCACCGACGGTGCAGAGGATGGCAGTAGCATGGCAATCTGCAGTGCAAATGGCACCAATAGTGAGGCATGCTTTTGTATTTTTGGTATTGGGGGAAGTAGCGAGACTGAAAGTGTGGGTACCTTAACATGTTTTGGTACCAACGGTGCCTGTCTGTGGAGTGTCTTTGACTTGGCCTTCTTGGGTGCCAAGTCAGTAAATGTTGGTGCAGCCGGTGCCAATTTCAATTTGGGCTTACTCAGCGACCTGTCTGATGCCCTTGCTAGGTCCTTAGACTATTGGGACCCATATTCTGACAACGGTCCCGGTACCTCCCTGTCCTGAACCCTTGAATGGGTCAGTGCTGTCTTCCACTTTTTAAAGGGGGATCTGTTCCCACTTTGTGGGGTCTCTTCCTAGAGTTTGAGAAAGAGTCTTGAGAAGACATTGCAAGAGCCTCCTGCAAGACTAATAGAAGCAGCAATGTGGGGTAAGTGACTAGTTGAGTCACTACTCAACTATCCAGTAAGCTTACGCTTATGGATAGTTGACTAGTCAACTACTCACTTACCTCCCTAACCTGCACCCCAAACTCCTGCCCCCAATCATAACTGTCTCTTTCACCCAAACTCCCTTTCAGATCCCACATTACCTCCTGTATTCCTGTTCTCTATCTCAAACTGCCTTCTACATCCCACCCGCCATTCCATACTCCACACTCCTTTCACATAACTGCAGCACTTGGCCACTTACCAAAATCTTGGAGTGCCCCTCTCATTAAAATGATTGCCCATCCCTGCTATATGGGAATGAAGTTAGAAACTGCTTGATCTGTACAGAAACCTTTCCCTTGAAATGGCAGGTCTTGCAACTTTTGCTGGACTTCCAAAGGGAGACTAGAGGCCAGCAGCCATGATGATCACCTCATGACAACCCCTAATGACAAAGTCCTTCCTGACAAGACAGCCGAGCCAAGTGTGGCTTGGAGAGATGTCCTCACCATCATTTTGCCCTCTTTAGTTAGGACTGAGAACTCCTGCCTGGACGCTGCTGGAAGGTGTTATGTAAACTTTGACATGGTGTCCCATAAATTAGAAGTGTATCTACACAGGATAGCCTGCTGATTAGGCATCCTCAGCTGTAATCTGTGCTACATAAAACTTTCTGTGAGAAAGGTCCATCCTTTTTCTTCCTTTCCTTTTTGGGCCTGTGCTTGTTGCTCCTGCCTTCCCTTCTCATTTAAACCTGAGACAGCCAATGAGCAAGGATGAGGGTGAGATGAAGATGGGGTTGAAGATGAAGGGCATGGTGGAGGAAAGGGGTCAGCCTGAGGTGGAAATTCTTCCTGAGCCACATCCTCTTTGGACTCTGGAATGGGCTCTGAACTTTGATGGATCATTCCTGACAATGAAAGTACCCCAACTTCCGAGGTCTCCTGTGGTGATCTAAAGACTGTGGTTTCTAATTTCCAGAGAGCCAGTCAGTGTGAGATCAAGGAAACAGATCGATGATGATGCCAGTCCCGTGTTGAGAAGCACCTTAGAATGGCAAACTTGTCCCCAGATTATGAAATGGGGGGCTTCTCTCTCACAGGAGCTCCCAAAGAAGCACTTGGTCCAGATTCAGTGGACCATTTACTGGCACTGGAGTCAATGACAGAGCTTGTGGGTTGAGGTCTTTTTGTGCTGAGGCTCCTGATAAGGGCATTCCTTGTATGGAGAGCACCCACTGTTCACCTTATGGTGTCTCTATGGTACCAGTGATGTGGAATGGTGATGAGGGGCCAATGTGCCTGCCAGTGCCATACGGCTTCAGTGCTGAGAGTATCTCACATAAGAGTTCTTTCCCAGCACCATTTCCCATACCAAAAAAGGGGCACTGTGAATAAATCTTGCACCCAGTACCTAACGGTCTGTCAGTGAAAGTAAAAAACTGGCTTCCATTAACAGCTCTTTTAGTGTGAATTCACGCTCTTTCCTAATGCAGGGCTTGAACATACGCACATCTTACAGCTGTCAGACTGGTGCTCTTCACATAGACACCTCAGGAACTCAGGTACCTATCCTGGAGATCACAGTTTGGTATAAACTTCTTGCAGATGGTGCAACACTTAAAGCCTTGGGCTTTCAACACGCTCTGGTGCCATGAAAGGGCAATAAAGATGCATGAGCTTGCCCACTCCTAACTGCTAAGATTTGCAATTTAATAGAAACTCATTCTGCAACTGAAATGGACTAATTAACAAGCAGTTAGTTGAAAAGTTTTGCTAAGCACAAAAACTTTTGATAAATGCAAGACAAAGAAAGTGTTCCAATGCCACCACAGACAGTAAGAAGGAACTGAAGCAGGGGTCAGGGAAACAGTGGTATATAGCAACAACCAGTGGCACCATGCCTGGGGGCTCCATGCCTGACCCCGATGGGAGCTGATAGAGGAAAAACTTCCAACACTTGTGCCTATGATGCACGTACACCTGATTAGAACACCTGATCAACAAGCCCTCATAGATGAACTCTTCTCCCTTTTGTAAATGAGGACAAGAAACAGAACAATTTTCACTGATTAATTGTTCCTTGATTTACTGTACATCCATACTGAAGCTAGACATACAGCTGAAGTCTCATGGATAGCAGGGACGATGGGATGGGCTACTCACCCTGCATATGTATCTACCGCGCCTAGGTCAAACATCTGCTGATGGCTAATCATAGCAGGATGGAACCCTGAATATCTTTTCATTTTGGCCATTCTCGGGCCTCTGCAGTGAGTCCTGGAATATCTCCTCTCCACACTGCAGAAAGTTGGCAATTTCTCAGCTCTGTAATCTACTGTGATGCGAAATGGATCCTATGGCACAAGGAGCACCTTCTGCTCACAAACAGGGAGGAAATAATAGAGGAAGTGGAGGTGGGTGAC
>JANRFK010003594.1:7977790-7989153 GCA_030068395.1 Apalone spinifera | reverse complement strand
TGATCAAAATGGTCCCTTCTGACCTTAAAGTCTATGAGTCTATGAGTCTAAGAGATTCCCCCAGAACAAGTGAAAATATCACTTTCTAGTTGCACATGGAATTATCAGAGCCCATGACTGGGAAGTAATTCAGAAAACTCACCATTTTGATCTTGGAGTTGCTCTGGAAAAGAATCATGGAGCACAGAGAAAGAGAAAAATAATTAATGTGTATTTATGTATTAGCAAGCTGTAGAGCGAGGTTTATCCCTTGACTAGCACAAATATTTACCATGTTGGTGAGTAGGAAAGAGCCTTTGCCAGCTAATCATTCTGTGAGACTAGTTACTTGCCCATTCCTCTACACTGAAGACTAGACGAGAGATTTGGTCCCATGCACAAATCCAGTATTTCTAATATGGATGTCAGCACTTGAAAGAGTCAAGATAATATTTATTTAATTGTGTTCCACTTGCATTCACAATATTCAGTGTTTTTTTCTTTCCTGCTAAATACAGAGTTACTATAACTAAGTGCCCACTCAACCAAGGGTTTTGTGAGCTTAGATGAAAAGGTGGTACAACTTTGCCAAGGCAGAAATCCTCCCTATTACTATCACAGAGTCCAGCTCCCATAAATGGAAGGTAAGTGTCATGGGGGCTCTCAGTCACTAAAGGAGAAGTATCTCTTATATAAGAAGGGGAGATTTTATGTGAAACTTTGAATATAAATGCAGAGGCCTTGAACTGAACTCCATATTCAAGAAGTAACTCTTTACTCTGTTCATACTTAGGTGTATTTAAATAGGAGCTGTCAACTCCAGGGAAACAGACTGAATACATTGTGTATTTGGTACATTGATTTCAATGGGATTACATAGACAATGATGCCTCACAGAATTGAGAGTTCAGAACCTGATGTTGTATAATGGAATATTTTGGGAACAGCACTGGAATTTATAAATACTGGATATATCTTATACTTCTGGGAAATAAAAATGAGTGATGCTACTTATAGATCCACACAAACTCACCAATTTCTCCCTGCAGTTGCTCTGGAAATGAATGAACATGCTCAATGAGTTTTCTTGTTTAGAATGTGGGAAAAAACAATTGGGTACTTAATTTATTACCTTCACAAACAGTGTAATTTAGCCATATTCAGTATGGCACATATTCAGTAAGCTAACTATTTTAGTGCAATATTTATCCATTTTTGTACTTTATCACATCCTGGTATCTCTGCTGCTCTCAGCACTATATAATTGTTTAACTGCCATTTTTAAATGCTGCCTAGTCCTCATGTGTGTGCAATGTAACACTTCAAAATATTCTAATCAAATTCTGGCCAGATTTCCAGAGACCCAAGGATTAATTGAGCTGAAGGAGCATAGCACCATGAAAGACTCACATTCTCCCACAGAGGCAGCCTTTTACAATCAGTACAAGAACTAAAAGAACTTAAAAAACAAATGGTACTGCAGCACCTTACAGACTAAGAAAAAAATGTAAAAGGTATCATGAGCTTTTGTGGTCACAATCCACTTCTTCAGATGACTAATCAGCCTCACTTTCAGATGTGGATGTGCTCTGTCAGTTGGTATATACTTATTTGAAGCCATGGAAGTAGCTAATATAGTATGATGCTGCAGTGAGGATGGGATGAATCACCCAACCTGCATATGTACGCACAGGGTCCGGGCAGCTATCCCATGCAGTTGCACATGCAGCCTGTGCTACCCCTGAAAAACAACTTTTTTAGTACCCTATCTGGATAAGAGACCTGGTAACCACCCATCTAGTTCCAAGAGTACAAGCAATCACTGTTACAGAGCTTTGACCCTGGCCGATGGAAGTAGAAAGGAAATCTTACCTGCTCCATGAAACTCTTGTTTGTGTCCTAAATAAAGACAAGAAACACAGAGCAATTTATATAGTTAATAGTGTAGATCCTTTTTGTCTTTAATACACCAAATATTGAACTAAAATCCTGCTCTAAAAAGTTAATAACAAACTTTTTTAATTATAATAATTCATTATTCATTCACAATGTTCAGTCCTTTACACATCTACATTTTCTTTCCTGCAATATCTGTTTTCTGGAGAGTTGCATACACTGGAAGATAATTGAAAAGTAGTTCACATGAAAGTCCTGATTTCAGTCCCTCCGCAGCTGCAAAGAGAAAGCTGGGCCCGCCGTGGCCTTGGCCTGGCCCAAGCCCCAGCGGCCAGAGGTGGGGGGAGACCCAGAGCTGGCCTGGCCCCAGGAAGGGGCCCAGTGCCTGTGGGGAGAGAGCTGGGGTAGGCCAGTGCTGCCAGGCTGTCTATGCCCACAGAAAGGGGTTGGCAAGCATAGTAAGCAGGAGGCACCACTCCCATAGTATTGTTTTAAAGGGAGTTTTCATCAAAGCCTACTTTTTCCCTTGTATAATCAACAAACTTTAGTGAAATTATAGACAGGATTTGTTTGGCCTGGGTAGTACACTACTTTGAGAAAATATGTAGCCAAGAAAACCATGCAGTACATGCAATTTAGTGAGTCCTCTATCCCTCCACTGCTTTAGATGAAAGTTATAGAGATCAATACAAACTTACCAAATTTCTCTCGCAATTCTTCTGCAAATGTAAGAAATACATTTGATTAAAATAGACATCTTCTCTATGAATTAATATTTTCTATGCAGGGTGACTTACCGTAAGGAGCTTTTTAGCCAAACAAAGCAAGTCTGCAGTAAACAATCCATGTGTACAGAACATTACTGTGTATGAAATTATGTCTACTTCATACAAATAAAAAATTGTTGTCATTATGCAAGTTACTATGAGCATTAGTTTCCATATTAATAAGAATGTATTTAACAGACAGTCTAAAGCCCAGCACTGCATTAACTAGTCAGATGACTCATGTTCTCATTCTATGTAATGCTCTCATGGTGTTTATACACTAGCATTGAAAGGTTAAAGCCCAGCTAAAGTGGACATGCCTGCACTAGCCTTCATTTGATTAGTTTTCTAGAAATAAAGGGGGAACTGCAACAATTACAAGTGGCAAGCAATGTGAGAGGCTACTGAGACAGCTTGCCCATCTGCTGCCCAGGCAGACATACATGACCATACTAATGATTTTGGCATGCTACTTCAATCAGATCTAGAGCCATTATCCAAACTGGAAATTACACCTCCTTCTGCTCCAGTATAGATGTGATATTAGTAAATATAAACCTTCTTTGTGGCCAAGAAGAATGTTAATTGTCCCATCTTTCAAGTCATTGATAAAAACGTTCAACAGAGAAATACCAACAACTAACGATTGTGGTACTACACTAGAAACACACCCATTCTATGTGGATTGGTTGATAATGGTTTCAGTCAGTAATCTTTTAATCTATTTAGTATAGATCATGTTGATTTTATATTCATCTGTTTTTAGACCAAATACCATGTGGTACCAAGTGAAATGTCTTACAGAAATCTATTACAACAACACTATTATCTCTATCAATCAAATTTGTTAAGAGGAAGAGGAAGGGATAAACCTGATCCCTCAAGGAGTGAAAGAGTAATCTAGATATGAAGCACTTTATACAATAAAAGTGATTATTTTAAAATGCTTGGATAGTCAAAGCTTCAGTACTTTGTATATTTCTAGACAGACACATTGACAGAATAAGACACTATTTTTAAAAATGAGATAATTCCGTACTTGGGCAACTATCTGCAAAGGGACTATTTATGTGGGGAAGGATAAATAATAACACTATCATTTATAACTAACTGTGCCAATGTAGAGTCCCTTAAGCTCCATGAGGGAGCTGTTCCCTCTGACACCACTGCAGGAGAAGGTTTCCTTGGTGGTGTAGTATGCTCTGGGTCTGATAATGGGTGAACAGACTTTTCCAGGAGCAGCATCTTTAGTTGAAGCTCCCTAGCTTTTCTGCTTCTTGTAGTGAGCTTTTTGCAGTGAAGACACTGCTGCTATGGGTGCATGGAGAGTGTCTGTCAGAGATAGTTATAGACAACCTGGTTATACACCTTTTAAAATCTGGAGAACCAGGCATATCCATTATATGGTAACCGCTAAAGCAGGAACCTTGAGGAAAAAATGTTAACTTTTTAAAAATGATAAAAATACCAACCATACTAACTAATCTACGATCTAACTAATGTTTGAGGGCAACTGCTAGACTCCATCTGAAGCCAATGGCAGTAGAGAAGGAATTGAAGGGATGGTTGGTTACGCATGCAGGATAGCCATTTCTAATGACATGTTCTGGCTGTCCTGTGTGCAGAGCCAAGAAAGGGCAGTGGTATCATAATTCTCTGACTGAAAGCACAGCGGGGCTCAGACACTTAAAGTGGAGCACCCACAGGGACACTACTCGAAGAAGAACTTGCCAGAATCAATTAAGGCAATTAATCTAATTAAGTGGGGTTGCAGGGTTAGGTGAACCAAGGCTGGTTGGAAGACGTAGGGCCAATTAAAGAACCAGTTGAATCTGGTTATAAATGTTTTGTTCTGCAGTGCATGGAGAGCTAAGAGGATGGAAGGAGTGATGCAGGGAGTTTAGGAGCAGCAAGCACTGGCAGATACTAGGAGGAAGAGTCTGAGAGACGGAATGGGGAAGAAGTGGAGAAGTTGGTCACGGGTTTTGTAGCTCTCTCATAGCAGGTGTTGGAGACTTTTATAGGCAGCTGCTATTACAAGACCCTGGTCTGAACCCCAGAGGAGAAGATGGGCCTCAGTTTCCCCCAATACCCACAGCCCCATTTCCAACTGCAGAAAAAGTCTGGCTGGGAAAAAGGAGATTTACCCAGCTCTGTATCATTTGTGTATCATTTGTGGGTCCACTGAGCCCATGGAATTTGTTTTCCCTTTATACCTTATGTTGGCCAATGATGGGAGTAGCTCAACAAATAGCAAGCTGATGTCCTACATGTGATGCCTGAAATGAGGGCTGTTGTGCGTCTCTGAGGCAAGCAATCTTCTGAAAGTGCAGGACCCACCAAGATTGAGGAGCTTTATCACACAACCTTTAGGAAAAGAGATTTCCAAACAACAAATACATACACCTACAATTCTCTCATATAGCCTCGCTTTTTTCCCTTGTGTGAATGGAAGGCTAAATAAATTGAAGAAAACAAACTGATTTATCTTTGTTGTTGGTGAGAGTAAGAAAATGATTTTCCTCTTCTTCAAACAAATATTTTCTATGGAGGTTGAGAGGGGTATATGTCTGTTATATGTGACTTTAAAAAAGCAACTGTAACAAAAATGCCTAATTCATTACTGGAGCTTGAATCACTGTGAAACTGCACTAGATGTATTTTCAGCAGTGATGGACCTGGACATCTTTGTGCAACAGACTGTTCTGTGGGGGATGGGTGTGCTGGTCAGCAAATATAAAGCACAGTGTAAATCCACCATAAACTCCACCATCTCTGTTTCAAAGTATGAGAACACAAAACACATCAAACTTACCCATTTCCCTCTGCAGTTCAGCTGCAAAGGAATGACACACATTTTAGTAACAGCAGAGTTTTTGTTCTATCCAGTAATGTTTGCTACATAGGATGACTTGGCTCTGTTAATGTGGATGCGCTACCTCGACTTAGAGCCCCAGGAAATATAGACTGACAGAATACTAGAACTGGAAGGGACCTCAAAAAGTCATCAAGTCCAGTCCCTGCCTTCATAGCAGGATGAGGCATCATCTAGATCATCCCTGAGAATCATAGGGCTGGAAGAGATCTCAGGAGTACTGCGGAGTAATTGGTATGGTTTACTCTGGGGAGTAGATATTTCAAAATAGTTTGCACTGGAGAATCCATACTACTGCTATTTCAAAATAAAAACTCTTTCAAAATTAATGTTATTCCTTGAGAAAAGCAGGCGTACAGATTTCAAAATAATCAGCCTGCTAATTCAAAATAACAGGCTTAGTAGTATGGACGCTCCCCTTATAAATCCATCCTAAGGGGGGTTATTTCAAAATAATTGCTTAGTGTAGATAAAGGCAAAAAGGAAAAGGTAATAGTCACTGGATACTGATAGACAAGGAATTAGCCCCTCCCGGTATCCTGTATTCAAACTAGTTACTCATGAATACCATTGTGACAGATATGGTAAACTCCTAAATTATTTTTGGGAAATCTTACTGCATGAAGTTTATAGATTGTGGTTAGTCATAGATTATATTTAATTCCATGAGAAAGGATGATCACACCTGTTCAGGTATTTAGAACAGTGGGGGATGATCAGGCATATGCACTCAAATTATAAAATCTCCCAATAGCACCACCTCCTTGGTTGTCCAGGGACCAACAATCAAAAACCGGACTTTTGAATAAATAGCCTGAGTTTAAAGTGACTCAGGGCCTTCGGATCCATTAAATAGAACATTCTATGCCAGAGAGCCCAGGGACACCAACAAACTTGCTGGGTCTCTGGGCAAGGGGGTGGGGCAGTTGCATGCTCCCAGAAGGGGCAGGGCTGGAACAGCTAGTTCTCAATGCCACTTGGATCACACACAGCAGTGCTCTAGCTGCATTCTGGTGGCAATTTAAAGGTCCTAGGACTCCAGCCATTGCAGTGGTAGCAGAGACCAGAAGCCCAAAGCCCTTTTGAATCACCAGGCCCCAGGACAGTTGCCCCCATTTGACTCCCCACCACTCCGCCAATGGGTCTATGGAAGATACATAAGCCTGATATCTGTTCATTTAGTATGACTAGAGGATCTTTTACTGGTTGTTATTTTCTTTGTTTTTTCCTGTAATGTTTTCTCCTTCTGAAGAAATGTGTAAATATATATAAAAAGCTGTGTGGTAACATGTGCCTGCTGGCAATTCCAATTGCCCACAGCCTTTGAAGAGAAAGCAGAGCATAAATACAGGAAGTCTGGCTTGCCAGAGATCTCACAGTGCAAGCAAGACACTGTGAAGTCTGGACAAACCCCAGGCAAGAGTCTGCACCCAAAAAAGGTGATAGTGGATGCATCCTCAAGGAGCTGCAGAGAGAGAATACTGAGAGAATTGTCCTGAACTGTGATAATCATAGGAGCTTCAGGGGGTAGCCAAGTTAGTCTGTTACAGAAAAAACAACAAATGGTCTGGTAGCACTTTATAGACTAACAAAACATGTAGTCATGAGCCTTCGTGGGCACAGTCTATTTAGATAACTCTGGTCATCTGAAGAAGTGGGCTGTGCCCACAAAAGCTCATGATATCATCTACATGTTTTGTTAGTCTATAAAGTGCTACCAAACCATTTGTTGTGATAATCATGTCGGTTTTCAAAATGAAGAACAAGCAGAAAACCCATTGATTTCATCTGTCTCAGCCACAGCTGCAAAATGAAAACAAAGAGGCTACGTCTACATTCGTGCGATCTTGCGACAAAGCATCCACTTTTGTGCGAAAACTTGCTGCCTGTCTACACTGGCCGCGAGTTCTTGCGCAAGTACACTGACGTTCTAAAGTATGAAATCACTGCCTCTTGCGCAAGAACTCTGATGCTCCCGCTCAGGAATAAGCGCTTTTGTGCAACTGTTCTTGCGCAAGAGGCCAGTGTAGGCCGGTAACATGAATTTCTTGTGCAAGAAATCCCTATGGTTAAAATGGCCATCAGAGCTTTCTTGCGCAAGAGAGCATCTACACTAGCATGGATGCTCTTGCGCAAAAGCACATGCCAGTATAGACGCTTTCTTGCACAACTACTTTAATGCAATAACTCTTGAATTAAAGAGTTCTTGTGCAAGATCATGCAAGTGTAGATGTAGCCAGAGAGAAGTAGGAAATTTGTAAAAAAGTTAAATTAAATTAAATTTTAAAAGTTTTTATTGCATGCTAGCTTCTGGAAGGCATGTAAACAATATGAGATACTTTATCAAGCTGATGATTGATATGTGATCAATCACTATAGAAATGAAACTGCTGTATGTTTTGAGGTAAATGAGACAGCGTAAGTAAGGAGATCGGTAGAAAGTCCTGAAATTTAGGATATACATTGCAGAGCAGAAAAAAATCTGAATATCACTACTTACAAACCAGTGCACACTTACCACAGTTACTGAGGAATTGTTCTGTAATAGATTATATTAGATGAATATGATTATTCTGAGTTCTTGAAAATGTGACTAACAATTCATTTATCTGGCTGAATTTTTTTACATCTACACCACACTCTTATGTCAGAATAAGCTGCTCCAGAAAAAATGCTATGAAATAGCTTATTTCAAAATAGCATGTCTACACTACAGGAAAGCTTCAAAATTAGTCCAAGTCAGACTCCCCTAATGTGGATGCGCTACCTCAATTTAGAGCCCCAGGAAGCTTTGATGAGTAATTACTGTGAATGGCTTGGGACAGGAGCTATTTTGAAATATCAGCTGTGTGGTAACCACACAAAATTGCTATTTTAGAAGAGGTATTATTACTCATGGAATGAAGTTTACAGAATCTGGAATAAGTCATTCTTTATTTTATTATTATTTTGAAATAACAGAATTGATGTGTAGATGATTATATCCTGAGGCTATGCCTACACTGGTGGGTTCTTGTACAAAAATGGCCATTATCAGAGCATCCACACTGCCCACCCACTGTTTCGCAAGAAGATTTAGAGAACAGCATCAGAAGACAGGGCTTCTTGAGCAAGACCTATGCTCTTTTCTAACAAATTTAAACCCTCTTGAACAAGAGGGAAGTATGGACGCGTGGCAAGGGTTTTAACATGGCCATCAGAGTTTTCTTCCACAAGAGAGCGTTCACACTGCCATGGATGCTTTTGCACAAAAACACATGGCAATGTGGACCTGTTCTTGCGCAAGAGTTCTTGCATAAGAACCCTGCAGTCTTCTACATAGACAATAAATAGACTTTGGACAATAAATACATGTCACATACAATTCTTTCATGCCTTGTTACAGCTGCAATAAGCAGAGAGGCTGTCGTTAGTATTGAGTCTAAAGTACAGAATTTTCATTGTTAGTAAACAAATTATTTAAATGGCAGGAGAGAGAGAGATTTGGGAAATTTACGCATTTTCACCTGTAGTTGGTCTGCAAAGGAATGACATGCATTTTAGTGATGAAAGAGTTTTTCTCCTATTTTGTAAACAAATAATTACTATGATCATGTCTGTTAGGAGGGATATAAGATGTAACAAGATTGCAGAATTCTGGGTAATAAGGAGTTATCTCCTACTCACCATCATTTCTCAGTTTTCAAAAGTAAAAATAAAGAAGGGTTGAAAGACACCCAGCATTGATTCAACTGTCAAGTTAGTTTGTAGTCTCCAGTTCTTTCTGATTCTTAACTTTCTGAACACTCCAGTATGTTCAGCTTTTAAAACTTTTTGCTATACCTGGCACACTTCTTTGTAACAGATGCTGACTATGCTACAATGAATTATATCTTCATGGAGTCTAGGAAGAGATGAATGAGTGTTCACGTTAATGTTCCAACTGTCTTTGTATCCAGAAGGCAGATGCCTATTTCCTGAAAAAGGCTTGTCACTGAGAGTGCATAGCACTATTGCTGCTCTCAATACATTGAATACTGAGTCAGCATCAGTCTCTGGAACCTCCTCTTTATATCATTCCTGTCTGCAAACTCAACATGCCTAGAAGCAGGATCCCTCTTCACAACTACCTTTCTTGAGAACGATAGAAATATCTTTGATCTAATGAGAAATGGGGCTTTCTCAGTGCTTGATACTGTAGCATGAAATGCTAAAATTCTTCAGGCAAGTGAGAAAGATGAAGTAACAAGATAAATTAGCTCAGTAAAATAGGATATGCATTTCTGAAAGAGAAAAAAATATGAGAAGCACTGCTTAGAAATCACTGTGAACTTACCATAGTCACTGCGGGATTGGTCTGAAACAAATTAAATCAGTTCACAATGAGAAAATTTTCAATGATAATTGGCTGATTGAATAGTTAACTTGATGAATGGCATGAATCAGCCTTATTTAATGAGCCACATATGATAAGCTGTGTCTAGACTGGACTGGCAAGATTTTCTGCAAATGCTTTTAACGGAAAAGTTTTTTCTGTTAAAAGTATTTCCGCAAAAGCGCGTCTAGATTGGCATGGATGCTTTTGTGCAAAAACATCCATGGCCAGTCTAGATGCGATTTTGCGCAAGAAAGCTTTGGTGGCCATTTTCGCCATCGGGGCTTTTTTGCGCAAAACAGTCCTTCCTTGTCTACACTGGCCCTCTTGCGCAAGTATTCTTGCGCAAGAGAGCTTTTTCCCGAGCGGGAGCGTGAAAGTATTTGCGCAAGAAGCACTGATTTTGTACATTACTAAGTCAGTGCTCTTGCGCAAAATTCAAGCGGCCTGTGTAGACAGTTGGCAAATTTTTGCACAAAAGCATTCAGTTTTGCACAAAATCTTGCCAGTCTAGACGCAGCCCCGAATATATGATCTTTAATCCTCGTGTTATGTTATACATATTCAATTACTATTTCACTCTCTTAGTCTCACTATGGGTATGTCTAGATTGCGGTGCTCTTTCAGGATACCAAAAGTATCTCAAAATAACAATGTTGTTTCTTTTAAAACATTTCCTGTTTCCCAAAATAGCAGGCGCTCTATTACGGCATCCCTGTAACCCAAGGTTTAAGGGATTTGTTGGAATAGTACCTTATTTTGAAATTTGGCATTGTGTAGACAGCACCAAATTTAAAAATAAATTATTTCAATTCAGACTTGGAATAAGCTATGCAATTTGCGTATTCCAACAGAAGGGTGCTCTCTAGATGCACCCTATGTCTTGTAACATCAAGCAAAATTCACTTAATTTTTCACAGTGGAAGATCACTATTTTCATAATATTTCCATTCAGGTTCCTGCTGTATTTGAAATCCGGTTCTTCTCATCTCACGTGTTAACAAATGTTAGGTGAAATCTATCATTCATATCGTCTTTCTGGGAATGAATGACAATACATTTGTTCAAGTAGGAATATCCAAAATATCCCTCCCTCTCCCAAATCCTGCAACTTAATCCTTCCCTGACTTCACTGGAATTCTAAACAAGATAATTTTTTTAACCAGTGCAATATAATGGACCACACTAAGAGAGTTATGCTCTTGTCCACAAATATACAGTACACACAGTTCCATCAGATGTTCCATTTAATACTGGCCTGATTGAAAGTCTACATAAATCAGTACTAACTTACCTCTTTCCTTCTGCATTTTGTCTGCAATGGAAAGATACAGTGTTGAATAAGTAGATAATTTTCCCTTTTCTGCAAACAAGCTTTCAGCATGACGGGCAACTTGGCAAAAGTAATGGTTAGATGTGATCTTGAAAAAGAGATCACTACATAACATAAGAACATAAGAACGGCCGTACCGGGTCAGACCAAAGGTCCATC